>JAJSOF020000027.1:109328727-109703238 GCA_025594305.2 Periplaneta americana | reverse complement strand
CGAACAAACCTATCCATGAAATATTATCTGCCATATATGAAAACCAGCTGAACCAAGTTATTCCTGAAGTCCTTAATTTGGCAACATTAATTGCGACAATACCAGCTACGTCAGCATCGGTAGAAAGAACATTTTCTGCGTTGAAGAGAATAAAATCCTACTGTAGATCAACTCATACACAAGAACGTTTATCCGGCTTGGCACTGATGTCCATTGAAAAGTCATTTCTACAGAAACTTCGCAAGCGGCCCAACTGTAATTTCAATGACGAAGTCATCAAAGTATTTTCGTCCCAATCAAGACGTCTGGAATTCACATATTAATAGGTAAGGAATTTTATTATAGGGATTTTAAAATAATATATTTTGTGTAATTATAGGGTCAGTGGTAGCCCAGACCCTTAAACCAGTATACGCCACTGTTCGTGGTTATTGTTCAACGAGAACGAATTTAGTAACTCCCACTTGTAGATTGATTAAGACACAGAATAGCTTTTAATAATGAGTATAAATCTCTATAATAGATTACCAGTACAATTAAGCAGGGTACCACTTTTAGCAGATTAAAGCTTCTGTTAAAAGATTTTTATTAGATCAAAATTTTTATAAGTCTTGACGAATTTTTTAATACACAATATGTTTTGCTTTAAATTTGTATGACAAGGTCTATTATAAGTATCTTCATTGATTATTATTATTATTACTATTATTATTATTATTATTATTATTATTATTATTATTATTATCATAAATTTTGGACCTTACTGCCGCTACAGTTCCCAATACGCCCATACATAAAAATTGTCAATTTGAGTTTACTGTTTTATTTTTCAACACATTGGCTTTTCATTCTATCCCTTCCATTTCCCTTTTCTTCCCTGGTAGCGTCCCCCAACAGACAATGTCTTGAATTCATCACTGATAGAAATAATTGATTAAATGGCGATCTTACTCGTGTTAATTACGTAAGCATGTGTGGCTTACAGCTGTTTCGGTGCTACTTGACACCATCCTCAGAGCCTTCTGTGTCTCTGCGCCATCTCAACTTCGCTGCCTGTTGTGTGGGTGCGTTCGTGTGATGAAGAGTTGTGTCAAATAGTGTGTGTGTTCTGAAATTGATCTGTGTGTTGAGAATTTGATCAGGGTGTGTTTTAGTGTGTCTGTATATTTCATATTGTTCTAGTGTGTTGAGTTTTTGGCTTTTGGGTTGTATGTGTAGGAGTTCCATGTCTGTATTTATGTTATTGTATGTGTGGTTAGCATTAGTTATGTGTTCGGCATATGTAGATGTATTGTGTCCTCTGGTTATTGTTTTAATGTGTTCTTTGTATCGAGTTTGGAATGATCTGCCTGTTTGTGCAATGTAGAAACTGTCGCAACTATTGCATGTGAGTTTGTATACGCCTGTGTGGTTGTATTTATTTCTTTGTTTTGTTTGTGTGTTGAGATGTCTTTGTAGTATGTTTTCTGTTCTGTATGCTATGTTGTATTTCTGTTTTCTGAATGAGGATGCGATCTTGTGTGTGTTTTTGTTTTCGTATGTTAGTGTGATGTATTTCTTGTGTTCTTGTGTTTGTGTTGTGTTTTGTGTTTGTTGAGTTTTTGTTTAGAACCTTCGCTTCAACCAGACAAGAGGAGCGATTGAGCAGTGTAGGAGGTCAAAAGCTCTGATATTGGATATGAGACCTGCGTTCACTAACCCCCCAATAAGGAGCCTGTAAACATACGAAACCTTCACACGTCTTCTTCACACAGCGAGTGACCTTCCTCGCGGTAAGTCAATCCGGTACACACGCCTGAATTTACGTGTAAACCAGCCGATGACTTCTACAAGAATTGAAACATGAGATTCAAAGTAAACCCAGAGTCACGACCCACGAGTACCTCACACACTGTTGTCCTTACTGATCAGAAGGAAGCTGAAAAATACTCATTTCTAAAAATAAAACTAACGGGATTACACGACTCTTCACATACAGGATTTGGTCTGCAAGACATTTCACATACTGTCTATTGACACACTGCCATTCAGTATACAACTAACAAAATAAAAATAATAAATAAACTAAAAACCTTCTTAAACATGCAGTTACGAATATTTAGATTTTGCAAAAGTGGAATTCGATTCATATTTAATGTTCCTAATTATGTCAGGTGAAGAATACAATGCGTGCACTTCTGCGTTGTGTAACTTTCTCCATTCTCCTGTAACTTCATCCCTTTTAGCCCCAAATATTTTCCTAAGAACCTTATTCTCAAACACCCTTAATCTCTGTTCCTCTCTCAAAGTGAAAGTCCAAGTTAGGGTCTACAAAATTTACAGAACAACCGGTAATATAACTGTTTTATAAATTCTAACTTTCAGAATTTTTGATATCAGACTAGATGACAAAAGCTTCTCAACCGAATAATAACAGGCATTTCCCACATTTATTCTGCGTTTAATTTCCTCCCGAGTATTAGTTATATTTGTTACTGTTACTCCAAGATACTTGAATTTTTCCACCTCTTCGAAGGATAAATCTCCAATTTTTATATTTTCATTTCGTACAATATTCTGGTCACGAGACATAATCATAACTTCGTCTTTTCGGGGTTTACTTCCAAACATAGAGTTTTACTTCCTTCAAGTAAAATTTCCGTGTTTTCCCTAATCGTTTGTGCATTTTCTCCTAACATATTCACATCATCCACACAGACAAGAAGCTGATGTAACCCGTTCAATTCCAAACCCTGTCTGTTATCCTGAACTTTCTTAATGGCATATTCTAGAGCGAAGTTAAAAAGAAAGGTGATAGTGCATCTCCTTGCTTTAGCCCGCAGTGAATTGGAAAAGCATCAGATTCTGCTTTAAGTTTCATTGAGACACATTTTAATTAATCGAACTAGTTTCTTGGGAATACCAAATTCAATAATAATGTTATATAAAACTTCTCTCTTAACCGAGTCATATACCTTTTTGAAATCTATGAATAACTGATGTACTGTACCCTTATACTCCCATTTTTTCTCCAATATCTGTTGAATACAAAAAATCTGATCAATAGTCGATCTATTACGCCTAAAACCACACTGATGATCTCCAATAATTTCATCTACGTACGGAGTTAATCTTCTCAAAATTATATTGGACAAAATTTTGTACGATGTCAACAAAAGCGGTATTCCTCGAAAGTTACTACAGTTAGTCTTGTCCCCCTTCTTAAAGATAGGTACGATTATGGACTCCTTCCATTGTTCTGGTACAATTTCCTTTTCCCAAAGCAAGTACAAGCTTATAATTTTCACTAGATAATGCACTTCCACCCCCTTATATTAATTCTGCTGGAATTTGATCGATGCCTGGAGACTTGTAGGCCCACTTTTTCAGACTTTGTATCAAAATTTCAACTTCTGAAAGTGTGGGCTCGGGTATAAATGGCTCAGCAGTTTGTATTTCAATTTCGTCCCGATCATTTCTATTTGGCCTATGTACACTTAGTAGTTGCCCAAAATAGTTCTTCCATCTGTCCAGGATTAAATGAGAGCCTGCAAGCACGTCACCATTTTCATCCTTGATCACGTTTACCTTTGCCTGATATCTGTTCTTAAATTCCTTTATACCCTTATATAAGTCTCTAATGTTTCTATTCTTACTATTTGTTTCTACCTCATTCAGTTTTTCCTTTAAGTAACCTCTCGTTTTATTCCTAAGTGTACGACTTACTTCCCGTCTTTCACTGAAATAATAATTATCTCTATTCACCTCAACTGGATCCTGTAAGAATTTCAATTTTGCCTGTTTCCTTCTTTCTACTACCGTGCAACAATCTTCATCAACCACGGTTTCTATTTCTATGCTCTGCTCAGCTGCAATTTTGATATATTTTCATATTTGTAACACTTCCTCTATTATATGACTTGAACACTTTTCAGTACTGCTGGTTGTCTCGTAGACCCTCTGTACCAAGCGACATATATGGTGGTTGAAGAGGGCAATAGAATACATTAAAAAACCTGTGATGCATTTTGTAATTAAGTTGATGAGTAATTATAAAATTAGGCTGAAATTCTTTGGGGAGGCCGAGACGTAGGTGGGAAGATAATATTAAAATGTATTTGAGGGAGGTGGGATATGATGATAGAGAATGGATTAATCTTGCTCAGGACAGGGACCAATGGCGGGCTTATGTGAGGGCGGCAATGAATCTCCGGGTTCCTTAAAAGCCAGTAAGTAAGTAAGTAAGTAAGTAGGTAAGTAAGTAAGTAAATAAGGCTGAAATTCTGCGCAGTTTGGCAACAGCGCATCGCTACTTCACCTACGAATACACAGAAACGAGCTCAGGCCTGAATAGCAGCAGGGTTGCCGGACTTCCTAATAGCAGGAAGTAAGACACGTGTTAGTCTTTTTATTACATTTGCAAGAAAACTGTCCATTTCATTAAAAGCACTGCGAAGGGTAAATCTTTGTTCTTCAGTTTCTGTAATGAGAGTAACAATCACAAGCGCACGGAGTAAAACTGTGTTAACATTCAGAGGAAAAGTATTCATTTGGAACTAATGTGGCATTAGGATTTGTTGTTGTACTCTGTTAAAATCAGCACAGTTACCTCCAATTTGTATCTTCTCAATAAAAACTTGTAACGTGGCAACTGCAGTACATTTTCTCACTTGTAGGCCTACGGCAGCCGTGGCGAGAACGTGATTCGCGAGACATTGTGGCTCGCAGTGATAGCTGTGCATTCGCTTACTTCTAATCTCCGCCAACCTCCACCCTCTCACTCACTGCAGTCAAACTCCGTTCCATTTGTGTTTGTCTCTGACCTGCGAGTGGCATATGTCTCTGTCGAAACCATGTACGAAAGTTCCAAGTAGGATGGGAGGACGCATTTTTTTGCTGTCAATATGATGAGAATATTAAATGTATGATTTGTTCACAAGTATTACGAAGAAAACGGTTGTATAACATAAACCGGCATTATACTGCATGTTACTGATAAAACATTAAAAGGTTAAGTGTTATTGTTGTTGTTATCATCATCATCATCATCATCATCTCTGTACGTCGATCCTTTTTCAGCAGATGTACGAATAATGCGGTTAGCTCTTCAATTTGAACTCACTGATTTACTATGTGATGTCAAATGAAAGCTAGATGTAAGGACTTGACAAATGTTGAACTTTCAAATCTTTGCCAAAAAATAAATATCCGAAGCTTCGTTCTTTCGCTTGCTCCGTTGAAGCCATGTTCGCTATAACTTACGTTTGTGAAAAATTATTTTCAACAATTAAACTAGTAAAAACCAAATTTAGATCACGACTGACAAACAAATACCTTCATGATCAACTACGACTGGCAGTAAGTGACATAATTCCTGATTTTGAAACTTTGTCGCAGAAACATTCTGAAGACAGTTAATTTTAGGTTGTTCATTTATTGTTCATTTCTTTCTTCGTTACACGTACGAAACATTAGTTTGTAGCCTTGTACTGTATAAAATTATATTTAAGTGCTTGACGTAAGGAAAATGAAAATCCGTTAATAAGTCAGACAGTTGCTTTACTTCCCCTTCGGTTGTCCGCCTCCCTCCATAGGTGCTATGCACGTTGCAGGTTACACAATGGCTCGGCGCACGATTACATTTTCGCCACCGCTGGCCTACGGCATTAAATATTGCCTTGTTAATGTTAATCTCCACGATATGTTGATATACTAGAAGCAGCCTAACTTGTTTTCATAATGGTCATGCAACAATCACCATCACCCTTTAGGACATGCTTCCATTTCGGCGGAAATAATTCAAAACGAAACCTATTGGGTCAATCTAGAACGCCACTGTCACTGGCAACCCTTGAAATATACTATTAGGGGTGTTAGGGTTGCAGGATGCCTACAAGCATGGCGACGCACATTAATTCCAAGAAGAACAAGTCCGCCCCCCTCACCCCCCTCCCGCGGCAGGCAGTTCCTTAAAAGGATTAGCAAGTTAACTGCTTCGATGCGAGCGTTCGGGCGGGCTTTTACTTACAAGCTGGAGTTTACGGTTATGCAACCCTCTCCACTCGCTAATTTATACCGGTTAATTGATATATTAACACATTGCCGCAGCCATTAAAGACAAGAGCGGAATATCTGTAATTGCTCCCCTAGGAAGGGGATGAAATACGGGGTGTTATCATGAACGTCTTGTAGAGCGGGCTAATGGCCCCTGCCCTGTTATGCAACACACTTGCGTCGATGAGTCGTAACCAGGCAACCGCGAGATTAAGCGAGGCAATAAACACGGCGGCCGGACCTGATTCCCATCTTCTGCGAATTGCACAGTTCTCGCTTCAGTTTCTCGCCGCGTCATAGCTATGCGTGCATTTCATTTTGCGAAGGTACTTGTATGTGACCTCCACTAGACAAGAGCTCCAAATTGGAAATCATGTCCTTCAACAAGACTGGGTGTGAGTCCATCTTGTGCTGGTCACGTAATTACTTCTCAATGTCCGGTAAGTATTTAGCTTATGTATTAGAACTCATCGTTCCGATGCGACGACACGTGGGGAAGTTAAAATTGTACAGTAGAAAAATGTACACTGACAGGAATAGCTTAACAGTAGCTGAACTACTGTATTAGTCTTAAGGAAAGTATCATTTTTATGTTGCTTAGGAGTATACTTGATTATTGGCTAACTCGTAACCTTTAAAAGTTCGATATGTAACAACACACTACAACCAAATTTCTTTGCTTACAAATCGATAATAAGTTATATTAAATTGGAAAAATCATATTACTTCCAAACTAAATCCAGCATATTCTGCTATTAGATCTATGCAAGAGATAGTAAATATCACCTTTAAAACAATATACTTTGCATACTTCCACTCGGTAATGAGTTTTGGAATAATATTCTGGGGAAATTCCACAGATAGTAACAGTATATTTCTATTACAAAAAGAGTAATTAGAATAATAGTAGGTGACAAATCTAGGGAATCTTGTAGGACTATTTTCAAACAACTACAAATAATGCCCATGGCTTGTCAGTATACCTTTTTCATTAATAGTCTTCCTCGTATGTAATCGTGAAAACTTTGTAACTAATTCAACAGTTCATAGCATAAATACTCGCCAAAAAATGACTTTTATACTCCATCGGCAAGTCTATCGTGCTATCAAAAAGGAGTGCGTTATATGGCAGTAAAAATTTTAATAGCATCCTTATGGACGTAAAAAATCAAACTCAAAACATAATAGTAATATGCGTTACAAGAGCGGTATGTTGACGTTTTCATGTGCAAGGAAAAGATTGAAAAAGCGAAACGTAGTTGAGCTTTTTTAATTTCCGAGAACATGAAAACAAACATTCCGCTCGTGTATCGTACATTATTTTGTGCGAAGATCGTTTATTACATACCTGAAAGAGGAATTTCTAATTAGTTGCAGTGAAATCTCCATCTTGGTTTCTGTTCAATGACGGCAACTTTGGAAAACAAATACTGTATATCTATCTTCAACATTGTTCCTATAAAATGTTTTCTGTGTTTACTATACTCCAGCAGGCCGTGATATACGTCTGTCTTTTTTTTTTCCTCCAGTCTATGATGAGTCTGGAATCTTGTTGATTTTTTCACGGCTTCCTTAATGTTACTTGCATTACAAATGCAGTAACTTTTGTGGTGTTGTAGAGTTTACTTAATTTTTGCAAATATTTAAAAACAATAATTAACAGTGCAATTTAGGTGAAATTGCAGTGGTAAGTTTCTAATTTATAATTATTACTATATTGAACATCTTTAAAAATAATATGTTAAAAGCCTAAATCAGTAAAATGAATATGACGCTTAAGCGGTAAGAATAGGGAAATTGTTATGTGTGTTACGTTGGGCATACTGAATGTGGTATTTCACACTTACCGCGTATTGGTTTTGTGCGGAAAGCAAGCAAATACGCACGATCTCGCACAAAATTATTTAGGGCCAAATTAAAGAAATGCCGTCGACCGAGTATACTTTACACAAGGGGGGGGGGTAACTTTACACATTTCTAGAAAAATGGTGTATAACAGCTTTAATATTGGCACACACTTCAGTCTACTACATATATGTACTGTTGTCACATAGAATCAGTTCCACGGAGTTGCTACACATTGTCTATAATGTGCTGCCTTCTAAACATTTTTCTAGAAATGTATATAGTTATTCCCCTTGTGTAAAGCATACCCGGTCGACGGTACCTAATTTCTCATGCCTTCTATTCTGTAGGTGAATTTATGACAAACAGCAACGCTGGATGAATATTTCTGTATTAAGTACTGATAGGAAAACTTTGCGTTTTACTAATATATTGTAAAACTATTCTGTACATATTTTAACTAGACTTTGATTATAATTTAGACTTTGTAATGGGCCTACTGTTAAGATTCTTTTACATGTTCCATATTCTAGTTGTGAAGCGATGTACGAATACCATGGAATGTAAATAAATGCAATACAATACAACTGATTACTTTAAAATAATTCTGTTCATAACTTTCAAATGAATAATTTTGTCCGACAAGTTAATGCTGTCCATTGAACATTTCAGAGATTCAGGATGAGTCATGAGAAACTTCAACTGCTAGTAATTGATAGTCTATGGGGAACATACCGCGTTTATTATTTCGGTAGTCATCCAGATATAGGATGTCAAAGTATGCAGGCATATAAAAAGATCAATTTACATTTCATATTAATACCCTGCTAGATTTGTAGACAATAGACTATTCTTATCAGATCTGTTAGATACATAATATTTAGTTCTAATGTCCAAGTTAACATTCTATTCTGTGTTGCATTCTTGGACTCTGAGAGTGTTATTGCTATTAACTTGAACAGTGACATTTAAAACTGCGTAAACTTTATGTAAACCGAAGCCTATTAAACAGATTCTTTTCAAAAGTTCCCATTCTTCTTAATTCAGCGATTAGTGGACTCTCCTAAGTTCGGCTGAACAGAATTGAAAGTTCAGTCCAATAAGGGTAATGGGTGTGACAGGTGAAATGAATACAAATTCTTATTGGTTATCCATCAACGAATACAGTACTGTACTTGCATTTCCTGCCCGCCCCGAGACTTGTGTATGCGCTTCTATAGTCCCGACGCTGTTATTTCCGGCGTGACTCCGCCTCTTTGCTTACGTCTTAGAAAATGAAGGCTCTATAAAGTCCAGGTAGTTAGTATCGTTCGCCATTTTTGTTCTTACGTTCCCGAGCTGCCATACGATGAATCTATTTGCCACACCGTTAAACATTATCATGTCGTAGCTCCTATGATAATAAATCAAACACAATGTAATTCAGCAAATAATTGAGCGGCAAATAACGTCTTCGTGTGCTTTCTGCGAACGCCAACGAAAGAGCTAAAATGGCGGGCGATTATATTAAGTATTTATCGAGCCTTAAGAAATGAATCAGCGAATCAGAAGACGCACACGTTTAAATGTAGCCGACCTGCAACGCGATTGGCTGCCGGAAATTAGAACGACAGGACTATAGTACCACAGTGGGTTTCGACAGTTCCGTCTCTCAAACGGCATAACTCTCAAATAGAAAAAGAGGAGTTCATTAATTAATTATTGAATTTATTTATTTATTTATTTATTTTGCTAATAATTGTAACATAAAATATAATATAAGGTAGGGTGCCCATTTATCGTCCCCCATTTAGTTTTGTCTCACCATTCATATACCATTAAAGTTGAAAACTTGAAACTAATCTAGGTAAGAACTTTCAACATTTAACTACAAGACACAGAATTCGAAATTCATAAATTTGGAATCAAATTGAATATAAAACATGAAGAATGAAATTATGCAATTTTTTACATTTCAATTAAGCGGTCTAAATTTCTTCCCCTATGCTTTTTAACAAATTGAATAACAATTATTTCAATAGTACAATGACATTAAAACATAGAACACAAAGAATGTTTATTAATAACTAATAATTATAGAAAGTATGTAGAAGAGCATTCAGAAAATTATTTAAATTACATTTTGTAAAACAAAAACTCCTTCATGTGATATTTTCATAAGTTTCTTAGCACTTCCAAAACAAAATTACAGTTTAACTTTTTAACCTAACATTAAATAGTTTATTACGTCCAATAGAACTAAAACCTTTCAATTTTATGTTTCAGCCATTCAGACACGTCACAAATAAATTTTTTGTGTTCACAAGATGAAGAGCACATTTCGTGGGACCTATGGCAGCATTGGGTGCATTTGATCCATTTCTATCCTTGTTTTTTTATTTTATTGCGTTATTTTACGACGCTGTAAGCATGCTTGCTACTGCATAAAGAGGGACAGTCTATACTGACCATCACTAGGATGCGACACATTACGGGCGAAATACTGTGGGGGACGAATTTAGACAAGGGGACGAATATTGGGCACTACACCTTATGCAGAAAAACTTTAGCTGAAAGAGATCAGTGATTAAATATGGATCACGTAATCAATAAAATATTCTGTTTTTCTTTAACAAAAGTATCACTACAAGACACAGAACCAATTTCCATTCAAATGGCAAACCCATTTCTTAGTGCCCGTATAGGGGCGTGTCTAATTCTCCTACGTAAGCAGTCGAACTATAGGATGTCGAACTTGTTTTCTGTCGAACTTAAGAGCTTCCACTGTATATCCGTCACAGTGTGTCTGATGTGGGGTAGGGATGAGGTCCAGCTCGTTCCACTGCTGTGCGGGCTCGTTCACTCCGCGAAATGTCAGCTGTTATCGCGTAACATCAGTCTCTGGACACCCCTGGGGCCGCTGGAGTTATATGAGGTGCTGACTGCTGACGTATCGGGCCAGTCAGCGAACTTAATGACGTCATTTGTTACCTCATCATCACTCACGCTGGTATGAAGCGTTCGGTGTCAAATATCATTGACTGCAACTCGTTAATCATGAATTGTGCAGTGGAACATCCGATCAGGGCGAGGCGGGCAGATTAATAGTCGTCATTTGGTGGAGACAAAATGCCCGGCCGGGGCAATTAGTTCACAGTTTGTGGGCCCCGATGCACATGCAGTGTGATTTATTTTACGTCGCAACTGCAAAACAGCGCCGGCCGGGTTGTATTTTGTTGTATCAGATTGTTAACGCTCTGTAGCTCTGAATGATTCACGCCCATGTTTGAAATGTGCCTCTCTTTTAAATAAACTCGGCACAGCCGGCTGCACAATTCTCCGGCGAGGCGCGTCATGACACTTTCTGATGCACCAACAGATTCTAAGGGTCATAAATAGTCTCCGGATTTTTAGGCTCTAAAAATTAGATTTCAGATTCCTGAAATAGGCTCTAAAAATCGTATCTTAAATCTCTCATCTCTACCAGGACGCCACAACATTAAGTATTACTGGGGTTTATAATTTTATGACTCACTGCATCTACCAAGCGAAGTACTCGATCGAATCTTGTTTGGTCAAGTTGGGCGGAACAAAACATCAAGTGTGTAGGGGAGTAGATAACAACCTACTATTTAGAGCTGGTGAAGAAAGGAATTAACTGTAGCATTTAAATCCATTCAATTCCATAAGTTGCACCAGCTGACTTGACACTGGCTGCATTTATGTGGCACATATACCAGGTGCTGAGGGGAGTGCATTTTCAAAAATATACTATCGAAAGTCAAACGGTTTTCGTATTATTGAGCGACAAATTTAGCGTATTTTATAAAAACAAGCCTATTTCAGCGCTCAGAACTCTGGAACCATTTACTGCAGAATATTGAACGAGAGCTTATTTTGAAGCTGACATTTGGTAGGGCATGTTAAGAAGTAATCCTTATTTTTATTGTACACAGAGAGACAGATAATCTGATTTTACTTACTTTTAGGCTTTTTGGCCATTTGTAAAAATGTAAAAAAATATTGATTAAAACGAACACCATGAAGTTGGCAGTACATTATTAACTGTTTTTCTATTGTTTATGCAGCGATTATCGATAGCCTACCGTAAAAATGAACACTATGAAGTTGGCAGTACTTTACTAACTGACATATTCAAATGAGTCAGTCGTTGGAATATGGGGCCTTAGCAGTCTTGACATTTTATTAGTGATTTCCACACCGTCTGTGGCGTATAGTGAGGTTAATTTAAAATGAATGCTAAGTTTAGTGAAAAGGGTAAAGAATTAACAATTTACAATGGTTCCAAGTTTCAATTTTCGAAACCCTTTACCGTAGGGTTAAGATATCGGTGTACAAACAAAAAAATGCAGTTCATTTATTGTGTGTGATCGTTAAAAAAATGTGTTATTTTAAATAGCTAAATTGATCATATGCTAGGCCTACCTGATTTCAATGCAGCTACCATTATAACATTTTTAAGCAATTGATTTATTTTGTGTACTATGTCCATGGGGCGCAAATATGCCATGTCTATTCTGCTAACTGATTTCTTCGGGGCGCAACTATGCCATGTCCATTCTGCTACCTGATTTCTTCGGGGCGCAACTATGCCATGTCCATTCTACTACCCGATTTATTCGGGGCGCAACTATGCCATGTCCATTCTGCTACCTGATTTATTCGGGGCGCAACTATGCCATGTCCATTCTGCTACCTGATTTCTTCGGGGCGCAACTATGCCATGTCCATTCTGCTACCTGATTTCTTCGGGGCGCAACTATGCCATGTCCATTCTACTACCCGATTTATTCGGGGCGCAACTATGCCATACCGCCTAAAATACGAAAAATATAATTTTGAGAAACAAGGGGCGTGTGACGTGCCATGGCACTTGAAGATCATTGGCACGCGGCCATTTGAAGGTAACCAGAGACATTTAAAATCGTCGGAACACACATGTCCCAAATATAAAATCGTTTAATGGGGATTCTTATTCTATGAAAATATGAAAAAGGATTTTTGGTCAATATACGGGTTCCCTTAGGAAACATTGCTATATGGAGAGATGATTGAAACCTGGTGCGAGCGTACAACGGACTAAATGTAGTCGCAGGACCTTTGATATCAAGGAGGCCCGTTGAGCTAGTGCGGACTGTACAAGCGGGCGCATTCCTAGCCACAACAAAGTTGCTTCCAGCTCCGCTATTGTTCCAGGCCCTCGCTCCGCCGAAACAAACACTTCCAAGTTCTGGGGAGGGGGGGGGTTCCCTTCCCGGCGATAATTGGCGGAATTGACTCACAATACTTCTCAATCGCTTTTGTTCACTTTCTGTTGAAATACCAGCCTCAGCGCGGGACGCGACCTCGCTGCATAGGCTACCCGCAATGAGTGGGGACTGGATGTTGGCTACAGTACAGCATGCCACGCACCGATTAATTATTACATCATCATCATCATGGTGGACTCAGAGATCCGTTCCGCTCAAATCGGAATAAAGTCGTCTGCCCATCTTCTTCGTGGGCATCCTACGTCTCGGCGTCCAGAAGGTCTAATAAAGTCGTCTGCCCATCTTCTTCGTGGGCGTCCTACGTCTCGGCGTCCAGAAGTTCTAATAAAGTCGTCTGCCCATCTTCTTCGTGGGCGTCCTACGTCTCGGCGTCCAGAAGGTCTAATAAAGTCGTCTGCCCATCTTCTTCGTGGGCGTCCTACGTCTCGGCGTCCAGAAGGTCTAATAAAGTCGTCTGCCCATCTTCTTCGTGGGCGTCCTACGTCTCGGCGTCCAGAAGGTCTAATAAAGTCGTCTGCCCATCTTCTTCGTGGGCGTCCTACGTCTCGGCGTCCAGAAGGTCTAATAAAGTCGTCTGCCCATCTTCTTCGTGGGCGTCCTACGTCTCGGCGTCCAGAAGGTCTAATAAAGTCGTCTGCCCATCTTCTTCGTGGGCGTCCTACGTCTCGGCGTCCAGAAGGTCTAATAAAGTCGTCTGCCCATCTTCTTCGTGGGCGTCCTACGTCTCGGCGTCCAGAAGTTCTAATAAAGTCGTCTGCCCATCTTCTTCGTGGGCGTCCTACGTCTCGGCGTCCAGAAGGTCTAATAAAGTCGTCTGCCCATCTTCTTCGTGGGCGTCCTACGTCTCGGCGTCCAGAAGTTCTAATAAAGTCGTCTGCCCATCTTCTTCGTGGGCGTCCTACGTCTCGGCGTCCAGAAGGTCTAATAAAGTCGTCTGCCCATCTTCGTGGGCGTCCTACGTCTCGGCGTCCAGAAGGTCTAATAAAGTCGTCTGCCCATCTTCTTCGTGGGCGTCCTACGTCTCGGCGTCCAGAAGGTCTATAGGCCTACTGTGAAATTTGCCATGTTATTCTATTTGGATTAATTCTTTGTATATGTGCGTAGTAGTTTCGTTTCCTTTCTATTATTTTTCTTCTATGATAAATTCCAAGTTCATCTCTAATTGCTTCGTTACGTTTTCCATCTCTTAGTGTATGTCCGGCTGTTCTTCTTAAAAAGTTAATTTCGGTTGTTTCTGTAGTTCCTTTTCCATTTCTATTTAGGGTCCAATTCTCATACACCAGTCATGTCAATTGAAGCCCACAGGAGCAAGCGCGCGCTTTAGAGCCCAGGAGAGCCTGAGCGCTTTACAGCGGAAAGGAAAGAGACAGACGCTTGGTCGAGCTATATTCAGGGAAGGCCAGCACTGATTCAATGGATAAAGGGAAGAGAAATTATTAAAACTGTATCCATGTTAATTTTTAGATTTGTCTGAGAAGTATAAGTACATTATAAGAATGTAAGTTTTAATTTTAATGCTCATTTGTCACAAGTTTGATTTTTTTATTCAAAAAAAATATTTTCTCAGCTTTTCGCATAGAAAAGTGAAATTTTCAGATATAGGCCTATTTATTTAGTAGCCTTACAGAATGTTTTCGTAAACCGTAAATACGTATTACTGAATCTAGTGTATTTAAAATTTTGAAAATATTCGCATGGAAATTGTTTGTAAGGAAATGAATTAACAAAGCAACTACTGTTACATCATAAGCAAAAGATACGTGTCCATGTGTTGTAAAAATGTCAGCTCCATAGCTTCAGCATATTTCGAGAAAATAATTTAATATTCTGATGATAGGAAGTTGCTCACCAATATCACCTTAAAAGCATAATGCGATAAGAGTTTTGTTATGTAATATTAGTTACACTTAAAACAAATACAGCATCTAGGTAACTTTGCTTTGTACTGTAATGTTGTTTTGATTAGTTTATTGATTACTTTTATAAAGCTAATGGTACCATCAATATCAGTTCCAACTTATCATGTCATACTCAGTCTCTTTTTTGGGGATATCACTTTCTTTATGAATGATGTGTTTCATGCATTTAGTATAGTTGTACTACTATGTAATTTAAGTGAATATTCCTTCTTAACTCTCTATTATGTTATTAAGATTTAAAACACAAGTGTAATATTAAGAAATTGATATTAGTACTTTTGTTTTACAGACAATCTAGATAATATTAAACAGAAAGAAGCCATATAAAAATAACGACATAAAATTTCACGTTCCATTTGAAGTTTGTGCACCACTGTTTTCTTAATCCAACAGGTTGCTTATTCATATACATAACCCTTCCTCTTTCCATACTTAGCGCTTGATGCCCGCGAACGACGTTAAGGTCAGAAAAATGCGCTTGCTTTGACATCACTGATATACATCAACACCGGAGAAGCCATTACTTTATAGAACTTTAGTTTGGTATCTTTTATTATGTTCGTTGAATGGTTCTGCATATTTGTTGAAATGTATAGATTTATTTTGTATCTTCGTCATACGCATAAAATGCGTCACATCCCAAATATTTAAAGTTCAATTATTTGGTTGTCTGTTATGATTTTAGACCTTATTGGCTGTTTTCCTTAAAATTCCATTACTTTCGTCTTGCTCACTGAAATTCTGAGATTATATTCTTTGATTAAATTGTGTAATTGATACGGTTAATTGTAACTAGTTTTCTGTTTCTGCTACAATGCACTGATCATCTGCAAATAAAATCGTGTTCAATGTCCATGTGTCTATATTAAAATTTGAACATATCTGTTACTGTTGCTATTTCTTAACAACACTGTCTAGCCTATATAAATGTTCAAAAGGGTGGGGGACATCCTTGCCTGACTCCTTGATTCATAATTTCATATCCGAATCTTAAAGTTCCATCGTCTATGTAAACTGATTTTCTTCATACAAATGTTTTATTACTTGGATCATATGGTGTGGGTAGCCATTACTTACTTATGGCTTTTAAGGAACCCGCAGGTTCATTGCCGCCCTCACATAAGCCCGCCATCGGTCCCTACAATCAGTCCCATTCCGAGGCTTATTGTATAGATTCTTAACAAGCTGTTTTTTACGGTGATGGGTTGTTAGCCCTTCGCCCAACCCCCAAGCTGGAGGACCACCCCTTACCGGCTGTCCACGACTGCTTATTCAATATATTCGCAGCTACCCTCCATTATTCTTCAATTAATCGCGTTCCACAAATTATACAAAATATTTTTCGGAAATTATCCTCTTTCCAGAGATACCAGGTGCGTACTGCGTGTCCCTTGTGTTGCGTTAACCACGTGCTCTACTTTTGTGTGCGTGTAAGTATACAGATTTATTCACGACTTATGACCCGCGCTTTAGGAATCAGTTCTGTGGGCCATTTTGAGCCTAAAATATGATATGAACATGGGTCTGAATATCGATCGTTAAGGGGCTACAGCCAATTGAATCCTACGAAAGTAGCAGTGGCTTTGAGCAGAACTAAGAATTATACGCTTAAAATAGGCTACACAGAAATATTAATTCAAAATATTGTATTAATCACAAAATAAACATACCTCAGTTTGGAAGCAGATTTTCAAATAGCCTATGGCTGCTTCACTTCAATGCACTTGGCCGCACGGATGTGAATGGCGCTTTCAACAAATGGATTTATTAACTTAATTTTAAAAATAAATGAATCATCAGATGACTGAAAGCAAGTAATGGTCTCTTAAACCAAAATATCTTGACAAGATAATGTATTTATTTAACTAAATTTTCTCATCAGAGTAATTGCTAAATTACTGTAATTTGGTTTAAGAGACCATTACTTGCTTTCAGTCATCTGATGATTAATTTATTTTTAAAGTTCAATTAATAAATCCATTTGTTGAAATACTTTCAATTACGATAGGTATAAATCTGTGATTTGCTTCACAAATTTCAGAGCATTGACCATATAAGACACCAGGTCGATTAATTAAGAATCTAACTTGGTTTAATCGGCCTGGTGTTGCATCGGCTTTTACACCACGACTTGGAATTCTTCATGAGTTTAAAACATCGGCTGCTGTTACGATGATTCGGATAAATGCATGTATCGGTAATACTGCTCGATTACCAACATCTAATAGACGAACGTTCCGTACCTCGTCACGATTATCCCTGATAAGCGCAGCTGATACTCACCAGATCTATCTTCTCCTTCTTCCCTGTACTTCACGTCACAGCTCAACCTCCATTTAGTTTACGTTCCAATGTTTGTATTACGATGCAAGCAACTCCAAAGCCTGATTCACAGTATGACGTTTGGATTTTTACGAATAACTTTCAAACTAAACAATAACACTGCGTAACAAATTTTAACTTTTTTTTTTTTGCGCTGGGCATGTAGGCTAATACATGTTTTCTATATAATTTGGGCCTCCTGAATACGAATATGACAATAAAAACAGTTGGTTTTGGTTTTCGAGAAATTTTCGAATTCATACCTATTCAAAATACTGCTGTAAGATAATGAAAATGAGGTTAAATATTCACTGTTCAGAAGATTACAGCTTTCTTTTTCTGCATTTTTCTTTTATAATGGGCATCAGGTAAATCACGAGATAAAATTCAATAATAGTCTGCAAGCATATTGGTACTCTATAGTTGAAATTTCTTGATGAAAGCTCTCACCGTGCTCATCACTGAACTCGCCACAATTCTCGGAGAAGAAGTCAAGACGGAAGTGAAGGAAGTGAACTTTTAGGGATACCGATTTGTTACAACCCATAATTTTATACACCAACAATAAATTTTGCACTAGTTCTTTATAGTTCTCACTTCTACGGATATCCAGAAAATTTAATACAACTTCCTTGAATGCAATCCAGGCGGCTTCCTCTTTTCCTTCCAAGAAAATTGAAAGTGATTGTCCTTCATTATTTCTCTAATTTGTGGTCCATTGAAAACTACGTCTTTTATTTTTGAGTCACTAATAGAGAATGTTTCCTGGTTATGTTTAAATGCTTCAGTTTTATGATTCATCCCTTTAACAAAATTCTTCATCAACCCTAACTTAATGTGTAAAGAGGGTAAAATTACTTTACTTTGAGGTACAAGGGGTTGATGTATAATATTTTTCTTCCCTGGCTCTAGTGATGATAATTTTATTTTATAATGCTTATCTCGAGCGCGACTGTCCCATTCGCACAGAAAGCAGCAAAATTTTGTGCAGGCTAATTGCACTCCAAGAAGCAATGCTACAACCTTCAAACCCACACATGTAAACCATTCGTATTTTGAATATTATCATTAGAGCACACTTTACAGAAATACAGGTCTTACACAGAATATTAACACCACTGAAATCTCCTGGTAAACCGAAGCGATTTCATACGGCGAACCTGTTTCTCCCCTTTCAAATGGAACCAAAAAGGGCAATAAAACAATTTCCGCTTCTCAAAGTGGTTTTGACATAGTCGTCTATTGCAAAATATAAACTACAGTAATGTAATTGGAGCTCACAGTGAAAGAAATGCAAATCTCAAGTAAAATCAGGAAAACTCAAGCGAATTCATACCGCGAACCTGTTTCACCCCCTCCAAATAGACTCGTAAGAGGGCAATAAAATAATTTCCGTTTCTACGAGTGCTTCTAACATGGTGGTCTACTCATACTAATATTGTTTTCACATAATGGATCGTCCTTTTGTAAAACGAAATAGTTACACACGAAATACGGTGATTTTTTTAAATAAAATGCATAGAAAATGAATTGTATTGTGCATCTCGAAAACCAGAACTGATGAAACATTTTGCTTGTTAATTGTTTAATTCAGGAGGTCGAAATTAGTGAGAATTTGTTAGTTTTATGTCTGGCGTAAAATGACTGTTGACCAGTGTAATCGGACCCATGTCCTTATGACATTTTACTCTCAAAATGATCTGTAGAACAGATTCCTAAAGCGCGGGTCATTATTTTTTAATCACCCTGAATAATACCCGTACGTAGCCTATGTACTATTTCCAGTAAGATAATTGATATATCAGTTTACCAATAGTATAATTCTCATTAAGCATATTTCACTGGCTACAAGCATTTTCCGTGAGTATTACAAAATTCTCTTTCTTTCTTTCTTTCTTTCTTTCTTTATTTCTTTCTTTCTTTCTTTCTTTCTTTCTTCCTTTCTTTCTTTCTCTTTTTCCCTTTCCATTTCCCTTTCCCTTTCTTTCTTTCCCTTTTCCCTTTCCCTTTCTTTCTTTCTTCCTTTCTTTCTTTCTTCCTTTCTCTCTCTCTTCCTTCCTTTCTTTCTTTCTTTCTTTCATTTTTCTTTCTTTCTTTCTTCCTTTCCTCCTTTCTTCCTTCCTCTCTCTCTCTTTCTTTCTTTCTTTCTCTTTTTCCCTTTCCATTTCCCTTTCCCTTTCTTTCTTTCCCTTTTCCCTTTCCCTTTCCCTTTCTTTCTTTCTTTCCCTTTTCCCTTTCCCTTTCTTTCTTTCTTCCTTCCTTTCTTTCTTCCTTTCTCTCTCTCTTCCTTCCTTTCTTCCTTTCTCTCTCTCTTTCTTTCTTTCTTTCTTTCTTCCTTTCCTCCTTTCTTCCTTCCTCTCTCTCTCTTTCTTTCTTTCTCTTTTTCCCCTTCCATTTCCCTTTCCCTTTCTTTCTTTCCCTTTTCCCTTTCCCTTTCTTTCTTTCTTCCTTCCTTTCTTTCTTTCTTCCTTTCTCTCTCTCTCTTTCTTTCTTTCTTTCTTTCTTTCTCTTCTCTCTCTCGGCCAGGTCCGAATCCCCGAATCTTGGACCCGACTGATTGCCGCTGGGTGCAATGATTGCTCTTCGAACTCGATCGTGGATAGTTGATAAAATACTTAGCATTACTCTCTTCGTAAGTACGAGCACAGTCTAATATATACAGTCGCGCAACTTAACACTTTTTTTGCCAACATTCACGACACTAGCGCTCAAGCGGCAGACAAGGCACTGGTCATAGGGTTGATACAGCCAGCACGTGCTTTAAAGGTATTCGAGATGTTATAATAACGTTTTAATCATGCGTCGGAATAAAGGCAATGTGTGCAATGACGAAAATTGCAGTAACAACAAGTTTAAATCTCCGAATTTGTCGTTCTTCAGATTCCCTAAAGACCAAGAGAAAATCATAACTCAGTCATAACCTATAATCCACGCTGTAGGTAGCCTACGTATTGTGTTCTATAAAACATTTATTAGTTATCAGTTATCTATTTGTATGTCAGGAAGGAGAGTTTAAATAAAAAGAAAGTAAATACCTGTTACAGTATGTGTAAATGTGTAACCATTCCGATTTTGGATAATGTATCTACAGTTTTTAATGCAAGTAATTCCATAATTTTTGTATTCGTGTTTTTTTCTTTATATTTTTCAAAAGTTGAATGTTATATTGCATTCAAGTAGGGATTATGCTGTTAATTATTTCAAGAATTCATGGCGTATTATAATCATTTTGCAAAATATTCACTTCTTCAATAAATCCAGACTGTGTCGATAAATTTCTGATGTGTTGGTGTAGATTCATGTGGCAGACGTATTAAGTTCTCAAGAAATAAAAGAGCCTTTTTAAATTTAATATAAAAAACAATCTTTTCTGTAATAATTTGCATGACTGTTATTGGTGTTGATTTTACATTACCAGTGATTATTTGAGCCGTTCAGAGTAGAAGTGGTATAAGTCAAAATTAGGTAATGAGGTTTAAAGTAAAAATTCTGTAAAATTCAGCGCAAAGTAGCAATTAATATATCCTTCGTGCTATTCACTGACTACTAATAGTTTAAATTAATTCAATATTAACTGCTACTTTGCGCTGTATTTTACAGAATGTTTACTTTAACCCTCATTACCCATTTTTGACTTACACCACTTCTGCTCTGAAAATAAAATTAGACCTACATTTTCTGAGTTAATTGAAGTTACAATTTTTTCAACAAAGTTGTGTATTCATTTGTTCTCACCTACGTCATAATAACAGTAAGTGCATGTAAATTATGTATTATATAGGTAGGGTAAGTTAAAATTAAGCTTATGTGTGAAAACTGGAAATGTAATGTAAAATGCGGTAAACTTTCCATAAATATTTAAACCATAATATCAGCACTATTAGCGACTCAAAATAATAATTAAAAAAAATTGAAAAATAATGAACTTCATAAATCAATGTCAAATTAAGGTTTAAATCTTCCCCTTTTTTATTTTTAAGTTTACCTCAGCGGCTAAGTTTACCTCAGCGGCCGAGTTTACCCCAATTTGCGGTATGGAAAATAGTTAATTTCTCAGGAAATAGGGAGAGGAGTTCACCACACGATGTATCCTACGAGATATGACCTACAATTTTGACTCTTCTCACAGGAAATATAGAGTTCCAATGGTTTATAAATATATTTAAGAATGAATTGAATTAACCGTCCACGTACAAACAATTATATTATTCCAAACCATGATACGTGATCAGGGCTATGATTCAGTTGTAAGGAGCAGAAAGAATTACGTTTATTCCCAGCTTCTGAAACTTGTAGATTAACTGCGTGTGAAATTCTTCCAGGATTCTAAAATAGAATTAGTAAGAACCATATACACTTATTGTATAGCATAAAAATATAAAATAAATTACGCAAAACCCGTTTTCTGATGTGTTATCATATATCGTGTGCACACTTTTAACTTGCCTGCCGCTAGAGGGCTACTGTCGCGCCAACTGTCAAATGTTGGCATATTTTATACGTATGAGTTGCGTGACTGTATCTATTAGACTGTGGTACGAGTAAGAGGGGATCGAGTTTCCAGTGTTAACATTAGCTACCAGTCGTTTCTCTCCTAACTAGTTCCTGGCTTTCCCGTCAGATGTCTCTGCGAAAAATCGTCTTAATTGAGACTAAAGACATGGATGAATATATAATAGGATGCGAAACTTACTGAGTTTCCCGTTACACATACTAGAGGCGCTGTTGTAGAAATTGATCTTGCTGCCACCTGTTGGGAGGAGAGGCGTTATTACATCTAGCAGCGCACCAAGTAGCAAAAATAAAAACTAATTACTCCATGCATGTAGCAGCGCACCTGGTGACGAAAATGTTAAACTGTGCAGAAAGTATTCCCTCCCACCCTCATCGATATTCAAAACTAACCCAATTTAAAATAAAACATTTACATTTTTATTCTTCACAGCATCTTCTACTGAAAATTCTTACCGGAGCCAACAGGAAGGTAAACGAGACGATCTATTTTACACTACCCAATTAAAATATAACCAGACAGAGACAAAAAAATAAAGCAAAAGGCTAAATAATTGGGATTGTATTCTTTGGGTATTTATTGTACAGCGCAATGGAAAAGTCTGCAAGAACTAATTAGATAGTTCAATTTATTGTATTACTATTTCTTTACAATACATTCAACAACACTATTTTTACAACGTCCATAAACATCACTGTTTAACATACACTGCTTATACACACGTAGTATCACTTTATGCTCACTTATTAGCAAGTTTCTGTCTGCCATCTTGTCTCCTCGAGCAATATCTCAAACGGATAAATAGAGAACTCTGGGTAATGTACCCAACACGTAGTTATAATGTTCACCACCTACGACGTTGGGCGCTGATCATCTTCTTTCGACCCCCCGCCGCCAGATGGTGCTGACCGCAGTTTCGCATCCTATTATATATTTATCCATGCTAAAGGTGTATCTGAAAATCTGCAAGAAATCGTTTCATGCGATTTCAGAGGCCTCTGATGGTCAAATTAGAAAATCAAACAATATAGTACGGCGAATATTATGAGCTGACTCCACGTGATACAGGCGTAGCGAGCACAGGGCAGAGTTCGAATCTCGCTAGAGTGATCACCTGGTTGGTTTCTTCCAAATGTAAGATCATCTCGATATCACTGATTCCGTCGATGCTATATAATCAAGCAGTTGATACAGCTTCGTTAAAACACCCTGCAGTGTATCTGGTGTCTCGACCACGCAGGCTAGCAAGCAGTACTCGGGAGATGCCTGCTGCCCGATGTAATGATCTCTAGTGTCTCCATTCAGAACACTGACCTATATATTACCATCTCACAACAATGCCGTGGGCATAACCCATTTCTCATCCCCCTCGCCTGCCCTGTTTTCCATTTCTCATTTATGCCCCATCTCCCGCGCTGCCTTCTTCCCTGACTATACCCTGCATTGTTTTATGGCAGAAGCTGTTCATCATAACAGAACAACCGCCACCCCTCCGCCATGTTTCCCGCCCCGGAATGCATCATAAAGTTGGTCGAAACAAAATGCCATATTGCTCACAATGGCTACAGACACTGGCCATATTTCATCCTCCAGGAGGAGAAGAAGAAGAAGAAGCAAGGATGAGAGAGTGAATGTAGTTTCCTATGAATGGGTAAAAGGCAGGGGAGGTGTTTTAACCCTCCATCTTCCTCCCTCATTCTCTCTCTGCGAGAAGATAAATAACCCCCTAGTAATTGCGTGTGGAGCTATACCATATTTCATACCCGCTATAAGCCATAACTTAGAAGGCAATTACGGTGAGTACGTCGTTTATCATCGCAGTTGGCGGAAAGGGTGGGCGGGGGTAGGATGACGTGGACTAGAGGGTGTGCTGCCGCCGCGTGGTGGTGGTGCTGCAAGGAAAAGGGGTTAGTAGATGGTGGCTGAATGTTTTTAGAATCTTGGAGCAAGTAGTTTCGAGGGGTGGGGTGAGTTTCGAAGGTGAGGCGGGGGTTCACAACTTTAATCCTGACGAGCACTCCTCCCTCCCCTTCGTAGGCTGTTGTATTTTTTACTGTGTGAAAGGAGAGTGATTGTGGTGAAAATCTGAAGGTTGTGTTGGTATTACTGCTGCCTCATACGTCACGCCCGTCATGGGAATGTCAAGGCGCAAGATGAACAGCCCCGAATCCGCTGCCTCTCAACCTGATACTGCCACGTCACTCCCTTCTCGCCTGCAATTATTCTTGTGGGTGAAAATTATTACGACGCAGGACCCGGCAGACCATCATTATCTGTCATCGCCATGCCAGCGTCACGGGGCGTCATCAGCACTAACAATAAAAATGATGTCCATCACCGAGAGTAGAATTGTGCGTGTCAACCCCAGATTTTCTTCCCTCCGAAAGAAAGCCTTGCTAAGGATCCTACCACATGCATCGGCTTCGTGTTGCAATTAAACATTAATGAAAGTGCCAACACATGCTGTACACAACACAAACAGCTTCAAATAAATTATCTTCACATAATTTAAATATAGATAAAAATAAATTAAATTCCTATTCGTCAGAATCTTTAATCAATGGACTGTCTGGTCATGAGGCAGAAATCCTAAGTGTCTATAATGTCACTGACAAATTCCAAAACAATACATTAAGAAACTGGAAAAGGATCATAACTGCTGAATCTCATTTCTACGACCATTAATAGAGGTCAAATGCAATTTTACAGTGTTCAATACAAGTGTAATATTTAATATATATTTATTTTATATTCTAAAATGCTCAACACACACAATAAAAAAGTGTTCAGTATACGTATAATAAAATATGTTCATTTTACATTTAAAATGTTAAAATGCTGAACACTTGCAATAAAACAGTGTTCAGTGTATGTATAATAAAATATGTTCATTTTACATTAAAATGTTAAAATAATTAACACTTCGCAATAAAACAGTGTTCAGCGTATGTATAATAACATAAGTTATGTTCAATTTACATTAAAATGTTAAAATAAACACTTGCAATAAAACAGTGTTCAGTATATGTATAATAAAATATGTTCATTTTAAATTAAAATGTTAAAATAATGAATATTTTGCAATAAAATAGTGTTCAGTGTATATATAATAAAATAAGTTATGTTAATTTTACATTAAGATATTAAAATGAACACTTGCAATAAAACACTGTTCAGTATATGTATATTAAAATATGTTCATTTTAAATTAAAATATTAAAATAATGAAAACTTTGCAATAAAACATTGTTCAGTGTATGTATAATAACATAAGTTATGTTCATTTTACATTAAAATGTTAAAATAATTAACACTTCGCAATAAAACAGTGTTCAGTATATGTATAATAAAATATGTTCATTTTACATTAAAACGTTAAAATAATGAACACTTGAAATACAACAGTGTTCAGTATATGTATAATAAAACATGTTCATTTTACATTAAAACGTTAAAATAATGAACACTTGCAATAAAACAGTGTTCAGTATATGTATAATAAAATATGTTCATTTTACATTAAAACGTTAAAATAATGAACACTTGAAATACAACAGTGTCCAGTATATGTATAATAAAACATGTTCATTTTACATTAAAACGTTAAAATAATGAACACTTGCAATAAAACAGTGTTCAGTATATGTATAATAAAATATGTTCATTTTACATTAAAACGTTAAAATAATGAACACTTCGCAATGTAAAACAGTGTTCAGCGTATGTATAATAACATAAGTTATGTTCAATTTACATTAAAATGTTAAAATAAACACTTGCAATAAAACAGTGTTCAGTATATGTATAATAAAATATGTTCATTTTAAATTAAAATGTTAAAATAATGAATATTTTGCAATAAAATAGTCTTCAGTGTATATATAATAAAATAAGTTATGTTAATTTTACATTAAGATATTAAAATGAACACTTGCAATAAAACAGTGTTCAGTATATGTATATTAAAATATGTTCATTTTAAATTAAAATATTAAAATAATGAAAACTTTGCAATAAAACATTGTTCAGTGTATCTATAATAACATAAGTTATGTTCATTTTACATTAAAATGTTAAAATAATGAACACTTGCAATAAAACAGTGTTCAGTATATGTATAATAAAATATGTTCATTTTACATTAAAACGTTAAAATAATGAACACTTGAAATACAACAGTGTTCAGTATATGTATAATAAAACATGTTCATTTTACATTAAAACGTTAAAATAATGAACACTTGCAATAAAACAGTGTTCAGTATATGTATAATAAAATATGTTCATTTTACATTAAAACGTTAAAATAATGAACACTTGAAATACAACAGTGTTCAGTATATGTATAATAAAACATGTTCATTTTACATTAAAACGTTAAAATAATGAACACTTGCAATAAAACAGTGTTCAGTATATGTATAATAAAATATGTTCATTTTACATTAAAACGTTAAAATAATGAACACTTGAAATACAACAGAGTTCAGTATATGTATAATAAAATATGTTCATTTTACATTAAAACGTTAAAATAATGAACACTTGAAATACAACAGTGTTCAGTATATGTATAATAAAACATGTTCATTTTACATTAAAACGTTAAAATAATGAACACTTGCAATAAAATAGTGTTCAGTATATGTATAATAAAACATGTTCATTTTACATTAAAACGTTAAAATAATGAACACTTGCAATAAAACAGTGTTCAGTATATGTATAATAAAATATGTTCATTTTACATTAAAACGTTAAAATAATGAACACTTGAAATACAACAGTGTTCAGTATATGTATAATAAAATATGTTCATTTTACATTAAAACGTTAAAATAATGAACACTTGAAATACAACAGTGTTCAGTATATGTATAATAAAACATGTTCATTTTACATTAAAACGTTAAAATAATGAACACTTGCAATAAAACAGTGTTCAGTATATGTATAATAAAATATGTTCATTTTAAATTAAAATGTTAAAATGATGTACACTGCAATAAAACAGTATTCAGTATATGTATATTATATATCTATATATAGGGTATATGTATATATATTTCATTTTACATTTTAAAATGTTGGACACTTTGCAACAAAACAGTGTTGTTCAGTATATATAATGTTCATTTTACATTTTAAAATGTTAAAATTTTGAACACTTTGCAATGAAACAGTGTTCAGTATATGTGAAATAAAATGCGTTCATTTTACATTTAAAATGCTAAAATGTTGAACACTTGAAATGAAACAGTGTGACGAGATTGAAACACTAGGACATGTGTTGGGTTTATGCAGAAATACTGAGTTACTGCGGAAAAACCGCCGTCACAGGGTAAGGACAATGCTTGCTGACATCTTAAGACAACTAGGATTAGAAGTCCATAAAGAAGTGCATTGTATCTCGGAAGATGATTCAACAAGACGAGCAGATATTGTTGTCATTGATAGGAAAAAGAACACAGGAACAATACTAGACCCGACTATCAGGTTTGAAAGAGATGCACAACAGCCAAAACTTACTGATGAAGAAAAGATAACCTTATTTAAGCAAGCGGTGTAACATCATGGCTAATCGTTGGTCAGTACACGGACTTCTTTTTGGAAAACATTATGAATGAATGAATCCTGGCCCAACCAAAAACATTACTTATATGACCATCCTACTCTTTCCTCTATTTTCGATCCAATGTAATATTTGGTCTATTTTCAAGTCCTGTCTTACATTTTTATTTCTGACTTCTGTTAATATTTTCTTTTACATTGTTCTTAAAGCTTCCATATCTCGCTTTTTCTAAAAGAATTCGATTTCTGCTGTGTACGGAATAACAACTGATTTGCATGACGTAGTCTTACTTCTGCACTTCACGCATGTCATCAATAGTTGATTTCAGCAGAATCAGCATTGAGTATTAACACCCAAAATATGTTGTTTTCAACACTATCTGACAGTAGGCCAAATTGTGAAGCTCATATGTGTGTGTATGTGTAAAAATAAGAGTCGTCGCAGCAAAATAAAACTAAGTTCAACCAGAGTAGACAATATGACGAAGTTTTGAGACACACGTGCTTAAACACACGCGCTACCACAGTAGAACCAAGTTCTGCTCAACAAGAGTTGAAGATATGAAAAACATGGATAAGTCAGTTCCGTAAACAGACGAGTTCAACAAGAGCAGACAAGATAAATATGAGGGTAAACACGCAAGTCGCCACTGCAGAATGAAGCTGAGTTCAATCAGAACTAACGTCATGCAAAATTAACACCACAACTTCACAAAGTGAGAAGGGTGTACATTGTAAAGACAAGAGTCGCTATTGCAGAAATGAACTGAGTTGAAGTTGACGATATGACAAACAGTTGAGATCCACATACGTAAACACACGAGCCACCACTGCAAATTGAAGTTCAGTTCAACATAGCAAATTAATATGACAACTTCAAAAGTGAGGAGGGTGTACATTGTAAAGAAAAGAGTCGCTATTGCAGAAAGGAACTGAGTTGAAGTTGACGATATGACAAACAGTTGAGATCCACATACGTAAACACACGAGCCACCACTGCAAATTGAAGTTCAGTTCAACATAGCAAATTAATATGACAACTTCAAAAGTGAGGAGGGTGTACATTGTAAAGACAAGAGTCACTATTGCAGAAATGAACTGAGTTGAAGTTGACGATATGGCAAACAGTTGAGATCCACATATGTAAACACACGAGCCACCACTGCAAAATGAAGTTCAGTTCAACCGGAGCTGACGACATAGCAAATTAATATGACAACTTCAAAAGTGAGGAGGGTGTACATTGTAAAGACAAGAGTCGCTATTGCAGAAATGAACTGAGTTGAAGTTGACGATATGACAAACAGTTGAGATCCACATACGTAAACACACGAGCCACCACTGCAAAATGAAGTTGAGTTCAACCGGAGCTGACGACATGACAAAGTGTGGAGCCTTCACGTGTGTAAACAGCGGCAACACCGTGGATCCATTTTTCCGCACTCCGACAGACTGAGACATGAATCACTGGAAGAACTGCCAGGGGCTGCACACATCACGCCAGACTTGCCTACATCGGCTCCCATAATATACAAACGAGTATGTTATCAAATATACAGCTCACGTCGAAAGTCACTTTTCTTCCCATACATACAATACAGGTGTATTACTTACATACATACCCTAGAAAATATCTATTAATGTAACTACAATAAAAAAAAACTAAGTAAGAATTGTTGTCTTCTTCGCGAAAATACTGTTTCAGATATTAAAATATGTTTAATTTTTTTATTTCACGAAAGTAAAATACTGTAAATTGTATGTATTAGGTATTGTTTGTATGAAATGAAATCTTAACAGTAGGTAGTGTGAGACAGAGCAGTATCATTGCAGGGTATCTGTATGCACGTCGGAACTCAATAAACAAAAACCATTCACTGTTCAGACATGCTTTTCTGAGATGCAGGATTGATCATACGAACTCTTTTCTAGCTTTGATTAATACTACCTGATATGCAAATATGTCATAGGTCTACTTTTAATTTTCCTCGGCTTTACCTGCAGACTTACTAAAGGCTATACCAACAACCAAAAACGTATTTAAAAATAGGCTTAAGGACTTTACTAATAGACGATAATTATACACAGTATGTAAAGAATGTAAATGATATTTTGTTATTGAAGTGTTGTATCAGTGAAGTGTGTTGTGTTAGTGAAGTGTGTTGTGTCAGTGAAGTGTGTTGTGTCAGTGAAGTGTGTTGTGTAAGTGAAACGTGTTCCTGCCAGGGAAGCTTTATACTTTATAGTGGCAGTGCAAAGTATTTGATCAGTGAAATGTTTTTGAAGTGTTAGTGAAATCAGGATAGAATCAGTGAAATGTGTCGTAGTTCCAGTGCAGTGAGTGAGTTGAGAGCGAAATGAGTGTAGTGTTGAAAGGTACTTGTGCAGATATGAACATATCATACTCGTGGGTTTTAATTCGAACTTAGATTTAAGATACAAATTAGATTTATTTCAAATGTTATTTTAAGTGATCGTGCTTCATTTAATTTAGGATATTCCCTATTATTATTATTATTATTATCATTATTATTATTATTATTATTATTATTAATTAATTGTATTAATTATTGGTATTATTAAGTGTATTTTTAATTAACAAGTTTATTATTGTCATTATTGAGTGTAATTAGTTACCACTGCCACCGGGTATATACCCATTGCAGTGTGAATAAATACATACTGTATGTATATATATATATATATATATATATATATATATATATATATATATATATATATATATATAGTGTTAAGAAAAGAAGTATTCAGTATTTTGAGAGGTGGTAGTATTCATAAAAACAAGAAAAAATACTAATAAACCTGATTCCTAAAGCTAATATCTTCCAAGGTATGAATAGGTCTACTTCTTTATGAACACCATGGGATAAGGTCAATGTGTTTTTCACTGAAAAGAGAAAATAAAAAAGGCTAATACAATATTCTGAGTAGTGGTAGCTTTCATCAAAACAACATAAAAAGGTCTAAAAACATCGGTCCTAAAATTAGTATCTTCCGAGATATGAATAGGCCTACTTGTTCATCAAAATCATAGGAGATGCCCAATATGACTTCCATTCACTGTAACGCGGTCTTGTGTCCTATGTCTTAGGGAATCACTTATTGTTAGTTTCGTTTATTGCATGTACGATATGATAATGTGGGCTACATCCTATATGAACTCGCATTAGACGATATGCTGTTCTTACAATATTAATTGAAAAGCCCTTGTCTCGTACAAAACTTAATTTTAATACTCATAATTATTAGATTTTTTCCTTGTTTTGTTTAAAAAATAACTCACTATTGCCTCTCATAATATTAATTTTTTTTTAACACTCTGTATAGATGTGCATGGGCTATTCCATATGAAATCGATCAGTAAAAAACCTCACATTTTTTTATACTCTAATTTTTTCCCTACTTATACAAGGTGCTGAGGGGAGTGCATTTTCAAAAATATACTATCGAAAGTCAAATGGTTTTCGTATCATTGAGCGACAAATTTAGCGTATTTTATAAAAACAAGCCTCTTTCAGCGCTCAGAACTCTGGAACTATTTACTGCAGAACATTGAACGAGAGCTTATTTTGAAGCTGACATTTGGTAGGTTATATTAAGAAGTAATCCTTATTTTTATTGTATACAGAGAGACAGATAATCTCATTTTACTTGATTTCAGGCTTTTTGGCCATTTGTAAAAATGGAGAAAAATATTGAGAAAAAACCTTACATTATTAAGAGGGATTCGGCATTGTTTGCTTAGTGGCTCGGCAATAAGTCTCGAGGGTATTAAATAGATTATTTTCACACGCCTAGACTTGAACGGCGATTATACCGCACGTACTGGCCGAGAGCTGAAGATAAGCGAGCGGGTCCACACCTGTGCTGTGGAGTAACGACTAGCACGTCTGGCCGCGAAACCAGGTGGCCCGGGTTCGATTCCCGGTCGGGGCAAGTTACCTGGTTGAGGTTTTTCCGGGGTTTTCCCTCAGCCCAATATGAGCAAATGCTGGGTAACTTTCGGTGCTGGACCCCGGACTCATTTCACCGGCATTATCACCTTCATCTCATTCAGACGCTAAATAACCTAAGCTGTTGATAAAGCGTCGTAAAATAACCTAGTAAAAAGAAAAATAATAAGCGAGCGTTAGGCGTCATTTTACTCCTGTATTTATGAAAACCTGTGATAAAGCTAGCACAGCCATGCGCTGCTAGACGACACATCACGTGTTTGTCTCGGCTAGCTCCCGCCTCACAGTCAGCTGGTTAGTTCACGTGCGTACTATTTATTTTCTTTATTTGATATTTTCAATATTTTATTATCAACATACCATCAGTAAAAAATATGTGTTTATTTGTACTTTCAATGCGGAATCTAAGTATATATTTTCAAAATATTTTTTCCTGGCCAAAGGTGTCTTAATGAGGAAAAATCTAAATTTCTCCATTTCCATAAAAAGTAAGAAAATCTGCTTATATGTCAATATAAACTTTAATTTCTCAGCATCAAAATAAACCATGATTTTGATCATTGGGTGAAAGAATTTCGGAGCTACAACAGTTTAAAGTTGCTAATTTTATGAAAATACGATAAATTTAAATATTTTAAATTTAAACAGTATGAAGTTCTGATGCCTCAAACTTTGCACAAAGCATTGTATCACAGTTCTCTACGTACAAAAAAGTTTCATTGTATTTAGAAATTGTAAGGTCAGTTTTCTCTAAATTTCGGTCGATTTGATCTGGAATAGCCCGCATATATGTGTGTATTTCTGTTCTTAAGCGACATCATTCTTTCCTTTCTTTGCATTATAATCTATTTATGGTTTAGTTTCATTACATCCAGTTTTATACTATTCTGTTCGATCCCTTCACTGTTCACTACAATTCATGAGCCCTATTATGCAATTCAGTTCCGCCTCATTATATCAAAGTTCATTCTCATATTCTGCTCCGTTGTCATCCCATGCATTCCACTCCACTCCGCTGACCTATATCTAGCAGCACTGTGCTTGCCTCTCCGTAAGTATTAATAAACATCTTTCCTCAGGCTACGCAAAACAACCGCTCTACGCATTAACCACTATGAAAGGTTAAGCAAATGCGGACGGATGTCTACATCCAATGTGACAATTAATTTCATATACAGAAGCGATGAACCAAATAAATGCTAAAAATTTGTATTCATGTGACAGGTAATAAATAAAACAAGCGAGACGCGCCGCCGGCCTGATTGAATGAATGAACACGCCCGTACTGATGACGATCGCGCGCAATTGGAAACGTTTCTGTACCCGTGGGCGATCTAATAGTCATAACGAGCGCGCGCGTGGTAGGCGTGCGTCTGCATTAAAACAGTCCACTTGTAATGTCGTTTCACTTCCCAATCATATGTCCTGCCATTTTTAGTGTCTCGTCGACCTGCGATGTCCAGCATACTCCAAGTGTGCGGGATACGAACTCAACACTCTGAAATTTGTATTATGCAGTTTGATATTTATACGAGGTTTTTTTTTTTAAAAGTTTTGCATTCTAATTTTATATTTGCAAATGACTGTAGTTATTTGAGTAAAACAAAACGTGATTTATCCTTCGAAGGGGTGGAAAAATTCAAATATCTTGGAGCAACAGTAACAAATATAAATGACACTCGGGAGGAAATTAAACACAGAATAAATATGGGAAATGTCTGTTATTATTCGGTTGAGAAGCTTTTATCATCTAGTCTGCTGTCAAAAAATCTGAAAATTAGAATTTATAAAACAGTTATATTACCGGTTGTTCTTTATGGTTGTGAAACTTGGACTCTCACTCTGAGAGAGGAACATAGGTTAAGGGTGTTTGAGAATAAGGTTCTTAGGAAAATATTTGGGGCTAAGCGGGATGAAGTTACAGGAGAATGGAGAAAGTTACACAACGCAGAACTGCACGCATTGTATTCTTCACCTGACATAATTAGGAACATTAAATCCAGACGTTTGAGATGGGCAGGACATGTAGCACGTATGGGCGAATCCAGAAATGCATATAGAGTGTTAGTTGGGAGACCGGAGGGAAAAAGACCTTTGCGGAGGCCGAGACGTAGATGGGAGGATAATATTAAAATGGATTTGAGGGAGGTGGGATATGATGATAGAGACTGGATTAATCTTGCACACGATAGGGACCGATGGCGGGCTTATGTGAGGGCGGCAATGAACCTTCGGGTTCCTTAAAAGCCAGTAAGTAAGTAAGGTAACTTCCTAAAACTTTATTCTCCATAAATTTCCTAGACATCACCATAACAAAAGTTGACAACAAACACACCTTCAAAATATACAGAAAACCAACCACCACCACCACACACATACACAACACATCTAACCACCCCACACAACACAAACATGCTGCATTCAGGACAATGGTACACAGACTACTCAACATACCCATCAGCCAACAACACTACAATGAAGAAGTGAACACAATCAAATACATAGCACAAGAAAACGGTTACAACCCAAACATAATAGACAACATCATAAGGAAGACAAAACAAAAACTCAACAAACACAAAAACACACAAAACACAACACAAACACAAGAACACAAGAAATACATCACACTAACATACGAAAACAAAAACACACACGAGATCGCATCCTCATTCAGAAAACAGAAATACAACATAACATACAGAACAGAAAACACACTACAAAGACATCTCAACACACAAACAACACAAACAAATAAATACAACCACACACGCGTATACAAACTCACATGCAATAGTTGCGACAGTTTCTACATTGGATAGACAGGCAGATCATTCTAAACTTGATACAAAGAACAGATTAAAGCAATAACCAGAGGACACAATACATCTACATATGCCGAACACATAACTAATGCTAACCACACATACAATAACATAAATACAGACATGGAAATCCTACACATACAACCCAAAAACCAAAAACTCAACACACTGGAACAATATGAAATATACAGACACACTAAAACACACCCTAATCAAATTCTCAACACACACACTATTTGACTCAACTCTTCATCACACGAACGTACCCACACAACAGGCAGCGAAGTTGAGATGATGCCGAGACACAGAAGGCTCTGAGGATGGTGTCAAGTAGCACCGAAACAGCTATAAGCCACACATGCTTACATAATTAACACGAGTAAGATCGCCATTTAATCAATTAAAACTTTATTATTGATATCCGTATAATTATTTCTCCACATAGTCGTCCTGGTGATCAACACATCTCTCCCAATTTGTTAAAACCGCCACTGTAAAATATTTCATTGACGACAGAACCACCGCCTAATTTGTCTGCACTGCATCGTCAGGATCAAGATGGAGTACTATCAGATATTCTTAAAGTTTTGGAAACATATGAAAATATGATGGCGTCAGATCGGGACTGAATAGAGGATGATTGACGAAAGTGAAACTACGTCCCTTTGTGCACAAAGTTGTCAGAATCCCAGTTCTGCGATTATCGCTTGTGCACCTTCCGTCTTCTGTCACACAAATTGAGAGTTGCACCAGGTTCATTACAAACACGAACAGACCAACGTCGCACAGTACTGATGTCTACACATTCATCTCCATAAACAGCCTACATTCTCCCACACAGGCGTAATAAAACTCAAATGTAACACCTGCAACAACTTCTACATAGGACAGACAGGCAGATCATTTCAAACACGTTACAAAGAACACATCACAGCCATAACAAAATTACAAAACACCTCCACATATGCAGAACACATCACAAATGCTAACCACACCTATAGAGACATCAACACAGACATGGAAATACTGCACATCCAACCAAAAAGCCAGAAACTCAACACACTAGAACAATATGAAATATACAGACACACGAAAACACACCCCAACGATATTCTCAACACACAACTCAATTTCAAAACACATACACTCTTTGACTATACACTACGAACGCACCCACACAGGAAACAAGAGGCGCCAAGACCAACAACGACCAGTTCCGAAGATGACCGAAAATAGGTCGAAACATGTTAACAAGGTACGTTAAAATTTAACACAAGAAAGTTCTTATCATACATATTCCGAATATAATTAATCATTTATTTTGCCTGTAACCGTTGGAAATTATTATTAATATCCACGCCACAACAGGAAATATTGACCAATTCTTTCTTCTTCATCAATATCGTTAGAATAAATGGAAATCTCAAGGTTGTTTTCAATGACTTACACCATTTCAGGATAAGTTTTTTCCTGGTGGACACAAAATATAAACGAAAGTATTAAATAAATTAGGATAAATCGTTATGGACAGACAACACGCCAAAAAAATATATATATTGTTAAGAGTGCTGCGAGAACGTGATCTCTGCTTCGAATCCGGTCGCCTCAAGATGTCCTCCTGGTCTGTGCAGACTGTACCGCCGACCTCTTCTCCCTCATTTAATAACTTTATAATATCACGGAGGGTTGGCAGCGCGATTATGCAACTCAGTTTATTAGCTGATAACAAATGGAATACGGGGCGGTGTTACTCGCCATTGTTGTGGGGGTGCCGCGTAATTAATCCACCCCGACTTAGTGCAGCCGCAGCCCGCAACATTTTCCGCTGGTAATAGTGGTCAGCCCTAAGACTCGACGACGACGACGACGACAGCCCAGGGATTCCCTCCTGCTTTCCTGAGAACAGCCTCCCACCCCTACAAAACATATTGCTTGGTTTCCTTTCGCAATACCAGGAATGGGGAGAAATGTGCTCCAGGTCCAGGGCTGAGCAAACCGGCTGGCACGAGTCTAGCTGAGGACAACTCCCGAATTGTACATTTACTGCAACGGGCAGCCATTGGTCCGCTATAGAATTCTTGTTTCGAGTATAATTGTTTTATGAATACGCGTTACGCAATATATTTAAAAAACCTTCATGAAGAAAACTAACAATAACCCAAAATGTTCTACTTTTGTTCCCAATAGGCCGAACTATAGTCTACATTATGTCAGGCTTAGCGCAATAAAATAAATTGTTGTAACTAAATATGTTTATTTTATTTATTTTATTGCTAGTAAGTTTAAAATGAATACAAGTTAATAAATACAATACAGTGATCCATCTGAAATCTGCCATGTGCGTGATGCTCTGACAAGTTGGTATACTTCCTCACAAACCACTCATCCTCCTGCCCATCCTGAATTTCAAAAACAGTGGGACGTTATCTTTTCCCAAAAAATTTTAGATACACTCCTTTCTTCTTTCACATCCGAACAAGACATTGCACGTCTCCTAGCTCTTCAAGAGAGTGAGTCTGGAGCTTGGTTACACGCATTACCTTCTCCTCACATCGGTACCCTAATAGATAGCACATCCTTTAAAATCGCAATAGCTTTACGCCTTGGTTGTAAACTCTGTCAGCCACACCAATGTATTTGCGGGGGAATTGCTGATATTTACGGTCATCATGCACTCAGCTGTGCGAGGAGCAAGGGTTGCATTCCCAGACATACATCACTCAATGATATCATTAAAGATCTCTGACTTCTTGTGGCATCCCGTCTCTTTTGGAACCACCAGGTATTAGTCGCGCGGATGGTAAACGGCCCGATGGTCTCACCTTAATTCCATGGTCTAGAGGAAAATCTTTAATTTGGGACTCCACTTGCGTTGACACTCTAGCTCCATCTCACTTACCGAATACCTCCAGACACGCAGCATCTGCTGCTGCATTAGCCGTGAAAAATAAAGTCAATAAGTATGCTCATCGTTTAGACAATTATATCTTTGTCCCCTTTGCTGTGGAGACCTTCGGTCCTTGGAGTCATGACGCTAAAGTTTTGGTATCTCAAATCGGCCAAATTTTGATCTCCATTACTGGTGATCGCCGTTGCACTACTTATTTGCGTCAACGCTTAAGTATTGCTATTCAACGCGGAAATGCAATGAGCGTTTTGGGTACTCTTCCAGAGTCCAGCCCTTTGGACGAACTTTTTCTCCTGTAAAATTTTTTATCTCTATGTAAATATTTATATTTAGTGTTTATATATATATATATATATATGTAATTGTAACGGTGAAAATATTGTTAATCCAATAATTTTTTATTTATTTATTATTTTTTTCATAAGTGTATATTATTTTTGGGAGTGTTTTTGTAAATAATTTTATGAGGTTGTTATTGATATGCTGATAAATTATTTGTAATGAAAGATAAAGTGAGAAGCTCCATCGCAACCACTCTTCGGAATGCAAAGTGGGAGGTTTACGAAGAAGTGCACTGCTTGGCTGAGAATGGGTCAACGAGAAGAGCAGACATTATAGCCATCGATCACCGGAATCAAAGAAGCCTTAATCTTGACCCCACTGTCCGTTTTGAGAAGGATGATCAACAAGCCAACAACGTTAACAATGAAAAGAAGTCTATTTACAACCCATGTATTCCTTACTTCAGTGAGAGATACAAAATGAATATTAATACATGGGAAGTGAAAGGACTTCTTTTTGGCGCTAGGGGAACTTCATTTAAGTTAACCAAAACCATTCTCCTTTCTCTTAAATTTTCTAATGAGGACACTGACAAAATTTGTCTAATGGTATTGAGAGATTCATTATCCATTTTACATGATCACTTGTATAATACTATGTAATTTTTTTTCACTTCATTTCATTACTCTTCAATGTATTTTCATCTCATGTTTCTCCGAAATCAAATTGTACTTTATTTTTAGATTTATCATTGTTCCGCATTCTCTCCGCAATCATATTATATTTATAATTTAACCTCTGCTTTGAATTCTGGATCCTAGTGGTCAGCCGTAGATTTCGGCCAGATGTCCCAAATTGTGGAATTTGTTGTAGCCCACTCCTGAATGAGTAAGACTCGTGCTCAGAAGGGGATTCCAATACAGACAAAAATAAAATTAAAATTGAGACTGAATATAGATTAAATAGTGTTTAATATGTTTAAACCCAAACTATAAATCCAATACAAAGTTTTTTTTTTTTTTTTTTATTAATTTGGAGAGGATTCGTGGTTAAAATAATATTGGAATAAAATTTGTTTAATAATCTGGGACCTTGACTCATGCTATGATAAAAAGCTGCATTGGTTGTACATTTTGGTTCAGACAAAAGCAGAGAATTCATATTTTTAGTTCTATATTTATGTATATACCTTTCAAAGTTATTAAAATTTCTATGAAAATATTTTAATAAAATAAAGTAATACATTTGTTTAATATTCAAAACTTTGAAATGTTTAAACAACAATTCAGTTGGGTAATCTTTCTGCTTTTTTTAAACAAATTTTTTTCTGTAGTAAAATTAACGGATAAATGTTGGATTTATAAGTTCCACCCCAACCTATGATACCATACATAAATACAGATTGAAATAATGCTAAATAAATTATACGTAAACAGTTAATTGACAAAATATTTCTTAGGACAACAAAGTAACATAATGTATTACGTAATTTATTACAAATATAATGAATATGATTATTCCATTTTAACTTCATTAACTTCATTAATAACTGAACAATTATTGCAATTTATATCGCAACAATCAGAATTATGCATTTGAATTTGTAGTATAGATGAAATTGGTGTATCACCTTTATTATTTAAACAAAATGGGATAGCTATTGTTTTATTTTTATTAATTGCAAGTGAATTTAAATCGAACCATTTTTTATTAATTTTAATCCGCAATTTGCATTATAATAAGCGTCAGTCCAAATTTTTCCACTAAAAAGTAAAACAGTATCATCAGCATACGAATATAAATCATATGGCAAACAGAAATAAAACTACCCAGGTTCGGTAATGCTTGTCTTATAATTTACGTAACACTACTGTACAGTAAAGTAGCCAATTCTGCATCAAGGGAATCCTGCATATAACTGAATATAAAGACACCAATAAATTCGTGGTGAAAATATAGGAGCAATATTTCATTGACATCAAGCAGAAAAGACTTCTTTGTAGAACAGGTTACTCGTAAAAACTCTGCTGTATTTTAAAAGATGGCCGTGTTCCTCACTTTGTGGTAAGTATTCAATTATCTTGGGATCATATTCTTAACACAGTTACATACTGAAATTACTATCCATGTTTAAAAATTGGTTGCGGTAAAAAAAAACTAACTTTATTCAAAGTTTGGTTTTGTACCTCGTTTATATTTACGGAGAAAGCTGTTTTCTTTTTAATATGAAGGTAAATTTATAAGATAAAAGACAATCGCCATCCCATTAATTGTTACAGACGTGCAGTGTCCCCATAACTACATTCCTTACTTACAAATGGCTCTTAGAGAACCCGGAGGTTCATTGCCGCCCTCACATAAGCCTGCCATCGGTCCCTATCCGGAGCAAGATTAATCCACTCCCTAGCATCATATCTAATCTCTCTCAAATCTATTTAATATCATCCTCCCATCTATGTTTCGGCCTCCCAAAAGGTCTTTTCCCCTCAAGCCTTCCAACTAACACTCTATATGCATTACCGGGCAGACCCATACGTGCTACATGCCCTGCCCATCTCAATCGTTTGCATTTAATATTCTTAATTATGTTAGGTGAAGAATACAATGCGTGCAGTTAGGCCCTATACGTTGTGTAACTTTCTCCATTCTTCTGTAACTTCATCGCTCTTAGACCCAAATATTTTTCTAAGCAAATTATATTCAAACACTCTTAACCTCTGTTAATCTCTCAAAGTGAGAAAGTAAGTTTCACAACCATACAGAATAACCAATAATATAACTGTTTTATACATTCTAACTTTCAGTTTTTTTGAGAGCAGACTGGATGACGAAAACTTCTCAACTGAATAATAGCAGGCATTTCCCATATTTATTCTGCGTTTAATTTCCTCCCGAGTGTCATTTATATTTGTTACTGTTGCTCCAAGATATTTTAATTTTTCCACCTCTTCGAAGGATAAATCTCCAATTTTTATATTTCCATTTGGTACAATATTCTGATCACGAGATATAATCATATAGTTTGCATTACTGGATTTTCGGGATTTACTTCCAAACCTATATCTTCACTTGCTTCCAATAAAATTCCCGTGTTTTCCCTAATCGTTTGTGTATTTTCTCCTAACATATTCACGTCATCCGCATAGACAAGAAGCTGATGTAACCCGTTCAATTCCAACACCAGATAAAATAATAAATAAATAAATAAATAAATAAAGGAAGAACGAAATAAATAAATAAAGATAGAAAGAAAGGGAGAAGTAAAGAAATGGAGAAAGAAATAAAGGAATAAAAAAAGAAAGGAAGAAAGATACAATAAATAAATAAAGCAAAAAATACCGGCAACTAAACAAGTACCGGAGGAATGAATGAATGAACGAATGAATGAATGAATACCGTATCAGTAGACCTATCCATTTACAAACCGCCAGCGATGTTATTTCTTGGTTACGCTACGCTTGAATGCGCGACCCTGTTTGTACATTTGCAACAGGCTTCCAGCGCCCGCCCACCAGTGCCCGGGCGCCCAAAGTGCAAAATGCCTGCCGTGAGCACGTCTGATCTATGACTCTGGCAGGTTAAGTAACAATAATAATAAAATTACTATTATTATTATTATTATTATTATTATTATTATTATTATATTCAAATATCAGGAGAGTTGTCATTCCTTTGGATAATAAGCTGAAAGCTGTTGTGATATTACCTTTGATTTCGATAAAGCCTTCCCAAAGGCACGCTTGTACTATTAATCGGTGTCGGGCACCACAGAGCGTGCTCGCGGCGTGGTGGCCAGCCCTGCCCGAGGAGAGCTAAGCTGTGCGCTGTGCGGTGTGCGATATTATTGCCGGCGGTCTTAGCGCCGGCTGTAAACACATAATAAGGGCGCCGCTGCGGTTAATTAAGTCCGACTCCAGCCACATTAACGGCCTGGCTTCGATTCCGTAAGCCAGGAGAAGCACTGCGCCTGGTGGCCGAGGGATCAGCAAAGCCACTCCGTCAAGACACTCCGCATTACCAGCGGCGCCCGCTAGCAGGAGAATTTCTTTGAACAATTTATGTCGCTGAATTACAGCCAGCGTGTGTTTTCTCGCCGGAAAGCCGAGTTCAAATCTAGAACTAGTGCTGTGATTATTTCTTCAGCAATCCATCGCTGTTATTCTATCCCCAAAGATGTCCGATCTCGGCGTAGGTCATTCGAATATCTTGTCATTTGACGATATTTGTGTCACTGGTTTCTGTAGCAGGTCGACCATGAGGAAATCCTCGCTAATGTAAGTGTGTCCACGTTTCAAATCCGCCCTTGCTGACGCCGCTTCGTCTCCAGAAACATTTTGAAGCCGTTGGCTACATTCTTTTGGCATCGGTGACGATTTAAAATTATGAAAAATCGTAGCCCGATAGTGTTGTCGGCATAAATCCATTAATATGATGGACTGTTAGCTTCAAAAATATTTAGCTGCTAAATTAGGGATTTTTTTTTTTGTGTGTAAAAAGCAGTTGCCTTGGAAACTGTTGTTGATATGTAATGCCGGGCTTTGGCAATGAAGTCATTAGCGCTCTTGCTCTCCAATATTTCTCTGTGGTGGATCCATCAGGTAGAACTTCACAGGTTTGCAGATGTTCTACAGTCATTTCTTCGTCTTTGTTGCGTAGAGGACAATTTGGATTCGTGTAAATTCATATTTTATTCAAGTGTTTGACCAAATAATCGTGTTCCGTAAGCAGTCTGAATTTTGCTACTGCAGTTTTACGTGCGATTTATGGAATATATTCTGTTTTTTTTTATTAAAATGCTCCATTTTTTATCTTTGGCTTTGTTACATAGTGCTTCGTTTTGCTTGATTTTATATTTATTTTTAATTAGTCTTTTGATGGATGTAAAAAGTAGGCTTGTATTTGCATTCTGAATTAAATTGGATCCTTTTTTGGCAAGAAAGTCAGCAGTTTCATTTCCAGCAATGTCTTGGAAACTTAGCTGCATTTATTATCGAACAAATGATAATCACGTTTATGGCTATAAGAGTACAACGTATCAGTTTTCAGAAGCTTTCATTGTGGCTCCGTATGACCTATGTTCGACACGAAAATAGGCACCTAAACCCTTCACATCAGCATTTGAGCAGTGTGCAAATATAAAATTTTATACGGGCTGAACATTAAGCAGCGCCATTAATTTCAGAGAGTTATTCTTTGAGATATTTCAAACAAAAAAGTTTAATACAATGTTGCTCGTTTTTGCAAACTTTTCGAGGTAAAAAAATAGTCCTATATCAAACATCTCATAGCGTATTTTGGGAAAGCCATTGATTCAATTTCCAATATGCTCAGTCAGTTTAAGAGAGCATTGTATTATGATAATAAATGATTGAAATAATTTTAGTTTTGTCCTTTAAATGTACAAAAATTTGATTCGAAAAAATGTAACATTTTAACATTCCTTTGCAGAACGAAAAGTTACATTTGTTCTGTGCATTTAAGGACAAAACTAAAATTATTTCAAATATTTATTATCGTAATACAATTTATTTATTTATTTACTTAGTTACTTATTTACTTATTTATTTATTTACTTATTTATTTATTTATTTATTTATTTATTTATTCATTGATTTATTTATTATTTCATTCATTCATTTATTCATTTATTCCTTTATTCCTTTATTCATTTATTTATTTACTTATTTATTTATTTAGTTATTTATTCATTCATTCATTTATTTATTTAGTTATTTATTTATTTAGTTATTTATTTATTTATTTATTTATTCATTTATTTATTTATTTATTTATTCATTCATTTATTTATTTAATTATTCATTTATTCATTCATTTATTTATTTATTTGTTCACTTATTCATTTATTTATTTAGTTATTTATTTATTCATTTATTCATTTATTTAGTTATTTATTCATTTATTTATTTATTTATTCATTTATTCATTTATTCACTTATTCACATTTATTTACTTATTTATTTATTCATTTATTCATTTATTTATTGATTCATTTATTCACTTATTCACTTAAGCTATTCATTTATTCATTTGTTTATTTATTTATTTATTTAACCTTGTAGAGATAATGCCATCAGGCCTTCTCTTCCCCCCTTCCAGGGGATTACAACTACAATATGAAGAATACAATTACAATTATAATTACAATTTAGTGTTTTCCCCAAGGATAGGTCTTACACTGTTCTCTCAAATTGACTGAGCGTATTGTGAATTAAATCAATGGCTTTCCTAAAACACGCTATGAACTATTTCATATAAAACAATTTTTGTCTGAAAAAGGAAGCAAAAACGAGCAAAATTATTGTATAATTTTTCTTTTGTTTCAAATAGCTAACAGAATAATTCCCTGAAATTAATGGCATTACAGCCAGTACAGTAGCAACAGCATGCGAGTCTGAAAGATGGACCATCCTGCAGAGTTTAAGTGACACAGAAAGGTAAGACTAGAATGGATGGCGCAGTGACAACGACGATCAGCGAATCATTTACTGACTATTCTAACTGATTTTCTGTATTTCTATATAAGGTGTACAGGCCTGTTACATTTAATAATTTACGAAGCTCAATTTACTCCTCCAATCTAGCGGCAATTTCCTCAAGCAGAATTCTACTTTAGCGGAAATTTTACACAACGTCAGAGTTGTTGCGGACCAAACAGTGCATAAACTGCGGTGCGACGAGTCCTTCACACCCTCGTAATGTCTACACCGTCGCTCCCGGCAATCGCCATGTTTTGTTGTATCACTCCGCTGTTATTACAGACATTACAGTTTTCATCTATCCATCCGCTTCAGTTTTATGGCTTTCTTCCCCTCCTGCACGGCGAGCCACCGTATGCGGTGTGTGCCGATATGGGACAGGATTATGACATTAATAGCCGTGGCAGTAACAGTGGTAGTGGCAGTAACAATGGCAGTAGCAGTGATAACACGATAGCAGTAGCAGCGACAATTGTAATAGAAGCAATACAGCAGAGACACCTGGATTAGAAGAAGATGAAAATGATTAAACAGGGACAGGAACAGAATAAAGAGAAATTAGTAGAAGGGAGGAAGAAAAAATGGAGAAAATTAATAATTAAGGGCAAAAAGAATAAGAATAAAAGTAATTAGGAAAAAAAGAAAATTAAGAATTAAGAAGACAAAAAAGGAATAAAAAGAGTTCTGAAGAAGGTCCATAACAGACCGAAACATGTTAATCAGGTACAATAGAATTTAACACAAGAAAGACATAATTACTTACTTACTTACTGGCTTTTAAGGAACCCGGAGGTTCATTACCGCCCTCACATAAGCCCGCCATTGGTCCCTATCCTGAGCAAGATTAATCCAGTCTCTACCATCACACCCCACCTCCCTCAAATCCATTTTAATATTATCCTCCCATCTACGTCTCGGCGTCCTCAAAGGTCTTTTTCCATCCGGCCTCCCAACTAACACTCTATATGCATTTCTGGATTCACCCATACGTGCTACATGCCCTGCCCATCTCAAACGTCTGGATTTAATGCTCCTAATTATGTCAGGTGAAGAATACAATACGTGCAGTTCTGCGTTGTGTAACTTTCTCCGTTCTCCTGTAACTTCATCCCTCTTAGCCCCAAATATTTTCCTAACAAACTTATTCTCAAACACCCTTAATCTCTGTTCCTGTCTCAAAGTGAGAGTCCAAGTTTTACAGCCATACAGAACAACCGGTAATATAACTGTTTTATAAATTCTAACTTTCAGATTTTTTGACAGCAGACTAGATGACTAAAGCTCCTCAACCGAATAATAACAGGCATTTCCCATATTTATTCTGTGTTTAATTTCCTACCGAGTATCATTTATATTTGTTACTGTTGCTCCAAGATATTTTAATTTTTCCACCTCTTCGAAGGATAAATCTCCAATTTTTATATTTCCATTTCGTACAATATTCTGGTCACGAGACATAATCATATACTTAATCTTTTCAGGATTTACTTCCAACCCTATCGCTTTACTTTCTTCAAGCATTTCCTTTTATTACATCGAAAAACTCTGTATCCATTCAACAAAACATTTGACTCTTTATATTTAAAATTGCCGGTTACCAAGCACTTTTTCGCCGCACCGATGCCATTTCATCATAAGTCAGCGCCCAAGACTGCTGGTGTTCAAAGTGGGGTTGTATTGTATTCACAGGCATTCGACTTTACAAACAAACATTCCAAAAATGCTATTATTTTGTGGCCCAGTTTACTTCGTCTGCTGTGCCAAACACAAGGTCAGGTAAACAAACATCTACACTCGCACAAATGATAGATTTCGATTCGCCCAAATGATTGCCGTTCAGAAGGAGAAAGGGGAAAACTCATGAGAGGAGGACAAATGTGAAGAGAAAAAGAAAGACGAAAAGGGGGAACATGAAGAAACAATTGAAGGTAAAGCGTAGAAAACGAAGATGACGGAGCAGAAAAATAAATATAAGGAATATGAACAAGCAAAGGAAAGTAAATGAGAAAGGCTAAGTCCGGGAAAGAGAAGGTTGTGCTTTTTAGTACCCCCTCATGTCAATAACATTGCTACAGAAAAGAATAATAAAATATGTCTTAATAAGCCTCTTGATTGCCCCTCAGAACTGTTGTATTCTGAATTTAAAGTATTTAATGTCCATCAAATTTCTAACCAAGTCTCCTTCAATTTCGTACATAAAAACCGAAATATATTCAATTTATATTCACATAAATACATATAAAACTAAAATATCAGACAAAATATGCTTGACAGAACATAAATGTACCACAACTGCAGCTTATATTCACAGTAGCAACTCCGGTCCAAGTCTCTATAATAAGAAAACAGCTAAATTCCCAAGCATTTTATTTGCTAATGCTCCATATTTAAAAAAAAAAATCATTCAAAAATTATTGTTTATGAAGCAAACATATGCCTATATGCCTATTTTAATCCTTAACCTGAAGACGCAAGCTTTTAGGTTACATACCTATTTTAAGGCATAGTGAGTACTATCTGCGAATTCTATAGTGCCTATAATTGCCTATTTCACTAGTAAATGCCTATTTGCTTGTAAATGCCTGAAAGTTCCCTAAATATCCGTATTATATATTATATTTGAATTTATTGACTATTCTACCGATTTTTTAAATCTGTAATTTGTTTCTTTTTTATCCAGCAGCAAATATTATCCTGGCAAACCCAAAGCTAACATCTGATCTTGCTATTATCAAAGCAAACTTTGGAAAGCTGCCTGCTTACATAACGGAACTGGAAACGAAGAGCATTCCACTCCACACTGCTGTACAAGTTATGAAGGAAGTAGAAACTATTCTTAAAGAAATACCAAGCATTGTGGGAGAAGCAATGAGAAATAGGTATTTCAAAATTATGACAAGAAAACCTGGTACGGAGCAAGTGTTATTGCTGATTGGAAATGACATTGACATTATTGCGTTCCAACTGGTTTGGTCCCTATCTGGGATTGGATCCCTGAAGTATTGCCCCATCACTTCATGTGAAGTGGAGAGAAGTTTCTCCCAATTTAAGAACATTCTTACAGACAACAGGCATCAGTTCTCATTACAACATTTGGAGGAATATTCAGTTATTCACTGCCATTATGGCATTACTATAGACATTAGTGTATAATGCTACGCTATGGTCGTGTTAGCCATTAAGAATTAGAAATTGTTAGTGCCTTTTTAAATGCCTATTTTAGAATTTTGAATGCGTATTTTGCCTGCCTATTTCAACTGTTTTCAGTGCCTAAAAATCCGCAGCCTAGTGATATCTGTTGTTATTTTAATTTTTATTCTATTAATTAATAAAATACTTATTTTCGAATTTTGTGGAATGCCCCCTGAGCACGAGTATGTATTTTGGAGGGGGAGAGGGTGCTACAGTAATATTTTTATAAATTAAAAGAATATGTATATTTTTTCTAGCGATAAATTTTATTATTATTATTATTATTATTATTATTATTATTATTATTATTATTATTATTATTATTATTATTATTTGGATGAAAAATTAATATTCCGTTCCATTCTCATTTCCCTGGCCGCACAGAACGCGTGTGGCCATAGTCAAGTTGCCCAAATCTTTTGAGCGATATTTAGGGAATTGCAACTATTGATAGGGAAATATAATAAAAACGTAATTTCATGTTGTATGATTTATCCGATAAGCAGCCTGGCCAACGTCGAGCACGCAACATGTCCAGCCATTTGTAAAGGCTTGACTGATAATCGGACGGTGACAACCATGAATATGTAATAATCCACCACAGCAACAAAAGGGTAACAATAACCAGGTATCAATGTAACTTATATTACGCACCACATTCGGTTATGGTAAAGTGCTCCGATATGTGAAAAGTGAACAAACAACCAGGAACCTTGGTGTAATAATAACGAATCAACATAAAGAATTTTAATATTTTAATAGTGAATATCCTAGTCTAAGATTACAACAGTTCAAGTAAATGAATAACTGCATTTGACCACACAATACGTCAAGACCTCCCCAGTGTTCCACAAACTGATCGATAATTTTCAGCAGAAAAACAAATTTTAAATGTTAGTAATAAGTGTGTGTTTTTAATTTTTAATCATTAATTATCTACAAACAGATTGTTTTATATGTGACATGAGATCACCAGGGTACACATTATATGTTTCATTCACACAGTTCATGTGCACCTATTTGAACATGTAATTAGGCAAATTCTCATACATTTGAAAATGGCACATTAGTGCCGAAAACGTTTATGTTATAATTAATCATATAATACTAGATAAGTATAGACGGTATATTTCAATTTTAACATTGTATAATAAAAACGGTTAAATAGTAGAAATAACGTATAATTAATATAAAAATTGGTTAATTAGTTGTCTCTCTCAAAAGCAAACACAAATAGCCAGAAATCTCACATCCACACGTGGCAGCGTCTCCCCACTTCACCCGACTGTATGGAACTGTACATCATCACCAGCTTCAGGTTTCATAACGCAAAGAACTCCCTCAGTTGTTTTATACGACCCATACAGTTTAACAGCGTGTAATGCTGCATATTGGCACGGCGCCCCTCTTTATGATCTGTTATGGGTATTTACTGTGACAATATCTTTGTTTCATCACACACTATTGTCTTAATACTCGCACTGCCTCCACCCTCCGGATCCGAGGCAATAAACCCGCGGCACAGCGATCGATTCACACCGTCCACTGTAGCTATTGAGAATTATAAATAAACGGTGCACTGTGTACTGTACAACCAAACTCAGACATAACACATTTCCTTTACATACTTAAAACATATCTATACTAATAATAAATCTGTAGCCGAAATTTTTCTGGTAATTTTCGATTTTCCAAAAATAATTGGTCCTAACATATATAATTAACCACCCTGAAACCGAAAATAGCTTTTCTGAAATTTTTGTTTGTATGTCTGTCTGCCTGTCTGTCTGTCTGTATGTTTGTTACCTTTTCACGCGATAATGGCTGACGGATTTCGATGAAAATTGGAATATAAATTAAGCTCGTTGTAACTTAGATTTTAGGCTATATGGCATTCAAAATACATTATTTAAAAGGGGGTTATAAGGGGGCCTCAATTAAATAAATCGAAATATCTCGCTTATTATTGATTTTTGTGAAAAATGTTACATAACAAAGGTTTCTTTAATAATAATTTGCGATAAGTTTTATTCCTTGAAAAATTTTGATAGGACTGATATTTAATAAGATAAATGAGTTTTAAAATTAAAATAACTGCCATCTAAGGCCGTGTAATGAATTAAAAAACAAATGACTTCGTCTATAAGGGGCCTTGGACAGCAAGAATCGAAAGCTATGAAACATAGCCTACAGATAATGTTTCTGCGTTTTTATGAAGTAATATCGGAAGCTAAATTAACCGATTTGTATAATTAATTATTAATTCACCATTGGAAAGTGTAGTTTCTCTAGATGGACATAATGCTATAATGTTATCACAGTAACTTCTGAGTGAATCGAGGACAGGTAAGATTAAAATAGATTCTTATGCACAGAAAACTTGATAGGCTATTCTGTACATTCGTTTCCTGTATTTCCTAAACTAATTTTTATGACCAAATGAGTGGTCTCTGGATCAAAATGATCGCATTTTAATTTTTTAATTAAATTTAAATTAAGTAACATAAAAAACGATTTATCCTTCTATCAAACACGAATGTTCCCTGGATCAAATGTCCTATTTTAATTACATAATTAAATAGAGACGTAGATGGGAGGATAATATTAAAATGGATTTGAGGGAGGTGGGGTATGATGAAAGAGACTGGGTTAATCTTGCACAGGATAGGTACCGATGGCGGGCTCATGTGAGGGCGGCAATGAACCTTCGGGTTCCTTAAAAGCCATTTGTAAGTAAGTAATTACTTTATATTTATTTCTAACGGGTGCAGCGGAGCGCACGGGTACGGCTAGTATAAAATAAAATTACATAAGGTGCAAGACTAAACCCTAGCCTATCAAGAATTTCCCAGATATTAGTTTCGATACACAGAAGGGCTGCTTCCCTTTTCGTATGTAAATATTATTCCAAATAATAATGATAATAGTGATTATTTATTTATTTATTTACCTATCTATTTATTTACGTATAATAATTCCTTCCTACATGCTACAAGGCAATTATCCCAAGAAATTACATCCAGTCTCACAGCACTTAATATCACCGAATCAGCAAATATTTTAAATAAATACGGCACTGTAGATACGCGAAAGGTACGGCAAGTATTAAGAGAAAAAGCGTTTGAGAACTGGAGCCAGAAAAAACAAAAAAGCAAAGGCGTGCTCTTATACCAACAATGTACCCCGGCCAATAAGTGGATCCGGAATCACAAGGGTCTTTCCTGTAGTGAGTGGAGGGAAGCGATCAAGATGAATGCTAACGTGTCAGCTGTGCGTAGTGTACCTGGCAGGTCTTCGGGCAGTAACTTCTGTCGACGTTGCGACAGGAAGGTTGAAACCCTTGCCCATGTCCTGGGGATCTGTCCACACATTGAACTTCTACGAAATATGCGGCACCATACAGTAAGATCTATAATAGAAACCGCCTTAAGGAACAAAGATTATGCAGTATATTATGAAAAAGTACACGGCATGTCCAGTGAAGGCAGTAATCGAAGAATCGACATAATTGCATTTAAACCTCCCTCTCTTGAAGGTTACATCATAGACCCTACTGTGAGATTCGAATCGCACGAACACCAGCCAGAAGAAGTACAAGAGGAAAAGAGGAATATATATGAATCTTCCATCAGTTTTTATAAGGACAAATACCATCTGGAATCCATCGTCATTACGGGACTAGTGATAGGAGCCCATGGGACCATACCCCGGTTCCTAGTCGACTTCTGTAAATCTTTTGGCCTGCATAAAAATATTTTAAGAGATCTAACAATTGCAGCATTCAAAGGCTCAATAGCTATTTTCAGGCATCATACATATGGACCATGACTAATTTGCATCTCCTTGACGTTACTTCGTTTAATATCATGTTTTTCAATATAATTCAAATTGTTATTTTTCACTCTAACAACAATGTATCACTAAGCCTCAAGGCATTTACTCTATTGTATCATGGTACTCTTTGTCGATGGCAACCTGTAGTGGTTACAGGAAGAAATTAAATAAATAAAATACATTTATTACTGATTTAATATTAAAATATATTTTGTCTGGAAATATGAAACTCATTTGTTTGAATAAACAATTTATGATTCATGAAACGTAATCTAAAAAAATATTTCACCATATGAAATTATTAGAACTGAGTCGGAAATACCGTAAATCGATACAGAAGGCAATGAAATGAGAATAATAAGAGTAAGAGCAAAATATACATGTGTTGAGTTATGTACATATACTTCTAAGAGTTGAAGAATTACAATTTAGTGTTAAATAGGACAATTTTAATCGAAGGAATGACTAACATAATGAAGGAAAATTGATATAATAAAAATGTCCTACAAAAATATTATTTTAAGAAAGTTCACATTCTAGAGACGAAAGGCAATCTTTCTGAGGATCGGCTTTTGAAAGTAGTCAATGTCTGACAGCCTGTACACTGTGTACACTGAAATACAGTATTTTCACTATTACAATGTAATAAAGAATGTAGGCTTGCATTGATTAAACAGTATTTACACTATTGTACACAATTTACAAAATAAGTATGCTGTAATACAGCCGTGGCAAAAATGTGATCGTGCGCCGAGCCACTGTGTAACCTACAACGTGCATAGCACCTAAGAAGGGAGGCGGACACTCGAAGGGGAAGTGAAGCAACTGTCTGACTTATTAACGGATTTCATTTTCCTTATGTCAAGCACTTAAATATAATTTTATACAGTATAAGATTACAAACTAATGTCTAGTACGTGTAACGAAGAAAGAAATGAACAAAAAGACATAGGACACATTATCACAACCTATTAATTAGTCTTCAGAATGTCTCTGCGACAGAGTTTCAAAATCAGGAATTATGTCACTTACTGCCAGTCGTAGTTGATCACGAAGGTATTTGTCTGTCAGTCGTGATCTAAATTTGATTTTTACTATTTTCATTGTTGAAAATAATTTTTCACAAACGTAAGTTGTAGCAAACACGGCTTCAAGAGAGCAAGCGAAAGAACGAAGCTTCGGATATTTATTTTTTGGCAAAGATTTGAAAGTTCAACATTTGTCAAGTCCTTACATCTAGCTTTCATTTAACATCACATTGTAAATCTGTGAGTTTAAATTGAAGTTCTAACGGCATTAATCGTAAATCTGCTGAAAAGGATCGACGTACAGAGATAGATAATAATAATAATAATAATAATAATAATAATAATAATGCACCAATAATAATAATTTATTTTTATTTATTTATTTATTTATTTATTTATAATATTAATGTGCGAAAAAAACAGCACAAGGCCAATTACAGTTTAGTACAATAATAATAATAATAATAATAATAATAATAATAATAATAATAATAATAATAATAATAATAATAATAATAATAATACACCTTTTAATGTTTCATGAGTGATATGTAGCATAATGCTGTTTTATGTTGAACAACCGTTTTCCTCGTAATACTGTGAACAAATCATACATTTAATATTGTCAGCAAAAAAATGCGTCCTCCCATCCTACTTGAAACTTTCGTTTTTGTAGAGGTACATGGTTTCGAGAGAGACATTGGACGATACGCCACTCGCAGGACAGAGACAAATAAGCAAATGGAACGGAGTTTGATTCCAGTGAGTTAGAGAGTGGGGGTTAGGGAAGGCAGGAAGTAAGAGAAATGCACAGCTATCATTGCGTATCACAATGTGCTCGTGAGTCACATTTTCGCCACGGCTGCTGTAGTATTACTTACTTACTGGCTTTCAAGGAACCCGGAAGTTCATTGCCGCCCTCACATAAGCCCGCCATTGGTCCCTATCCTGAGCAAGATTAATCCAGTCTCTATCATCATATCCCACTTCCCTCAAATCCATTTTAATATTATCTTCCCACCTACGTCTCGGCCTCCCCAAAGGTCTTTTTCCTTCCGGCCTCCCAACTAACACACTATATGCATTTCTGGATTCGCCCATACGTGCTACATGCCATGCCCATCTCAAACGTCTGGATTTAATGTTCCTAATTATGTCAGGTGAAGAATACAATGCGTGTAGTTCTGTGTTGTGTAACTTTCTCCATTCTTCTGTAACTTCATCCCTCTTAGCCCCAAATATTTTCCTAAGCACCTTATTCTCAAAAACCCTTAACCTATGTTCCTCTCTCAGAGTGAGAGTTCAAGTTTCACAACCATAAAGAACAACCGGTAATATAACTGTTTTATAAATTATAACTTTCAGATTTTTTGACAGCAGACTAGATGATAGAAGCTTCTCAACCGAATAATAACAGACATTTCCCATATTTATTCTGCATTTAATTTCCTCCCGAGTATCATTTATATTTGTTACTGTTGCTCCAAGATATTTGAACTTCTCCACCTCTTCAAAAGATAAATTTCCAATTCTTATATATTTCCATTTCGTACAATATTCTCGTCACGAGACATAATCATATACTTTGTCTTTTCGGGATTTACTTTCAAACCTATCTCTTTATTTACTTCAAGTAAAATTCCCGTGTTTTCCCTAATCGTTTGTGGATTCTGTCCTAACATATTCAGGTCAACCGCATAGACAAGCAGCTGATGTAACCTGTTCAATTCCAAACCCTTTCTGTTATCCTAGACTTTCCTAATGGCATACTCTAGAGCAAAGTAAAAAAGTAAAGGTGATAGTGCATCTCCTTGCTTCAGCCCATAGTGAATTGGAAACGCATCTGACAGAAACTGACCTATACGAACTCTGCTGTATGTTTCACTGAGACACATTTTAATTAATCGAACTAGTTTCTTGGAAATACAAATTCAATAAGAATATCATATAAAACTTCTCTCTTAATGGAGTCATATGCCTTTTTGAAATACAGACGTGGACAAATTATTAGCAAAATTGAAGATTTTTATTACATATTTTTACAAAATATGATTCTTCAATTTAGACTACAGTTGACATTTTTGTGTATTTCCAAATAGTTAGCCAAATTGAAGATTTGTATTGTATATTTTTCAAAATTTAACTCTTCAATTTGGACTACATTTGATATTTTTGCATATTTACAAATTATTAGCAAAACTGAAGGTTTTTATTATATATTTTTACAAAATTCTATTCTTCAATTTGGAATACAATTAACATTTTGGATATTTCAAAATTATTAGCAAAACTGAAGATTTTTTTTTTATATTTTTACAAAATTTGGCTCTTCAGTGCAGTTGACATTTTTGCTAATTTACAAATTATTAGCATAACTGAAGATTTTAGTATATATTTTTACAAAACCTGACTCTTCAATTTAAACTACAGTTGACATTTTTGCATATTTATGTCTACTGTAATGATGGAAATATGCAAAATTTTCAACTGTTGTCTAAATTGAAAAGTCAAATTTTGTAAACAGAATTATCATAAAAATCGTCAATTTTGTTAATAATTTCTCCACGTCTGTATATGAATAACTGATGCACTGTACCCTTATACTCCCATTTTTTCTCCATTATCTGTCGAATACAAAATATCTGGTCAATAGTTGATCTATTACGCCTAAAGCACGCTGATGATCCCCAATAATTTCATCTACATATGGAGTTAATCTTCTCAGAAGAATATTGGATAATTACAATACACAACACTGTACATAATCTAATAGTGTAAATGATGTGTGATCAATGTAGGGCTACATTCTTTACTATAGTGTAATAGTAAAAACAGCGTGTTCTAGTGTACATCATGTAATGATCCACGTTTTGTTCTGCCCCACTTTACGAAAAAATAGTCGCGCAGCATCAGTCAAGTACTTCGACTGCTAGATGCGCATGCGTCGTCGGGCTAAAAACTCCAATAATGCTTAATCTTGCAGCCTCCTGGGACAAGTGCGATGTTAGTGATGACGTCTTAAGCCGCCCGGCACGTGTAATGTTAGACGCGTCAGATCCTCTCACCAGCAGATCAAGCTCGCCCTCTCGATGCACTTTTCCTAACTCCATTGTAACATTGTCCCTCGGCCTCCCTAATGGCCCTTCCCCTGCGGCTTCTCAGTATAAATGCCTAAACTGAGTGCAAACAATCGAAACGCACAGAGATGGAAACATCTGCGAATCTCATCTAAAAATAAAATTATATTAAGAGGCTCTTGGAGGGAGCGAGTGTATTCTGTAACGGATGAGAATTGCTTTAAGTGCACAATACATTTGCGACGGTAATGTGGAAAAAATATGCACATGCAGTTTTGGAAGAAGCTCTGCCTTCCCCTCCTTCCTGCGATAAGTCCCCGCGGAGGCGCGCTGCCATTACGTCGCAACTGTCCCCCAGCGTATTGTAACCTACTGATGTCCCTGAGCAGGGCGAGGGTGGGGACAGATAAGCACGAGCTGATGAAAAAGAACTGCAAAAGATGGGGAACATAATATTTTTAACCGAAGAGGCTGGAAATATGAAACGGGTGGGGCTGTAACGACGACACCTGAAGCTTGCGTGGGGCAATCCTTCAGTCATGCTAATGCGAACGTTGCAATTGCTGTACTACAGGTTTATGTAAACCAACACTTGCATTAAAGCCGTCCGTCATAATAAGTTCACCGTCTGCCTTCATACAGACTAAGAAGTAAAGATCGCGAAAGTAAAACCCTGTAATTTGACGACGTCTATGTAAAGTTGTACATTTCTCACATCTACGTCTATGCAAAAGATAGTAAATATCAATACCTTAAAAACAATATACTTTCCATACTTCCACTCGGTAATGAGTTTTGGAATAATATTCTAGGGAAATTCCACAGATAGTAACAATATACAGGGTGTCCGGGACAAAATTTACCAATAAGAAAGTTGAATAACTCGCGTAATAATGGAGATAGGAAAATGGAATTTGCGGCAAATGAAAGAGGGACATTTTAAGTTTTATGTGTGATGTTGGCAACATTTGGTCATTGTTGTTGACATAGCTGTAAATAAAATGGCGTTCACAGTGCAACAAAAAGTTCAGTGCTGCTATTGCCTTGCCGAATTCAAGTATCCGAAGATAGTGGAGAGAAGATTTAGACAACAGTGGCCTGAGAAGCAACCACCAGATAGGCACACAATAACAACTTGGCATAGAAAGCTTCTTGAGAGAAAACACTACGCGGGAAGAAAGTGACAGAAGCGCAAGTCGACAGAATTCAGCAAGCTTTCCAACGGAGCCCGTGTAAGTCTGTTCGCCGTGCCAGCAGGGAACTTGCAATTCCAAAGTCAACTATCCACGATGTTCTGCACGAGAGGTTACGTCTGCATGCATACAAGATTCAATTGGTTCAAAAGTTGAAACCAAACGACTTGCCTGCACGATATGATTTCGCTAGTGACATGCTGTTGAAAATTGATATTGAAAATGGATATCTGCAGAAGGTCGTGTTTAGTGATGAGTCCACCTTCCACGTCTGTGGGATCGTCAACAGGCATAATTGTCGCATCTGGGGGTCAGAAAATCCGCATGTAGTGAGGGAATTGGAAAGAGACAGCCCTAATATTAATGTTTGGTGCGGACTTACACATGAAACTGTGATTGGACCGTTTTTTGTGGAAAACACTATCAATGGAAATGTGTATCTTGATATGCTGCAAAATTACGCCATTCCTCAAATTCCACAGGGATATGTTTTCCAACAAGACGGAGCTCCGCCTCATTGTGCATTACATGTTACAGATCACTTGAATGAATGCTTTTCTCAGCCATGGATTGGTCGAGGTGGACCTACAGCATGGCCTCCCAGATCCCCAGACCTAACCCCACTGGACTTCTTTTTTTGGGGATACATAAAAGACATTGTGTACAAGACTATAGTGGCAGATTTGGAGGATCTGCGTCGGAGAATTGTCGCTGCTTGTGCAACTGTCACTCCAGAGATGTTACGAAACACATGGCAAGAACTTGAATGTCGCCTAGACATCTGTCGTGCTACAAGAGGTGCACACATAGAAGTTTATTAGTGGACATTCGAAACTTAGGAAGTCCCTTTGTCAATTCCCGCAAACAGCATTTTCATCCATCAATTATTTGGTGAGTTATTAAACTTTCTTATTGGTAAATTTTGTCCCGGACACCCTGTATTTCTATTACAAAAAAGAGTAATTAGAATAATAGTAGGTGCCAAATCTAGGGAATCGTGTAGGACTATTTTAAAAAAACTACAAATAATGCCCATGGCTTGTCAGTATATATTTTCATTAATAACCTTCCTCGTATGTAATCGTGAAAACTTTGTAACTAATTCAACAGTTCATAGCATAAATACACGTCAAAAATGACTTTCATACTCCATCGGCAAGTCTATCGTGCTGTCAAAAAGGAGTGCGTTATATGGCAGTAAAAATTATTAATAGCCTCCCTATCGATATAAAAAATATTTCTTATTTTCATAGTATACTTTCTTATGGACTACTTTTATGGGGTAATATTTCTCATACTAATACGGTACTTATGTTACAAAAAAAGCTATTAGAATTATAACTAATTCATCAATGAAGGCACATTGCAGACCGTTATTTGTAAATGAAAAAATTATGACTGTAACATCACTGTATATTTATCAAGCCCTAAATTTCGTCAAAGAAAATTCACATATGTTGACACATAGGAATGATGTTCATATATACAACACCAGAAACCGTGACCTTTTTGACATACCTAAGTGTAGGCTGACTTAAACAATGAATAATTATTTTATTATGTCGTTAAAAATAGCAAATAAATTTCCGAGATATCTTTTTAATCTTGAAAGGAAGTCTTTTAACAGACTTGTCTCTGGTTGGTTAATCAACAAACCATTTTATGAAATTAATTCTTTTTTAATGTCAACGTTGTTGAGAGTTTTTTAATTAATTTTATTGCTTTGTTGTTTACTTTTTATTGACTTTGTCAATTGCACAATGTTGTGTGCTCTGACTGTACAATACTGAATATTCTAAATAACACAGGGTGACTTTCGTCTCATCTTAATATGATGTTAAAAATAGTATTGTGGGATTTAATCGATTAATCGATCAATTTCTGCTGTAAGATTAACCGATCAAAAATATTTAATCGAATAATCGAGTCGATTAAAATTAATCGGTTGTAGTTATTATTAATTATTATTTTGTTAATACAAACTCGTACTAAAATTCAGAAAATGTTTCTCTCTCGGAAATTGCTTACTTAAAAGGACAATAGTACTGTTAGTTTCTAACTGTTCACACTAAAATTCCGACAATATTTCTCCCTCAGAAATTGCTTACTTAAAAGCACAATAGTACTGTTATTTTATAACTGTAAACCAGGTAGCGTAGGGAAATTCTTTGCACAAACACTTCAGAAAGAGCTGGAAATATGAGGACAGTGACCTAGTCTACCTCTATTAAAAGTTGAAACACAATGCGAAATCCTTATTAAGTTTTATGGTTTTCCAAGAAAACTTCCACCTTGTTGTCAGCTCATCTTTCTAGTATATGAAATACATACTTTTCTGGGATTCGTCCCCCTCATCCCTTATAAAATAGCCATGTCTACACTGTGGAAGTGAGAGCGTAACTACCTTCTTCTCTTTCTAAAATCTGGTAATTCGATTACAATAGGGGCCAGTCTTCTGTTTCGACCGCTATACTTTTGCAGTTGCAGTTTCTGTACTGAGTTTGTATATGAAGGTTGTGTGTTTAGTTTGATTAAAAAAAATCAGTTTTCTGTGGTTTGTGAAAAATGTAAACTCCATTATGTCATATGAGAATTTGAGAGGTAAACTCGGTGAAACGTTTGGATTTAAATTGAACGATCGTGGAGAAGTGCTTGACAGAAAAAAGTTTTTTCGTGTTTAGTGATGCAGGAAATATTGTTACTAAACGTAGAGCGGCACTTAATTCGGAGCATGTGAATGCACTCACATGTTTAAAATCATGGATGAAGCAGTATTAACTAGGTGAGTCTTCATACTTTTTGTTATTTATGTTTGTCTCAAAAATTCTCGGAAAAAATTGACACAATAAATTATAAGCCTCATAATAAATATGTTAGTAAGTAATTAAAATATAGTTGTTTTATAATATAACGATACAATATATATAGATATACAACATTTAATACTCATACTTATCACCGAACACAAGTTAAATTTAACAATAATTGTGTATTACAGTATATTAAAACATTTTTTCAACTCGATCAAAACTCGATTAATCTATCGATTAATCGATTAAATTCAAATAGTTAATCGATTAAATATTTTGATCGATCAACAGCACTAGTTAAAAAGGAAGTGTTTGTCAGAGAGGGATTTTTTTTTATTTTACGAGAAAAAATAATAATTATATAGAATAAAAGTAATATAATAGAGTTATATGAACACTTTTTAATGATTGAATAAAATTAATAAAATCGGTTAAAAACCATACATGTTTCGGAGGATGCCCTCCATCTTCAATGGTAGTACCACGACGCTGGTACAGATGTTCGACCGCGTAACGTAGCTTAAGGCAGTCAGTCTTCCTTAAGCTACGTTACGCGGTCGAACATCTGTACCAGCGTCGTAGTACTACCACTGAAGATGGAGGAGCATTCCTCCGAAACATGTATGGTTTTTAACCGATTTTATTAATTTTATTCAATCATTAAAACGTGTTCATATAACTGTATTATATTACTTTTATTATATATAACTATCTTACTCATGAACACTGTTGCTTCTGGCCTAACTTATGTAATTTAATAAAAAAAATAAGATTGAGAAAACTCCTTTTCAAACGACGCTTCTCCTTGTATTCCGGTAATATTTAAATTCGACAAATGTGCTTATTCAAATCGTGGCGTCACAGTGACCAATAATATATTGTATTTAATTTGAAACGCTGTTCCTCTAAACCTTCATTTTCGAAGTTATCACTACACTTTGAGCTAGATTTATGACAATTTCAGGTTTTCTTACCAGTTGCATAATAATGCTGCTCCATCAGATTTATTGAAACATATTAAAATTATTTTGACCTATATTCTTTAAATGAGATAAAATAATTTTAAATTATTAAACTATAATTTAAATGTTATAGGAATCCTATTCTTTCTGGTGAGAGACCCTTCTACTGCTCTAAATTTAATTCATTAATTTTTTATTGAACCTGAAATGTAGGAAAACAGAAAATTGCACCAATGATTGTCCATACAATCACACTGGTCGACAAGTTTTTGTAACAGGGATGAAAATAGGCATTTTAAATGAATTCTCTCGCGTGTAGTCAATATGTTTCTCTATTGGACCATAGATACAACAAAGAAATCAGAAAGGAATTAGAAATAGAAAATATTATAGAATTTATAAATATGTAGGCTACAGACATAGATGGTTCACACGTATGACAGCAAAATACCACTGAAAGTGTAACCTACAGCTATAGACCACAAGAGAGAAGATCTATTGCAAGACCACTTAGAAGATGGAGAGGACAGATATGAAGTCAAATGTTGAAGACGCAATACGCTCAGGAATGCCTAAACCTTGTAGTGAAGATGATGATGATGATGATGATGATGATATTCTTAAATAAGTTAGCTAAATTTGAAACTTGTCGGCTTGTTACAACTGCAGATAATCTTTCAATATTTCATTACATCAAAAACTGAAAGCAAGAAGAACTCAAAAAGCGGATTTATTTTAAGATATATGTACACCCACAAAACGCAAAAAATGATGAAAAATTCGAATTTTCAAAATATAACTATTTTAATAGAGAATTGTCTCCCCTTTAATTTGATATAATAATTTTCGATTTATGCCTTATGATTTTCCAGATAAGTCCCATTTTCCAAAATTCTGTATCATCAGGCACGGTCACTTCTACGAAGATCACTCCAAAAGAAATGCACAACATTTTTTTAAATTTATTTTTTATTCTAAACCTTTACAATTTATGGAGGTCATTTGAAAGGTGCGGGGATTATTTTGAAAAGTGTCGTATTGTTTCTGAAGCATGTATCTATATTCTATGAAAATAGCAAAGCTGTAGGCTAAAAATGTAATTTTTAAATAAATATTGTGGATTACTTTTGGAGTGAACCTCGTAGCTGTCAATCCCCTCGTCCAGCATTTCTTGTAAAATAAACTTCTTTCTAGTCCCAAAATAGATGCACAGATATCAGGGCATGATCATTAGATTGAAAACACGTTTTTACATAATGAAGTAATTTATAATCTTTTACTGTTAGTCATAAAACTGTAAATTTGTGTGTCAGTGACGTTGTACGTCATTTTAATAAGAGTCCAAAAGTAGAAATTAAAATTCTGAGGAGGATGAGCATAAACCCTGGGACAAACACCATCGCAGGATTTGTTGCATCAATGGAAAATAGGAACAAAAATGCCAAAAAAAAAAAAATTCAACACCAGAAGTTAAAATAAGGAGGAGGTGTTTGAGAGGTAGAAAGAAGCTGAAACTGGACTGACATGAAGCTGCTTAAGGGGTGACATATGATGATGGAGTCTTCTAGGCTCTGAAAGTTTGTGGTTCATTTCCTGTAAATAGTAATTCTAGAATATTTAATTCTTTTAAACATGATATCTCAGTCAAATATGGTGATACCAAGAAGATATTGGTGTCATTTTGAAGCTTGAAATGTCCCCTAGTGCCTGACAATGAGTAAAATAACATTAATGTACCTAATAATTATCTATGGATGTTAATGTTATGTTTTATTTAACGACGCTCGCAACTGCAGAGGTTATATCAGCGTCGCCGAATGTGCCGGAATTTTGTCCCGCAGGAGTTCTTTTACATGCCAGTAAATCTACTGACATGAGCCTGTCGCATTTAAGCACACTTAAATGCCATCGACCTGGCCCGGGATCGAACCCGCAACCTTGGGCATAGAAGACCAGCGCTATACCAACTTGCCAACTAGGTCGAATTATCTATGGATTTTTATATGATTTATGAAACATAAAATATTAGTATAAGTTACATATTATTATTATTATTATTATTATTATTATTATTATTGAATTTCCAAGTTTATAGAACCCTATTTTACCCGAAGGTATATTAGGGCTGTAGTTAAATCACACATATCTTATCCCTGTACAAATATTTACATAAAATATATACATATTTATGACTTAAAATACACATATTACATTAAATGTGTATAACATAATAAGAATCATAGTTATATTATATACAAATACGTAGATACGAGATAAAATAGATATAATACATATAAATAGATGCACAATATATGAAACACAGACATATTACATACCATACTTTCCCAGGACACATCACGCACAGACTTGTTACATAAAAAGAAAAATAGGCAAGCATTTCGCAGAAACATACATATTACTTTTAAGGACATATATGACATAAAATGATATGAAATAGACACATGACATACAAATGCATGTACAACACATAGACATATTATATAAAATACACAGACAAGACATAAAAAAATGAAAATTACATAAAACTTATATATGATATAAAACAATGATGTTATAGCTATTATTATTGTGATTATTAGTATTATTGTTAATAGTAGTAGTAGTAACTCCTTTTATTGCAGCCTGATTTGCCCTGTGGCATGTTAGATTAATGATAAAAAAAACTGAATATATATATATACACACAAAATTAACACATTCATATACCCTTACTAATTGCATTAACTACAACTTCTCTTACTATGGCAGAAATACATTAACTATTTACAGTGAATTGTGAATATGTGATATGAATTTCTGAAATTCTCTAGAACAGCATTTCTTTTTAAACATAAAACACAGGGGTTTTTCAAATTGCCCAGAACATGAGATGACATGTGACAGTAATAACAGTTACATATATGGTAATATTTAATTAATGTAAATGAAAAAAAAACAGCTCTATGTCAGGCACTAAAGAATAGTTTTAGCTATAAAACAGTGAAGAAACTGTGGCTCTATCTTAAAAACTGCATGAGCTATCATGTTTCAAGTTGTATGTCAAAATTATGAACAAAATAATTTTTAAAAACAATTCAGACATAATTTCAAGGGATCTGTTCACTTCATTCTCTTTCTGGTACCATTCTCAACTGTATAAAAATTTTACAGAGCAAAATTATACAAAACAACATTTTTTGTATGTAAAGGTGTGCATATACCTTAAGTTACACGAAAGTGTACAGCAGAGAAGGCAATGAGAATAAGCCGAAGTACTTGCAGAGCAGCAGCTGTGTGCCGGGCTCGAACTCTGGTCCCGTGCAACCGAGCAATAGCTGGTCCTGGTACTGCAGCAATTGCAATGGCAACACCGACGGACGTAGAGTGGGAGGGAAAAGCAAAGAAGAAGAAAGAAAAAGCAGCATCCTGGATCCTGGCCGCATTATATCGGCTGCCATGAAATCGGACCTTCTAACTTAAAAAGATGAAGAAATTCAAAGTGAAATTTACATGTGAATCCTGTAACCTCATCCAAATTGCGATGGATTTGGGAGCGCCAGACAGCAGTAATGCCACTCTAAATAAACTTCCTTGTTGTTTCCCCCAGGAGCGAGAGGGCGTGATCGGGGACACGCCATTAAAAAGAAAACCCCACCATCGAAAAGGGTATAAGAAGCTCGACTTACGCTGTAAGAAAATATTGATGGCACCGCATAGGTGGGGTGGGGGGAGTACACGGAGAGACGATGTAAGGTAAGATGATGCTGGGGTGGGAGACGAACTCTAAAGTGCTGGGGAGGGGGTGGAAAGATATGTGTCTTTGAAAATGGAATTTGAAATTGTGTGGACCCTAGAGTGGTATAAAAATACCTCCAAAGTAAAGATGAAAAAAGTTTTTTATATATATGTTATGTATAAAAAACTGCGGGGTGGGGGTGAGATGTAAACAGGAGTCGACAGCCCCGTACGAGGTTATGTTGGCTCGGTAATGGCAGATTAAAAAGCGTTCCTTGTTGCTTTCTCTGCCATGTAACCAAATATCTACTGCCGGTGGGTGGATCCGCCCGTCTCAGAGGACCCCTAGTTCAGCTCTCCTAACGACGTTACTGTCACAGTGGATGGAATGGAAAATAGCTCTTGGAAGATGCATAAAAAATCTAAGACTCCGCGCTCTGTATACCTTTGTAGGCGTTGTTATGGCAACCGATAAGCAGTGCCGCGTCGCCGCCTGCAGTTTATCTGCGGTCAGATAGGGCATTCTCAAATCCGAGTAACAGTTTAGATTGTGAAATGTGTCCCAACAAGCTGCAGCTCGTTTTGTGGACCAGTAAAACTTCATCGACGCTGCGAAGTTTATTCAGAATCAAATGTCTCACGCTGTGGAAATCTCCCCTATGCTTGACCCTTTATGGGATATAAATAATATTTAGGGAAGACGGTTTCTACTTACAGCATCCCCTTGGAGATCTTCGCCGAAGAACAGAAGCGGTGTTATCTTTGTAGGTCAGGCAATGTTACACCGCAAAACAGCAGACCTGGAAATTCACAGCACCGTCAATTACTGTATCTCATTCATTTTAAGGAATGTATTTATTTAATCTGATGGAGTTAAGGCTATCAGACCTTCTCTATCACATCACAAGAAATATAAATAGAAAAAAAAATAATTGCAGAGAAAAGTAAATAACAAAATCAAATAAAAGGGCAAATACAAAATATAAAATGTTATGTTTTATTTAACGACGCTCGCAACTGCAGAGGTTATATCAGCGTCGCCGGATGTGCCGGAATTTTGTCCCGCAGGAGTTCTTTTACATGCCAGTAAATCTACTAACATGAGCCTGTCGCATTTAAGCACACTTAAATGCCATCGACCTGGCCCGGGATCGAACCCGCAATCTTGGGCATAGAAGGCCAGCGCTATACCAACCAGGTCGACCAAAATATAAAAGAAGGGAAGAAAAAATACAAGTACATAGATAAAATGACAACAGTTATAAATAAAAAAAAATGTATAGTATATCAACTGTCTAATACAGTGATGTCAAAGCAAGCGCATTTTTCTGACCTTGACGTCGTGCGCGGGCATCAAGCGCTAAGTATGAAAAGTATATGAATAAGCAGCCTGTTGGATTAAGAAAATAGTGGTGCACAAACTTCAAACGGAACTTGAAATTTTATGTCGTTATTTTTATATGGCTTCTTTCTGTTTGATATTATCTATATTGTCTGTAAAACAAAAGTTCTAATACCAATTTCTTAATATTGCAGTTGTATTTTAAATGTTAATAACATAATAAAGAGTTAAGAAGGAATAGTCACATAAATTCCATAGTAGTACAATTATACTGTACTAAATGGATGAAACACGTCATTCATGAAGAAAGTGATATCCCAAAAAAATAGATTGAGTATGACATGATAAGTTGGAATTGGTATTGATTATACCTTTAGCCTTATAAAAGTAATCAATAAACTAATCAAAACAATATTACAGTACAAAACAAAGTTATCTAGGTGCTGTATATGTTTTAATTGTAACTAATATTCCATAACAAAACTCTTATCGCATTATGCTTTTAAGGTGATATTGATGAGCAACTTCCTATCATCAGAATATTAAATTATTTTCTCGAAATGTGCTGAAGCTATACAACATATATGCATGTATCTTTTGCTTATGATGTAACAGTAGTTGCTTTGTTAATTCATTTCCTTACAAACAATTGCCATGCGAAAATTTTCAATACACTATCTTCAGTAATACGTATTTATGGTAAATTACATTTAAGAAAACATTCTGTAAGGCTACTAAATAAATAGGCCTATATCTGATAATTTCACTTTTCTATAAAAAAAAGTTGAGAAAATATTTATTTTGAACAAAAAAAATCAAACTTGTGAAAAATGAACATTAAAATTAGCACTTAACATTCTTATAATGCACTTATACTTCTCAGACAAATCTAAAAATTAACATGGATACAGTTTTAATAAGTTATCTTCCCTTTATCCATTGAATCAGTGCTGGCCATCCCTGTATGTAGCGGCATATACTACCTCTTTCGTCTGTCTCTTTCCTTTTCGCTGTAAAGCGCTCAGGCTCTCCTGAGCCCTAAAGCGAGCGCTTGCTCCTATGGGCACCAATTGACATGCCTGGTCTAATATATTTACTGATTAAAGTAACTAAACATCTAATGATAAGTAACTGACTGTACAGATTTGAAGAGAAACGAACTATTAACAATTTGGAACATAATTTACAACAAATTAAAATTTTCAGTTTACTGTATTGTACTCTATTCAGTAAGATAATGTTTACCAAGAATGTGAATTGCTTAATCCCAAAACTTTAACATGCATCAAATTTTCATTTTCTATTCACGCTAATGAACTATCTTTCAGAAGTGGACCATAAGAATTCTACAACTGTAAACAAAACCTTGTTGTAAAAATAAATTAATTTCTAAATTTATTGTATAAAATTATGTATAATAATCCTGAAATTTTAAAACTAAGAATTTACGAAATTAAAATGTCGTATAAATAGTTAATGGATGGGAGTCTCCAAGTACACACGCTCGAGATTTGTATATTTACTCGCAAGGGAGACCTTCCTTACTGAAGACCTAAGGACAAACATGATGCTGCCCAAGACGAACGCTTCGGAACGACTATTGTCAACACTAAGAGAGAAAAGAGAAGCCACCCCAATAGAATTCTACGCCACAGGAGCCATGATAGACCGAGAATGGACGAAGGAAAGCTTTGAACTCAGGCATGTAATAACAAGACCGGCAGTCCACGGATTCCATCACCTTATCTGCAAGACAAGAACATACCACGACCGAGTGACTCATGCGTGTGTACATTGTGCAGCAAGAAATGTGAACGCTATCATATTGAACTATGCGCCAGAAGAACAAAATCAACAAGCGAGTACGCAAAAACAAAAGTAAATTAAATTGCAATCTAAATGGCCATTTGGCTGCAATAAATACATTATTATAAAATGTGTATTTGTAAAATTTACTACAGACGTGGACAAATTATTAGACTAAATTAATTATATGTGCAACGAAGCTGTATTTATCGACAGAAATAATGAACAAAAATGTATTGTGGACAGATATAATGAAGAGAAAATTGAGTCTGGAGGTTACTAATATTGTGTGAACATTCCCTTATTCTTTATTAACACGCTGATTTTGTCAGGGATGCTGGAAACCAAAGTTTGACACTTTCTTTGAATATCAGCATCATTTAGCCAGATATCAGACAGTGCTTAAATGAGTCCATGTTTTGTTGTAAGCCTCTTTTTGTTCACTTTCTTCTTCAGTATAGATCACGATCACAGATTTTCAATTTCGTTCATGCCCGGTCTTGTTGCAGGCCATGGGAGAACAGACTTCCTGCAGTATATAATTAAAACACCAATAGCACCAACATAGCCAGAAAAAATATACTTAACCATTGCAAAAAAATATACCACAAGATGTAAACAATCATATTTACAACAATAGAGACTCTGTGAATTATACTGATAGTTGATATGACGAATTATATTATGTTTCCAAGAAAACGTTTTAGTCTAATAATTTGTCCACGTCTGTAATTATTAAATTTGCTTGATGTGTCGTTCCTCTGTTTCAAAACATTATTGAAGTCTCACTTCCAATATGACCGCAAGTAGCTAAATTTTCTTTTCTTTCAAATGTCAGATTATGTATGACGCATTTATTATTAGATCCTTCTCTTTAAAATCCATTATTTTATAGACATAATCATTATCAAGGTTATGACTTTCATGATATTACATCATTTCTTCTGGTAAGTCAAAGTTATAGCTGCTTAAGTGTTTACATGTTTTATGGCAGAAATGAAGAGTTTTAATACATACGAGTGTTAGTTAGGGTGTTTATGTTTTGCATTTCTTCCTCTTAAGAGCATTTTTCTTCTATTCGATAATTTCTGAAGAACTTCCGTTTAATTTAGATGACAAGTCTCCATTAAGGCCACAATTTCGCTCCCTTTGACATTTCTGTACACATACTGACTATTACTTTGTACATATTCTAATTGTTTTTCTACACATTAAATAATTTCATATTCTTATTTATTAATACTACAGTCAATATGACTTATCATACAATACTGCAATTAACATTTTCATCATGCTATTCACATTACATTAATATAGTCGCTGGAAAAAGAACTAAGGAAGAGACTAGTGAAGTTAGTGCTTTGTATGGAGTGTGGCATTGTATGGGGCAGAAACATGGACATTACGACGAAGTGAAGAGAAACGACTAGAATCATTTGAAATATGGATATGGAGAAAAATGGAGCACTTGAAATGAACAGACAGAATAAAAAATGAAGCTGTGTAGGAGAGAGTGAATGAAGAAAGAATGATGCTGAAACTGATCAGGAAGAGAAAAATAAATTGGCTGGGTCACTGGCTGAGAAGAAACTGCTTATTGAAGGATATTCTGGAAGGAATGGTGAACGGGAAAAGAGTTCGTAGCAGAAGAAGATATCAGATGATAGACGACATTAAGGTATATGGATCATATGCGGAGACTAAGAGGAAGGCAGAAAATAGAAAATATTGGAGAATGCTGGGTTTGCAATGAGATACCTGCTCTTGGGCAGAACACGTATGTATGTATGTATGTATGTATGTAGGCCTATGTATGTATGTATGTACAGTATGTATGTATGTATGTATGTATGTATGTATGTATGTATGTACAGTATGTATGTATGTATGTATGTACAGTATGTATGTACAGTATGTATGTATGTATGTATGTACAGTATGTATGTATGTACAGTATGTATGTATGTATGTATGTACAGTATGTATGTATGTACAGTATGTATGTATGTACAGTATGTATGTATGTATGTATGTATGTATGTATATATGTATATGTACTGTATGTATGTATGTACAGTATGTATGTACAGTATGTATGTATGTATGTATGTATGTATGTATGTATGTATGTATGTATATATGTATATGTACTGTATGTATGTATGTACAGTATGTATGTACAGTATGTATGTATGTATGTATGTATGTACAGTATGTATGTATGTATACGTATATATCATCATCGCTTGAGGATCATTCGTTCAATTCTCGCCTGTTAATTAGCTATGAGCCTAGCATATGCATTCAAAAGAGAAATGACAAATATGGAGGTGAACAAAAAAAAGGGGGGGGGGAAAGAGCTAAATTTTCTCTTTCTTTTCTGGAATGAACGACGACCTCTCGGATCACTTACACCTTGAACTTAGTTAACAGTTCTTTGCTTAGGGCTAATGATTTGCATAGGCTGAGGTACAATTACTTCCCCAACACATGACAATGATTAAATGTCGTGAGTATTGCAACAACATCCGGTGTAATTGCTTTCTTTTGAAACGCAAGACTTGCTTTATATTTTAAATTAGGGCCCGTAATTGCATACTGAAAGGAAGTTGTTTACCTTATTCAATGCGATTACATAAAACGAGCTCGGAGGAAAAAGAGCCTGTGGTTTACTTCAGACGCTCAAGTATATAGATTTCAAACTGAAAGCTTCCAGAAGCAATTTTTCGAACGGGATTGAAAAGTGGGTAGCTTTGGTTTCGTCTGGTTTGATGGCAGGCGGGGCGGCGAGGGGGTGAGGCACAGAAGTTGCCGGGAAATGTTTATGTGTGCAACTGAAGTCTAATTTCTTGGGTGGCACAATGCCACGGGGGGGCGACGCACGTCAAACTTGTGTGATGGTCTGGCGACAGCGTGTTTAAAGTCAAAGCGGAATTTTTGGTAAATCTCAAAAGACTTCTCTGAGAGACTTTTCTCCAGCACAGAGGCACTTGGCGCTGAGAACTACCTTATTTTCTATCTGTGTGTGAGTGAGTGTTTTGAGTTTGAATTGAACCAATCAGCGCGCGTTGCCTTGCGTATCTAACGACTTTACACAACGCGTTGACTTGACTTGAGGGCTGCAGGGGGTACAAAAACGTTTGAAGTGTTATTTCATGCAACCCAGCTTGAATCTGATAGAAGTGACGTCATTTGTGACAGTATCCAATAAGGATACAGCGTTTATAATATTCTTTCTTCACATAACTTGAATCAGTGTATTGTGTAATATTTACAAAAAAAAAAAAAAAAAAAAAAAAAAGGAAATGCATGACACTTTTCTTCGTTCATGAGAACTTAGCTAATACATTTAGAGTACTTGTGAAATGCTTAAAGAGTCCGACTAGTTCCAGAATGCCGCAGAACAAATTAAATAGGATAATTTTATTTTGAAACAGAGTCAAATGCATTGATTGCTACATACAGACGATAGAGTAGGAAGCAACATTTAATTCGGAAGGTAATTTTCAAACAGAAAAATTTAAATACGAAATTTTCAATCACATATTACAAAACAATAAATTGTTAAAAAAATAATCTTTTACGTAAGGGAATCTATCAGCCAATCAGGCAGTCCAGAACATTTTACAGAATTTTATTTCGCATGTTGTATAGAGCACGAAATGTGATCTATTAACAGTTGAACAAAACAGCGGCCACATTATGAGAACCGTTCACAGAAATAAAAAATGTCATCCATTATGAGCAGGCTTCGAGAATTCGGACCCAATAGAGCAGTTCAGTGGGAAATCCGCATAACGGCATACGGAGTATAGTGGTAAAGCGTACAGTGGATGGGGGTACTGTAGAATGAATGCCAACAAATACGCAAAGAAAAACGCTCTGGATTTGAAGGTTCTGACGAATAATTTGGCTTTCAGACAAACTGTGTCTGAAACTATTACACGGTTAGAAAAGTCAGAGCAAGAGATGCCGGAAGCCCTCAAATTAGTTGAGGAAATGACACAGAGAATTAATGAGACACCAAGTACACCGGTTACTGAACGTGTAAAACAGAAGTGGAAATCAAGTTTATGTAAAAATAACGGATATGGATCACTGTGTAATATAAACAGCAAATTAGTGGACATAGAGTCACCCGAGAATAAAGGACTGTCTCTTAGAGATTGCAATGATGTTATTTTTTTTCGTTTTGCTCCTGTCACGTCATGCGACGTAGAGCGCTGCTTTCCACAGTACAAACTTTGGCAGATACCGAAAAAGATTTACGTTTGAGACACTGAGAATGTATCTTGTAGTAGGTACATTGCAATTCGATACTGTAACTGCACTTCCTAAGGACGACCAATAGAATAAATGAAAAAAATAAAATTGCTACATGTTTATTTCCACCATTAACACTGTTTATAATTAAACACAAATGCTCATAAAAGACAGGAGAATAAATGATTTTCACATTCTTTCGACATTATCATTGTGTAATGTATATTTACTTTCAGAATGTACATATGTGTGTTTCCCCATACTACCGTACTCTACTCTAAATGTAGCAACGTTGTTACCTCAACACATCTCTACCTTTCACTACCTGCAGCGAGTCAACAACCTATAGGCCTAGTGCAAGCACAGTAAACTTATTGTATCGGGTCCAAAGTCTCGAAGCCTGATTATGAGTAATAGGACGTTTTTTTATTATCATATAAATTTTTGTAACAAAATTTCACTTGACTAACGAGAAAGATACACAGACTTCGGCAAGAATCGGACTCACGTGTTTATCATGGTCTAGTCACGGCCATCTTGGCAATCGCCTAATATAAATACATGTTCAAAGTTCTAAGAAACAAAGGAATTGCTATATTAAACTGACGTTAAACGTACATTTATATACAAACCTGTTCAATGTTGGCCATGTTATGACAAAGAATGTGACGTCGTGCCGCAGCCTGTCTTTCAATTTAGTCACGGAAATTTCAGTAGTGACGTCAAGAGTGTCCTGAAACCTGAACAACCGAGTCATTGATTTGTTCTTATATTTTTACTTGGTTACTTAACGACGCTGTATCAATTACTAGGGTTTATTTCTTAATACGATAGAATTTCAGTCTGCGCACACATTACAGATTTGTAACCAATGAAATAAAGTTCTCAAAAAGTATAACAAGACAATATAACAAGATAAGTACAGAAAACGAATATAGGACTAAGCAGGAAGCAGAAAGTTATAGCTATTTCATTTCATTCTAATAAATAAATGAGGAAATGAATTCGACAATTATGTTCTCGGGCTGAATGACTCTTTAATTGAACATACTAAATTAATACTTACTTACTTACTTACTTACTTACTTACTGGCTTTTAAGGTACCCGGAGGTTCATTGCCGCCCTCACATAAGCCCGCCATTGGTCCCTATCCTGAGCCAGATTAATCCAGTCTCTATCATCATATTCCACCTCACTCAAATCCATTTTAAAATTATCTTCCCATCTACGTCTCGGCCTCCCCAAAGGTCTTTTCCCCTCTGGCTCCCAACTAACACTCTATATGCATATCACTAAATTAATAACAATATAAAATATGTTAAGGAACTTTCGATGACATATTGAATTAGATCTTGACAGGCCACTAATATCTGTCAGGAAGAAGAAAAAATGTTGAATGAGTCGTTGACAGGCCACTGCTGCTTGTCAGAAAGGAAAGAAATGTTGACTGAGGTTTTTAAACAACACTGCTGTCTGTCGGGAAGAAGAGGAAACGTTAAATGAGATTCTTGACAAGCTATCTGTGTCTCACAGGAAGAAGAGGAAATGCTGAATTGCACTATGACAAGACCGTTTGACAGAAGGAGGGTGTCTCCAAGATCCTGTGACAAATGAAATGGTAAAAGCGGGGTGTCTGCAAGATTCTGTAACAAATGAAGTGGTAAAAGCGGGGTGTCTGCAAGATCCTGTGACAAATGAATTGGTAAAAGCGGAATGTCTGCAAGATCTTGTGACAAATGAAGTGGTAAAAGCGGGATGTCTGCAAGATCCTGTGACAAATGGAGTCGTAAAAGCGGCGTTTCTGCAAGATCCTGTGACAAATGAAGTGGTAAAAGGGGGTTTCTGCAAGATCCTGTGACAAATGAAGTGGTAAAAGCGGGGTGTCTGCAAGATCCTGTGACATGAAGTGGTAAAAACGGGGTGTCTGCAAGATCCTGTGACAAATGAAGTGGTAAAAGGGGGGTGTCTGCAAGATCCTGTGACAAATGAAGTGGTAAAAGCGGGGTGTCTGCAAGATCCTGTGACAAATGAAGTGGTAAAAGGGGGGTGTCTGCAAGATCCTGTGACAAATGAAGTGGTAAAAGCGGGGTGTCTGCAAGATCCTGTGACAAATGAAGTGGTAAAAGGGGGGTGTCTGCAAGATCCTGTGACAAATGAAGTGGTAAAAGCGGGGTGTCTGCAAGATCCTGTTGACAAATGAAGTGAGAAAACGGGGTGTCTGCAAGATCCTGTGACAAATGAAGTGGTAAAAGGTGGTTTATGCAAGATCCTGTGACAAATGAAGTGGTAAAAACGGGGTGTCTGCAAGATCCTGTGACAACTGAAGTGGTAAAAGCGTGGTGTCTGCAAGATCCTGTGACATGAAGTGGTAAAAACGGGGTGTCTGCAAGATCCTGTGACAAATGAAGTGGTAAAAGCGGGGTGTCTGCAAGATCCTGTGACAAATGAAGTGGTAAAAACGGGGTGTCTGCAAGATCCTGTGACAAATGAAGTGGTAAAAGCGGGGTGTCTGCAAGATCCTGTGACAAATGAAGTGATAAAAACGGGGTGTCTGCAAGATCCTGTGACAAATGAAGTGGTAAAAGCGGGGTGTCTGCAAGATCCTGTGACAAATGAAGTGATAAAAACGGGGTGTCTGCAAGATCCTGTGACAAATGAAGTGGTAAAAGCGGGGTGTCTGCAAGATCCTGTGACAAATGAAATGGTAAAAGCGGGGTGTCTGCAAGATCCTGTGACAAATGAAGTGATAAAAACGGGGTGTCTGCAAGATCCTATGACAAATGAAGTGGTAAAAGCGGGGTTTCTGCAAGATCCTGTGACAAATGAAGTGGTAAAAACGGTGTGTCTGCAAGATCCTGTGACAAATGAAGTGGTAAAAGCGGGGTGTCTGCAAGATCCTGTGACAAATGAAGTGGTAAAAGCGGGGTTTCTGCAAGATCCTGTGACAAATGAAGTGGTAAAAACGGCGTGTCTGCAAGATCGTGTGGCAGATGAAGCGATGAAGGTCGTGTGACAGAAGTGGCAGTTTTTGTATGGCTACAATAGTCCTTATATAAATTAATTACTGTATTTACATGTTTATGCCAACACTCGGAATCCTTTTCACACAAATGTTGTAGGTTTAATCGTATATATTGTTTAAAAATTGTTTAAAAAATCACGCCAACAAAGCTCTCTTCAGATAAAGTAAAGGATCTGAAAGCTCTCCTTATCTATGCGCCACAGAACGTTTCTGGATGACGTGATCAGAAAAAAAAAACGTGCAACTAGCAGTGACCGACTCAGAGGAACATCTTCATGAAGATTATGTAGTGGATTATTAGCACCTCTGTTCCCAGAACAAGTGAGACCACTTTTGATAGCAAGGGTAATAACATGACAGGCATCTACTTATTTTTGTTTATTAATAATTTCAGACATTTGTAAACGTCACATCACAGTGCGATTAAGTGTTATTTATTATTATTATTATTACTATTATTATTATTATTTTTTTTATTATTATTATTATTAATGTCTGCCAATATTGAGTTCATTCTACGTCCTTTGCTTTTTCTAATATACTGTTTTCAAATTATTCGCATAATATTGATGAATTCATAATGTCATTCATGATCACTATTAAGTTGGAATATTAAATTGGACATTTAATTGCAATTTTCAATAAAGGTAATCGTTTTTAAGTGTCGTTGGTGGCTTCGCCCTTATCTTCTTTACAAGTAAAATACTTTGAACATCGATTAAATCTACAGGTACATTTAGCGGTTTCGCCTTCGCCTCATATGCACTTAAAACGTAGAAAGATTTCAGTCCTAAAATGATATGAAAATGCCTGTTGAGTGCAAAGTATGAAAATGAAATCTGACCTCTTTAATCAGGTGCACAGCAAAGAATTTAGTTCCCTGCGTCTTGTGAATGACAGTCCAAGATACGACTGTAACGTGACAAAGACCTGAATTTCTGTGTATGCTGAGAGAATATCTCGCATCATGTTCGGGGTTTTTTTAAAATACACCGATGGAAAAAAATGTTTTCCAAGCGAAAAGTAACTGTAGATATTGTATCATGACAAAACAAAGACCGTCATTAATAGCACGGGACGAACCACCCTTTCCACAATTCAGAGTTGAAAAGGACGGCGATAAAGACAGGTTATGAAGTCCGAAAAAAAAAAGTACTGACGTCCAAAATTGAGCAGTAATTTTCACGATATCACTGAGGGAACGTAATGAAAAACTTTTTTATTTACAGCAGAGCACGAGGTTGTGTGATCGTTGCTTGTTCAGATCGATAGCTTACAATAAATAAGCTGCTTGCATAACGGAGCTCTTCCGCTGATATATAGCGAGTCTAAATTAAAACGTCAGGCCGTATTAATTTCAAAATAATATATAGCAGATGACAACAAATAAAAACGAGGCAGGTAAAATTCGGACATCAAAGTAGACCGGTCTGAAAAAGACAATCAATGGCTACTTTATGCGGGACGTGATTGGCCGGTCCATAACAAAGCGGCGCGCTGCCCCGGGCTGGATGCGATTACGGGTCCGTATTGTTTGCACATTCACGCCCCCTAACTAGTGCTTTGTGTGCCGGCCGGCTTCTTTGTGGAGCCTGACAGCTCCGCTACAGTATCGTGTGACTGATGACCGCATCCGGGCCCGGGGCCCATTGTCTGTTATCAGCACTACAGGGTGTTCCTCACCTTCGTCTTGGTCATCTTCATCATCTTCATGTTCACCATCACCATCATCATCATCATCATTATCGTCATCAAAAAACAGTCATCATAGAGACAGAGAAGATATGAAATTTCGTATTCTAAAACATACTCTTAAGAGGGGTAAGGGAAGACGAATTTTCACACTACCATGAGTAGAATGCAATTAATGACAAAAAAATTCATATTTTATAATAATTTCATAAAATTTTCCTATTCCATAATAATGCTTTGTTAAATTTTCATATTTCATAATAATTTTGTAAAATTTTCCTACGTCAAAATATTTTGGTAAAATTTTCATATTTCATAATACTTTTGTAAAATTTTCCTACTTCGTAATAGTTTGCTAAAATTTTCATATTTCATAATAGTTTTGTAAAATTTTAAAAATTCATAATGCTTTTGTAAAATTTTCCTACTTCATAACACTTTGGTAAAATTTTCATATTTCATAATACTTTTGTAAAATTTTCCTACTTCATAATAATTTGATAAATTTTCCTATTTCATAACACTTCGGTAAAATTTTCCTACTTCATAATACTTTCGTAAAATTTTTATATAACATATCAGTTTTGTAAAATTTTACTACTTCATAATACTTTTGTAAAATTTCCTACTTCGTAATAATTTGATAAAATTTTCCTATTTCATAGTACTTCGGTAAAATTTTCCTACTTCATAATGCTTTGGTAAAATTTTTATATATCATACCAGTTTTGTAAAATTTTACTACTTCATAATATTTTTGTAAAATTTTCCTAATTCATAACACTTTGGTAAAATTTTCATATTTCATATTTTATTACTTCATAATACTTTTGTAAAATTTCCTACTTCATAATAATTTGATAAAATTTTTCTATTTCATAATACTTCGGTAAAATTTTCCTACTTCATAATACTTTGGTAAAATTTTTATATATCATACCAGTTTTGTAAAATTTTCCTACTTCATAATACTTTTGTAAAATTTTCCTAATCCATAACACTTTGGTAAAATTTTCATATTTCATAATACTTTTGTAAAATTTTCCTACTTCATAATAATTTAGTAAAATTTTCCTATTCACAATATTTTTGTAAAATTTTCATACTTCATAGTACTCTGGTAAAATTGTCATAAAAATTTCAAATTTCACAATACTTTGGTAAAATTTTAATATTCCACAATACTTTGGTAAAATTTTCATATTTCATAACACTTTGGTAAAATTCTTCTACTTCATAATTCTTTGGTATTCTTTTGTAAAATTTTCCTATTTCGTAATATTTCGGTAAAATTTTTATATTCCTTAATACTTTTGTAAAATTTTCCTACTTCATAATAATTTGGTAAATTTTTTATATTTCATAATACTTTTGTGAAATTTTACTACTTCATAATATTTCTGTAAATTTTTCATACTTCAGAATACTTCGGCAAAATAGTGAAGTCGGTGAAGGCGGACACCTGAGCTGCTCAGCGTCCTGCACCAGGATCGGCCATCGATATTCAAATCCAGCCTTCAGTTGACGTACATACGTCAGCGCTGTCAGCGCACTCGTTCCATTACGCCAAGTTGCAAATGAACGTTTCCAAACCTGAAAAGCTATTTTTGATATGCTGGCTGTCAGTCTGTCAAACGAGAGCCTGTGATCAGGACGCAAGTGCAAATATGAGACTAAGACATCCATTTTCTCATTGTACGAAATACATAGAAAGTAGTCACCGACATGGCTCAGTCGGTTAAGGTGCTTGCCTACCTGTCTGAAGTTGCACTCTGGCGCGGGTCCGATCCCCGCTTGGGCTGATTACCTGATTGGGTTTTCTCCGAGGTTTTCCCCAACCGTAAGCTTCACTTACCTTTCTTCCCACCACAATCTGAACACACGCTCTCGCCATGAAACAATACTAACAATACCATCCCATCGCACCTCCTCATACTCATCCTCTTTCACAACAGCCTTACCAAGACTCTGGAATTCGTTACCTGCTAGCATCAGGGACTGTCGAAATAAAATTGACTTCAAACGCAAACTTACTAGGCACTTGGTCAGTAATTGAGACTCGTTCAGACATGGTTTCTTGTAAATAGTTCTCTTAATCTATCTCAATATATGGTAATTTCATCATTATAGAATTTTGTTATTCTAGGTTTAATTTGTCATTCAGTAAATACAAAAATATTCTTTGTTCTTAACTTCTATAATAAATTGTCTAGCTTTCATTAATCAGGTAATCTTGTCGTACTTTAATTTTTATTGCAATTGTAATTGTAAATTTAATATTAATTGTAATTTTATTCTTCATATTATAGTTGTAATTCCCTGGTAGAGGGGCAGAGAAGGCCTGACGGCCTTATCTCTACCAGGTTAAATAAATAAATAAATACTAATACTAAGGTGAATGCCAGGTACTCTATGGCGAATCCAGGCCTCATCTCGCTATCACCAATCTCATCGATGCTAAATAACCTCGTAGTTGATACAGCGTCGTTAAATAATCAACTAAATAAAAAAAAAACTTAGAAAGTAGCTACTGTGAGACTGCACAATAACCATTCCGGTTATTATTTCAACACATTTTAGGGAAACTATGTTCAACCACTTTGTATGGAAGTTATCTTTTTCATAATTAACTAATGTACAGGTAAGTGATGCAAATTATATGTTATAATTTCAAGATGTAAATGTGCAAAGTATGTAATCCCCAAACACACAGGCTGCTGTGTTAAATGTTGGAATGTTGCATCGCTGTGGCTGCCTCAGCATTTCATTCGCAGTAGGCTACGTAAGCGCCCAGCCTGTCTTTTCCCTTTTTAATTGCCTTCCGAAATGAAAATGTCATTTTTTCTGAACAAACGTGCGCAATTAGAATCAATGTACGACCTTTATTGTTTTGTCATGCTCCACGATCTGCCAGTAACAATCGATACGCGAGCTCCACATGCGAGCAATTAACAGATCCCTGGTTATTAATGGAGTTTCATTACAGAGCATGCCTAGAGCAGCAGGGACGATGACGATGATGATGATGATAATGATGATGACGATTAAATTTGGTGATGACGATAATATAATGATTAACATTATTTTAACGGTGATGATGACAATGATATCGATGACAACGCTGACCGCTCTCTACCTGATCTTAACATGAAACTGACTGACAGACTACAGCGTGTTCATAATGCATGCGTTCGATTTATTTGCAACGTCCGTAGATCTGACCGTATCACACCTTCACTAAATATGCTGTCCTGGGCCCGTCTTAAAGAGCGAAGAACTATTCACTCTCTCACTTTACTCTTCAATATTCTTCAAACCTCTAACCCTAGCTACCTAGCTTCTCGTTTTCAACATTTGTCCTCATATCAGAAATAGATACTCGCTCACAACACCATATCACACTCTCCATTCCTAAACACAGAACATCCTTCTACTCTTCATCTTTCACCGTCTCTGCACCTCATCTCTGGAACTCTCTACCACAACATGTCAGAGACTGTCGTATATTGTCTAGTTTCAAAAATAAATTAAAATTGCACTTTTTGAATTACATTCCTTTCAGTTATAAGCCCTTTTCTCTGCCATAGTTTTGTAAAAATATAGGCTATATATTTCTTTCCTTCCTTTCCCCGTTTTGTTCTCTTTATCAGCCGTTGAATTTATTATCATAGCCTTTTTATCGTGAATTTTGTTTAATTTTCGTATTTCTTTTCCTTTTTATTATTATTTTATTACATTCCATTTTGATATATTCTTCCTTACGTTTTTCCATATTAACCATTTGTATTAAATTAGTTGCTTTCACTATATTCCAATGTATTTTACTTTTTTTTTTCTATTATGGTATTATTTTCATGTTGTTTAGTGTCGATTTTATTATGATATTATTATTATTATATTATTATTATTATTATTATTATTATTATTATTTTGTAATGTGTTAGTATTCTGTTCTTTAACATTTTGTTAAATTTTAACTGCTTGTATACTTTGTGACCTGGTAGAGTGTAAGAGAAGGCCCTATGGCCTTAACTCTGCCAGTATAAATAAAGAATTATTATTATTATTATTATTGGCCACCGGCGTTGCTCAGTCGGTTAAGGCGCTTGCCTGAAGATCTGAAGTTGCGTTCGGGCGCGGGTTCGATCCCCACTTGGGCTGATTACCTGGTTGGGTTTTTCCGGGGTTTTCCCCAACCGTAATGTGAATACAAGATAATCTATGGCGAATCCTCGGCCTCATCTCGCCAAATATCATTTCGCTATCACCAATATCATCGACGCTAAATAACCTAGTAGTTGATACAGCGTCGTTAAATAACCAACTAAAATAAAAAAATAAAATTATTATTATTATTATTATTATTATTATTATTATTATTATAACGCTGGTGACGATAATGATGTTGATTAAAAATATGTCGATAATAATGAATATATCCATAAGATAGTCAAGATGACAGTAGCAACAATGGATAGTGTATGCTAACATTTAGACAGTTACTTTGAGGAAGAAATCGATTAATAGCGGTTATGCTTTAACATAAATTTGACACACAGTTTGCTGAAAAGTGTCCTGGGATATGAAGTTACCATTGTGTCGGGAAGTACCTGCGATAAGCCAAGAATACGATCATGAGAATTATCATCCTGCACGACCACTACACTGCAGCTTTTGTATTACTAGTATCATAATCATTATAATAATATCGTGCTCTTTGGCACATGGCACGGACTTACTCGATAAGTAAAGCAAAATTCGTCACCTGCGTGGTTATTCCAGCCGCATAACAAGTCCGCCTCGCAATCCAAATTCTTACAGACACGACAGATTTCCCCTTCCACAGATATGATTAATGGCACTGTTTGTACTGATTAAAGTTTCCACGCTTTTAATGATTTTGGGTAATTTTTTTCTATAAGAAATGGTCTACTACTTACTGGCTTTTAAGGAACCCGGAGGTTCATTGCCGCCCTCACATAAGCCCGCCATTGGTCCCTATCCTGAGCAAGCTTAATCCAGTCTCTATCATCATATCCCACCTCCCTCAAATCCATTTTAATATTATCTTCCCATCTACGTTTCGGCCTTCCTAAAGGTATTTTTCCCTCCGGCCTCCCAACTAACACTCTATATGCATTTCTGGATTCGCCCATACGTGCTACATGCCCTGCCCATCTCAAACGTCTGGATTTTATGTTCCTAATTATGTCAGGTGAAGAATACAATGCGTGCAGTTCTGTGTTGTGTAACTTTCTCCATTCTCCTGTAACTTCATCCCGCTTAGCCCCAAATATTTTCCTAAGCACCTTATTCTCAAACACCCTTAACCTATGTTCCTCTCTCAACGTGAGAGTCCAAGTTTCACAACCATAAAGAACAACCGGTAATATAAATGTCTTATAAATTCTAACTTTCAGATTTTTTGACAGCAGACTGGATCATAAAAGCTTCTCAACCGAATAATAACAGGCATTTCCCATATTTATTCTGTGTTTAATTTCCTCCCGAGTATCATTTATATTTGTTACTGTTGCTCCAAGATATTTGAACTTCTCCACCTCTTCAAAAGATAAATTTCCAATTTTTGTATTTCCATTTCGTACAATATTCTGGTCACGAGACATAATCATATACTTTGTCTTTTCGGGATTTACTTCCAAACCTATCTCTTTACTTGCTTCCAGTAAAATTCCCTTGTTTTCCCTAATCATTTATGGATTTTCTCCTAACATATTCACGTCATCCGCATAGACAAGCAGCTGATGTAACCCGTTCAATTCCAAACCCTCTCTGTTATCCTGGACTTTCCTAATGGCATACTCTAGAAAAAAGTTAAAAAGTAAAGGTGATAGTGCATCTCCTTGCTTTAGAAATGGTCTGATGAGAATAAATTTTACTCAAAACCCGAAATGGTTTCCTCTGCACAGTGTTACATGCAAATCTCCAACCTTATGAAAGATTGAGAACTCTAGTTTGTTTGTAACCCAACTTCGTTCTAGAAATTATTAAAGACAAAGAAATGAATTGATAGCCATATTTTAACTTCCAGATCAGTGGATTTGTACGTAAATAAGATCTACTGTATTGTGAATGCAATTGTGATTTTATTATTATTAAAATATTTTAACAATATTTCAGCCAACAAAGTATTTTCTGTCTCTAGAATAACCTTCGCGCATTTCTTCAATAAGACAGAGCTTGGTTTCTTATGATGCGGTTTATTACTTTTAGAAGTGACTTCTCACTGTACTGTCAGTGTAAGTATGTTTGTTAACCGCTGACATACGATTTCACAAATTAGGTAATGTCCGGTTTGAGATTTTCACGATGTTCAATGTGATGAGAGATTTTTGGATACTTGTACCGTGTCACAGGTGTAGAGATATCGGACCTATCCAATCTCTACACCATGAGGGGAAACGCGGGATTCGTTACCAGCATGGACCCAACAGATATTCTTCCACTTTCTAAAACGTTGGATCTCTCTGCATGTACGACACCGTACAAACACCCAAAAATGTCTCCCACATTTCATATCTTCTTTAAATTATAATTGGTTTATGTTACGACGCTTTATCAACTGCGCTGGTGATTTAGCGTGTGACAAATGAAGGTGATAATGCCAGCGAAATGAGTCCAGGGTCCAATGCTGAAAGTTACCCAGCACTTGATATTAATGGGTTGAGGGAAAACAACGGAGAAAACCTCAACCAGATAATTTTTCCCAATCACAATTTGTACACGGAATCGCTCGTTTCACGGTCAGGCATTCAAACCGTTACCCTGAAGCAGCGTTTCTCAAACTATGGTCCGCGGACCACCTGTGGTCCTCAACGTCTGCCCTTGTGGTACTTCAAAAAAAGACAGAAGTAAAAATAAAATTCAAACGAAAATCTCAGTTTGGAAATGACAAATGGCAATCGCCTTTCACTTTTTCTCCCAGTACTGACATTTTACGAAATTTATTACCCTACTTATCTATCGAATTCCCACTCTACTCTCAGCAACAAAAGAGGGATTTAAAGCACTATGAACGTGGTGTTTCTCGCCATCTTTTCCCTGCACATCCCGCACCTGTAACCCAGCCAGGGACCACCCGAATTCATAACAGAGGACCAAAATACCGAATCTTTTCATGTATGTATGAAGTTCTTAATAGTTTTGCCGACACCCAGTCTGCACACTGAAATGGTCACGCACTGTACGTCGTACACCAATAATAGAATGTGCCAAATTGCATGTTTCTGCATTAATTCTTTTTATTTCTGTTTTTCCAGATGACGGTATAGGAAATTTTAGACTCCGCCTATTTTTAAATCCGGGCGAATCAGATCCAAAAATTCAAATTATAATACTTTTCTAATTATATTTTTTGTAGCCAATCACAAGTAACTTAAAACAAATTCTTTGCATTGTTGATTCGTCTCTTGTTTTTAGCAGTTATTTGTTTCAAATCCTTCTTATGTGTACACGCTAGTAGATGTCTATGTCTCTGTTAAATAGTGCCCATTATGCATAATGGAAAACTGGCTTCGATCCGGATCTTTGAAAAGAAAGGAACGTGATTATACCCTTCATTTAGGCAGTGCTAATAGTTCAGAAGCTGTGTGTGAAGATATTAATATCAGTGACTCTAGTGCCATTAAAGAAATATCTAGTCCTGTTATAAAAAAAAACTTTCGTAAATATTACAAGAGTTATTTGGAACTTGGATTTACTTGATGTGGCAGTGAGAGTGAACCAAAACCTCGGTGCGTTGTTTGTTACGAAATGCTTTCAAACGAGTGTATGAAACCCGCGAAATTGAAACGGCACTTTAAGAGTGCTTAAATGCGACAGGCTCATGTCAGTAGATTTACTGGCATGTAAAAGAACTCCTGCGGGACAAAATTCCGACACATCCGGCGACGCTGATATAACCTCTGCAGTTGCGAGCGTCGTTAAATAAAACATAACATTTGAAACGGCACTTAGAGACGAGACACGCAAGTGTAAAACGTAAACCTGTAGAATTATGAATGTGTGTATCAACATTTATTTTGTTAATTAGTAAATTAAAGATTACCTGAACTCTAAGCGCCTTGAATTATTAAAAAAATGAAAATAAATTTTCTTCTATTAACATTGACTTAATTAGTTAATACTAATATAAAATTAATTGAAATAAATTAATTTTAATTAATTATTTCCATTTAAAAATGTAGGTACAGAGGTGTGAAAATTATTAGAATAATCTTAATTTTAAAGGTTTTTAATAGTTCCTTCACAAATATTCATTGAATTGATGAATATTGGTATATATTACTATACTGATGTAGGATATATTTACTACTAACAATGCCGGAAAGCATTGTTGTACATTAGTATTTTTCTTATTTTACAATTATTATGGGAATTCAGAAATTATTATATTATGTTGGCGGAATTGGAAACATAAAAAATTATATGCACAAAACAGATGTATACGTTCATTTGAACCTTCACAACAATGTAAACGCAAAGAACAATTTGTTTAAAGCATTACTTAATTAATTTTTGATGTTTCCAATTCCGCCAACATAATATAATAATTTCTGAATTCCCATAACAATTGTAAAATAAGAAAAATACAATGTACAACAATGCTTTCCGGCATTGTTAGTAGTAAATATATCCTACATCAGTATAGTAATATATACCAATATTCATCAATTCAATGAATATTTGTGAAGGAACTATTAAAAAACCTTTAAAATTAAGATTATTCTAATAATTTTCACACCTCTGTATACTGGTAAGCTTATTAAAATATGCTACAAAAATGATAAATTTGCTTTCGAAGTGAACAAGAGTAAGGTGGTCCGCGGAACTGTTCTGACTTAAAAAGGTGGTCCCCACTTCAAAAAAGTTTCAGAAATAATAATAATAATAATTATTATTTATTTATTTAATCTGGCAGAGCTAAGGCCAGTAGGCCTTCTCTTCCGCCCAGCCAGACTCTAATGCTAAGTGAACACAATATTGCTTACATAGTTATTACATTAATATCTAGATCATAAAACAACATGAAAGTAAATAATGAAAATTGGATAACTAATGTTAGTGTGACAATAATAAACATTGGTAAGAAATAGTTATAATAATAATAATAATAATAACAATAATAATAATGAGATAATTTAGATATTTATCTGTGATATATATAACCATTAAACATTGAGAAACCTGAAACAGCTATTATTGTTAACATGAATTGTTAGAAAAATATTTCGTTAGCCTATTCTTAAATTGGTTTGATGTCTGACAGTCCCTGACATTACTCGGTAGGGAATTCCAAAGTCGAGGAACAGCCACAGTGAAAGAAGATGAATATGAGGATGTTCGGTGGGAGGGAATGGATAATATTGAGGAGTGTTGTGATCGTGTGTCTAGGTTATGATGTGTGGATAAATTTTGAAAACGAGACGCAAGATAGACAGGAGTGGAGAAATGCAATATGTGAAAGAGAAGGGTTATTTTTTTACGACGCTGTATCAACATCTAGGTTATTTAGCGTCTGAATGAGATGAAGGTCATAATGCCGGTGAAATGAGTCCGGGGTCCAGCATCGAAAGTTACTCAGCATTTGCTCGTATTGGGTTGAGGGAAAACCCAGGAAAAAACCTCAACCAGGTAACTTGCCCCAACCGGGTTTCGAACCCGGGCCACCTGGTTTCGCGGCCAGACGCGCTGACCGTTACTCCACAGGTGTGGACTGAAAGAGAAGGGAAAGACAGTGGATTTTCCTACGATCTTCTAGACGGAGCCAGGACAACATTTCGAAACGCTGCCCTAAAGCGACAGATTTTAACTTCGTGAAGTCTCATGTCTGACATATCTAATTTGTGAAATCGTTTGTCAGGCGTTATAAGACGCAACGCTCTGGAAGATCTTCCTGCAACTATGTAATTTCAACTCAAACCGCCAGCAACTGATTAATACATTATTAATACTAGGCTATTATTGCAATCATCTATCTCTCGACAAAACTGTCGTACATTGTCGCAGTTTCAACGTGTTTTCTTCTCCTGGCGTCAAACCCAGGACTTGGGCACCTAATGTTGCTAGGAGGGGTACTGACCAATGCCACGCCATCTTGTTCCTTATGATGTGGTAGAGTGGTATTTCAGATTCCGGAAGAGCGCACGTGTTCCCCCTAACAACTCTTCTTTGTCCGTAAACAAACACTTTCAGCAAGAACAATGGGCGAACAGGCCTGACGAGCAGATGACATGCGCTGGATATTCGCAGATAAAAAGCTGTTTACATCCACTTTGAAGGAAGTTTGAATTACTCGATGCTAAAATGTTTAATTGCATCGCGCGGCAACTGACGAGCTGGGAACAGTGCGAGCATTGACAGAACTCTCGGCTTTTATATTTTCCATAAATTATTGTGTTACAGCCCCTCTCCATCCTTTTAGAGAGAACATATGCGACTGCTTGTAAACACACATGTGCACAGAATGGCGGAACACATGTGTATCCTCTGGCCGGGCCTTCACGAAGCCAGCAGATCAAACATCACAAGCCATTCAGAGTGGAATGCAGCCGGCACGGTGATCAGTAGGCAGCGGATTTTTATGTGCTAAAAAATTTAAATATATTTATTTTTTATGTGCTAAAAGTACGAAAATATTTGATGAAAATAATTTTTTTAATATGACTATTACACTCTCACTACGTCATACTACTATTGACCAATAAAACGGTACGAAAGGACGTATTTCAACCAATCATGGCTGCTTATCGCACAATTTTATCGCGTCCCTAGCATTTGTTTAATTTTATCGCGTCCCTAGCATTTGTTTAATTTTATCGCGTCCCTAGCATTTGTTTCTTTGTTTGCCAACATTTGAAACTGCGCTGGTCTGGACGTCAAAAAAAAAAAATATATATATAATTACAAACCACTCCAGTCGATGCACAGCAGTTTCAAATATGACTCGCATTGGCATTCAAGAACAAGAATTAATAAGAATCACTGATCATACCTATGCATCTTCTGAAATCCGATTTACAAATAAATGAAGAGCACCATTCGGAAATCCTGAATAACTTGAATACACCATGTAGGCCTAAATCAAAGAGTTCCATTTCTATTACGCACACGTCCAATATAACATCAATTGAACCACCAACCACATTCAAATTTGAAAATTGTACATTCAATAATTATTCCTTTTAAAATTATTCATGTTTATTTTTTATGTCATCGTCGTTAATTAAAACTTTTCTAACACTTGTGTATATTAGTTAGGTTATGTTATAGCTTCTGCTATATGATATTATGGATAGTCACGTATCAGAGATTGTTTAATATTAAGATTTATTGAAAATCATGTGTCAAGTGACGTTGATTACTGGGATTCGGATAATTGAAGTGGAATGCAACTGTTTTAATAAAAATGAAACTGAATCAACAAAGCCTTCTTGACTAGTAACATTGCCATCGTGTATAACAGATCGAGAACTTCTCGACGAGAAGGCATTGCTCACTACTGCCATCTAGCATGCATCTAGCGTAATATTTGTAATGTTGAGATGGTACAATAATACATTTGAAGACAGTTGTATTTTCGTAAGTCAATTAATATTTTATTGTATTGGAGTACTTCGTTACTTCTAATCTTTATATACTTTCTTCTAATCGTGTAATAGTCAATTAAATCCCACTCGAGTTTTGATTTTCTCTAGATAAATCAAAACGTCCAGTGGGATTACTGTTGATAAAAATACCTTACTTAGTTTGAAAAAAAAATGTTACTAGGTACTCACCAATCACATTTGAGTGCTAGTAGTTGGCAGAAAATTGCAGTGAACAACAAAGGTCATCTCCAAATTCTCCATCACAAATGCATGCCGATTATCTCTGAATAACGACTTATACTGTGAAAACGATCTTTCCACATCACAGGACGTCAGACGTGCATATTTAAAGAGAGGAATGTCACAAACACCTACACCGTCAATTTCACCTACAGGTACATCCTCCAATACTTGAGCAACTTTACACATTTTTTTTATATCCACTGTTTTTCCCAAACACATTCTGGAATTTTTCCCTTAGTAATTGTGCTTCTGAACCTGGTAGCGAGTCTATTTTAATTTCCACGGCACGCACCTCCCTGTTTCAGACAACAGGTTTTTGGATGTTTCGAGTTTTTTATGGTGTCACACAAAAAGCTTAGATTTGCTAATAGGAAAGCCAAATCGTTTTTTAAACAACCATCTTTCAGTATATCTTGATGGATATCGATTGACGAAGCCCGATAACAGGGAGTTACAACAAGATATATTGCATTACTTGATAGACATGAGCGAGAGGCGAGAGATTTGTTTAAATTAAATAATGTTCATACCCGAGCTCTTATCTGTTGTGTTTCACAAACAAAGCGTGGAATGAAATCATCTTCAGCAACAATAAACATTTCTGATTATGTGTTGCAAGATCTCTCCTCCTTGTCCATGTTAATTTATTCTCTAATAATAACACTGATATGCTGCCTAGCAGTTCTCAGAACTTGAGGCGACACTATTAAAAAAATGGATCACGGATACACCACACAGCGCTTAGAAACACGAAGCAACCAAGAATTCTTAAAAAGATAACGTACTTCTGAGTGATATAATTTATTTAGTTTTAAAATACTTAAAAGTTCTTGTAAAAAAATTATTTAAGTAAAAAAACTCTAAGATTTATGTATTTATAATACATTTCCTCACTTCATTATGAAAAATCTAATATCTCACATTTAATTTAAAAAAACTTCAATTTCACTGTATTGTGATCTACACAGCCAAATCTCAAAATATTCTTGCAACATGTGATTTCGAATTTAAAGAATTCAATGCTTCATTCACAAACCTAAAAGCTCCATTCTATGCCAAATTTTTTTTTCAAACTGCTGTAAAAAATATATTTTTATCTTTAGCAATGGAAAAAGTACATTCCACTTCATTATGAAAAATCTAAGGTCTCACATTTAATAAAAAAAACTTCAATTTCAATGTATTGTGATCTACACAGCCAAATCTCAGAACATTCTTGCAACATATCATTTCGAATTTAAAGAATTCAGTGCTTCATTCACAAACCTAAAAGCTCTATTCTATGCCAATTTTTTTATTCAAACTGTTGTAAAACTAATATTTATATATAAAAATAATATATTAGTTCTGCTGAAATTTGAACGATACCTGAAGACTTATACTTTTTCAGATTTTCTATCACAATTTCAACTTCAGAAAGTGTGGGTTCGGGTAAAAATGACTGGCCACTTTGTATTTGAATATCGTCCCGATCATTTCTATTTGGCTTATGTACGTTTAGTAGTTGTCCAAAATAGTTTTTCCATATGTTCATGATGGAATGAGAGTCTGCAAACAAGTCACCATTCTCATCCTTGATTACGTTTACCTTGCCTGATATCAGTTCTTAAATTCCTTTATGTCATTATATAAATCTCTAATGTTTTTATTCGTATTATTTGTTTCTACCTCATTCAATTTTTTCTTCAAGTAATCTCTCTTTTTTATTCCTAAGTGTACGACTTGCTTCCCGTCTTTCATTGAAATAATTATCTCTATTCTCCTCAATTGGATCCTGTAAGAATTTCAATGTTGCTCTTTCCTTGTTTCTACTACCATGGAGCAATTTCAGTAACATTATAAAGTTCAAATTATAATTATTATTTGTTGAAGTTGAGCCATAAATTGACATTTTTCTACGTTTCATTTACGATTGGGAAGGGAATAAACTTTGTTGTAAACAAAATAGAAATTAAAGAATTTATTTTATTACATGTATTTGATTCACATATAGGCCTAGTATGTAATATTATTTATTATTATTTACAATATATTAACATTTTTTCCAGTTTTTCAATGAGTTTCGGAACGATGGCTAACAACAAACCAAATAGAGTGAATTTAAATAACCCAATTACTCGTTATCTTGCGTACCTGTGCTGAGTCTCCGATCATGCGCAGTGTCTTGCATCTGGGACTCTGAATATTCCCAATCTTTCTTGGGGTAACTGTACGTGTCACAAGACTTCCAAACTGGTAAACAAGTAAATTTAGCACGTCTTCTTCATGGGAACCAAGTGACTGGCGTCGATTTGGATGTGAGCGGCTCTATCAAGCCGTTGTTTAAGCATGTCTATGCCGACTGCTGAACAAAAGACAATAGCCTCCATTCTCGCTTTGAGTTGTCTTGTTAAAAGATTTTACTGCAAGTGTTAGAGCTAATCTACACAAACAGTCGAAGTAACGCGGTGATTCAGTGGAGTGTTTACCCTGGACCTTGCTGTCAAGCACCGCGGAGGAGTGAAGTGTTTGGCGGCGCAAACATCCGTCCTCGCCTCTTGCTCAAAGAGCTGTTGGTGTGAGTTGAGTCAGTAGCTGTCCTGATAGTTGAACACACCTCGGTCACGAAGACGACACATATCCTCATTATATCGTCGCCTAGCAACCTAATATCGCCGCCTTGCAAAACGATCTTTACGTTATTGAAACCTGGGCGATAGTAAATAAAATGAAAATTAATGTAAGCAAAAGTAAATCAATATCCTTCTGTAAAACGAAAAAAGAAATTCGTCTCCCGCATACGAACTAAATGGCTCACCAGTGCCACAACTAACAGTTGTGGACCTAGGTATATACATACTTACTTACTTACTTACTGGCTTTTAAGGAACCCAGAGGTTCATTACCGCCCTCACATAAGCCCGCCATTGGTCCCTATCCTGAGCAAGCTTAATCCAGTCTCTACCATCATATCCCACCTCCCTCAGATCCATTTTAATATTATCTTCCCACCTACAGCTCGGTCTCCCCAAAGGTCTTTTTCCCTCCGGCCTCCCAACTAATACTCTATATGCATTTCTGGATTCGCCCATACGTGCTACATGTCCTGCCCATCTCAAACGTCTGGATTTTATGTTCCTAATTATGTCAGGTGAAGAATACAATGCGTGCAGTTCTGCGTTGTGTAACTTTCTCCATTCTCCTGTAACTTCATCCCTCTTAGCCCCAAATATTTTCCTAAGAACCTTATTCTCAAACACCCTTAATCTCTGTTCCTCTCTCAGAGTGAGAGTCCAAGTTTCACAACCATAAAGAACAACCGGTAATATAACTGTTTTATAAATTCTAACTTTCAGATTTTTGGACAGAAGACTAGATGACAAAAGCTTCTCAACCGAATAATAACAGGCATTTCCCATATTTATTCTGCGTTCAATTTCCTCCCGAGTGTCATTTATGTTTGTTACTGTTGCTCCAAGATATTTGAATTTTTCCACCTCTTCGAAAGATAAATCTCCAATTTGTATAGTTCCATTTCGTACAATATTCTGGTCACGAGACATAATCATATACTTAGTCTTTTCGGGATTTACTTCCAACCCTATCGCTTTACTTGCTTCAACTATAATTTCAGCGTTTTCCCTAATCGTTTGTGGATTTTCTCCTAGCATATTCACGTCATCCGCATAGACAAGAAGCTGATGTAACCCATTCAACTCCAAACCCTCTCTGTTATCCTGAACTTTCCTAATGGCATATTCTAGAGCGAAGTTAAAAAGTAAAGGTGATAGTGCATCTCCCTGCTTTAGAACCTTTTTCCTTTGCTGTGGTCGTGCCGGAGAATCAGTCCCATTCCGAGGCTTATTGTTGGGTTTCGTAACAAGCTGTTTTTTACGGTGATGGGTTGTTAGCCCTTCGCCCAACCCCCAAGCTGGAGGACCACCCCTTATCGGCTGTCCACGACTGCTTATTCAATATATTCGCAGCTACCCTCCATATCTGGAGGCCGTCTCCTCTATCCGCAACCTGAGGACGCGCCATGCCGTGGTGATAGGGACCCACAATACATGGCCTAGGTATATACAGGATGAATACTAAATGCCATCTTCGAAGATCGGAGCGTGATAGAGGATATTGTGGCGATGAATTCCGAAACAGGAACCGTCATGGTATGATGATTAGTCACGGAGATATTACAGGCAATACCCAGAAGCCAAATTGGGTAATAGTTACTTTTGGTCCATTGCATAGCAATTGGAGTTAAATGTCAAGAACCAACAACGATGCGATGTGTGCGACATGTAGCCTACCTGTCCCTGAAATGGTCGGATTTCTTGGCTTCAGCGTAAGGACTGCGAAGAATATAACTGTAGCTGGTTTGTTTTCAAGTACTGTACTGTGAGTTCTCTGTGCAGTATCCCAGTTCAAACTGAAGTTACAATCAGTGTTGCCAACAGTTGTTCGTATAATCCCGCTAGATGACTTTCGAAAATCCGCGATTTTCTAGCAAATATCTCTAGATTTTAATGTATACTTATTATTCAATAATAGTAATAGTAATAATAATAATAATAATAATAATAAGAATAATAATAATGGTCAAGATAGAGCATCCACCCGCCAATGTAACGAATATTGCACACTTTTTTCATTGCCAATGTGGCGCTATAAAGCAATTTTGAACACTTTTATCACAGACACAACATATTTAAATTCTTATTGCACTATATATGTTACCGTTAAAACCCAAAATCCGACAAAACCAGTTTCAACTGGTAAAAAGTAATTTTAAAATATAGATAGATAGAAACCGAATTTTCGTAAGATCTAGAATCAATGACAAGTTAAGTTTGGTTTGTATAGGTTTTTTTTTAGGCTTTTACCAAACAAAATTGGTTGAGGTTTTTTCCGGGGTTTTCCCTCAATCCAATACGAGCAAATGCTGGGTAATTTTCGGTGCTGGACCCCGGACTCTTTTCATCGTCATCATCACCTTCATCTCATTCAGACGCTAAATAACCTGAGATGTTGATACAGCGTCGTAAAATAACGTAATAAAAAAACCAAACAAAACCTAAACAAACCAAACCTAACCTGACATTGATTCTAGATCATACGAAAACTCACTTCCTATATATCTTTATTTGCTTAAACTAGATTTTACTAGTTGAAACTGGTTTTGACGGATTTCGGGTTTTAAAGGTAACATATATAATATGGAATTATCGCTACATTAACAGAACACACACTGAACGAATTAAACGTAATTATGAAAGCCGCTTTTAATGCTAATATGAATTTCATTTCAGAAATTTTAAAGCTTAAAAACCGCTAGTACTCCCGCTAAGCGGGATAATATGATCTTACCCGCGAGACGGTTATCCAAAAAAAAGCTAGATTTAGCGGGAAAACCGCTGAATTGGCAACACTGGTTACAATACGTATCTGTTTCGCATTGTGAAGTAAGGTAAACACGTGATGTTTACATGGCGTACGTCAAGCAGGCACCGGTTTTCAAAGCGTGCTGCGCGACCCACCCGTTGTCTGGCTAAATACTAGCATACCTGTATGCGTGGTGCTTGGAATGAAGAAAGTTTAATTTAGAAGTGCGGGATGTTCCACGAGGACACGTGGAATTACAGTCTGAGCTTGAACTCGTGCATACAGAAGCGTTTCCCACGGACATAATACTTGCCCCATTAGACATTTGGGGAAAAATTACAAGCTATATTGGTTTCTGCATTATTTATGCATATTTTGATGTGGTCTATTACACCCTGATCTTCGAAGACAGCATTTAGTATTGACCCTATATTTAAGTAACAAACTGGGTTGGGAAGAAGTCACTAGTATTACAAGGAAAGCCTGGAAAGCGTATTCTTAAGAAAGCTAACAGAAAGTCAAAGAATTAGCACACATAACACTCGTTCGCTCAATAATGGAATATGTAACGGTAGAGTGAGATCCTTACAGACGAATCAAAATTTATTCAATTGAAAAGGTCCAACGTAGGGCAGCGAAATATGTCAAATTGGGGAAGGAATATGGCGAAGAGGTAATAAAAGACTTAGGGTGGGAATTGCTCGACTCAAGGCGACGAAAAGCCAGACTGAACGCACTATTTAAGGCACAAATGAAACACAAAGCATGGACCGACATGTGCTAGATTAATGATACAGTCATAAGACATCATCGTATTCATCATCATACACAATCTCGCTCTCGCGCTTGTGGAATAGGCCTACCCTACCCAGTGACATCAGAGACTGTCGGAATTTAGTAGCGTTCAAAAGCAAACTTATTAAGCATTTTCTTACTGCGTAGAGTAGGTTTAATTTTTACTTAGTTAATAAAAAAAATTTCTCTCTTCTTAATTTTTACAATGAACTGTCTAGCTTTTATTAGTCTGTTAATCTTTTAGTAATTTTTAATTAACCACCTATGCTTATCTTTTATACAATTATGAATTTTTACATTAAGTAGTCTATCACATTAACGTTTTCGATACTTATATATGTATCATCGTCAGATGTATGTATATGATAGTGATTAAAAACCTAAAAAATCACTATCATATACATACATCTGAAGATGATACATATAAGTATAGACTACTTAATGTAAAAATTCATAACTGTATAAAAGATAAGCATAGGTGGTTAATTAAAAACTTACTATACATTATACTATAGTAGCTTATCGGAAAATCAAAACAAAAATGAAATTGATTTTAGTACTTTGATTTTTATTGTATTTGTAAATTCAATATTAATTGTAATTATAATTGTAATTGTATTCTTAATATTGTAGTTGTAATCCCCTGGTAGAGGGGAAGAGAAGGCCTGATGGCCTTATCTCTACCAGGTTAAATAAATAATAAAATAATAATAAATACTTAGGCAGGGCTGATCATATTATGATCCAGAAAACAAAGAACAGACGTGGCAAAATTGTCCTTTGTTAACCGCACAATAGTAGACTGGAACAGCTTATCTGCGGCAGTCTTTCAATGGTCCTCTCAAAATCAATATATTTAAGAAAAGGTTGGAAAGATTAGGCTGAGGTTTAATAGTAGGTGCAATGTGATTATCTAAGTTGTGACATGTAATTAAGTTCACATGTAATTAAATAATTAATTAAGGTGACTTGTAACTGCTTAAGTTTGAAGTAGAATGTCATCAGTCAGCCGAGGTCCACCTTGAGAAGAAGTCGATCTATGAGCCTACAGTCAACTATTTCAAGCTGAAATATGCCTTAATTCACGTTGAGGTATCCGGCTTGCTCATAGGTGCTCGAGGGACTATACCAGCTTTTTTCGAAGAATTTCGACGGCAGTTTGCTCTGCCAACATCTCTGAGGATGACATTGTGATAATTGTGATAAAAAAAATCCTGCCAAATCCTGATTAATCACATGGTGCCACATTAATAGCAATTGTAATTTTTCACGCCCTTTTCTTTGTTCCCCTTCTTTAAAAATTAATATCTATGTTTACATATATATAATAATTTTTTAAGAATATACTGAGTCTGTAAGGGCTACCCTCAATGGGGAGCAGTTTGTTATTATTATTATTATTATTATTATTATTATTATTATTATTATTATTATTATTATTATTATTATTATTATATAAATAGGTTTACTTCGCACAGATATGCTTTGTAGTTTAGTCCTTATTAGTAAGTTCTAGGTTTATTGCAATTATTTATTTACAGTTAGAGTTAATCTTACAGGTTGGTTGTTACTGTAATTATTGTAATGTTATTACTATATAAGTTATGATGTATACCCAATTGCACCGTTAATACACATATATACATGCACGCACGCACACATACGTGACTGCTTTCTGTAAGAGGCGAGGACGGATGTGGGTCAAACAGGGTCCCAACCTGTATTGTATTGTATTGTATTTTATTGTATTGTATTCTATTGTATTGAATTTATTATGGTATTCATAAATTGTTTTACAGCTAGTATATGGAACAAGTAAAAAAACTTAATACTATTATACAGTCTTAATTTATAGTCACAATCTAGATGAAATATATACAGATGAGATTTACAATATAGTCTACTAGTACAACACATAGTTTTGGGTATCAATTTCATGAAGTGTTATTGAATGTCATGAATTCACCTACAGAATAGAAGGCGTGAGAAATTAGGTACTTCTTTAATTTGGCCCTAAATAATCTGAATTTTTAATTTTGAATTACCGATACCTCTAAAGTGAAAATAAACTAAGAAATACGCTAAAGAAGTAGACATGGAACGCAAACATCAATGCATACTGTATTACGTGAAATCAGAATGTTCAAACTTGGTTGAGGACGGCAATGGCATTTCTTAGCATGTCTTCCCTTCGCAAGGACCTGCGTTGTGAATGTATGGCAAAATAATACGACCAGTTCCTGTTTCATAAAATCATCGAGTCCACACCTCTGGAGTAACGGCTAGCGCGTCTGGCCGTGAAACCAGGTGCCCCGGGTTCGATTCCCGGTCGGGGCAAGTTACCTGGTTGAGGTTTTTCCGGGGTTTTCCCTCAACCTAACATGAGCAAATGCTGGGTAACTTTCGGTGCTGGACCCCGGACTCATGTAAGTATGTATTTATTCACACTGCAGTGGGTATATACCCGGTGGCAGTTACACTCAATAATGACAATACTAAACTTATTAATTAAAAATACAATTAATAATACTAATAATTAATACTAACAATAATTAATAATAATACTAATAACGACAACAGGGAATATACTAAATTAAATGAAACGATCACTTAAAATAACATTTGAAATAAATCTCATTTGTATCTTAAAACTAAGATCGAACTAAAACCCACGAGTATGATATGTTCATATCTGCACAAGTACCTTTCAAATTACACTCATTTCGCTGTCAACTCACTCACTGCAATGGACCTACGACACATTCCACTGATTCTATCCTGATTTCACTAACACTTCAAAAACATTTCACTGTTCAAATACTATGCACTGCCCAAATACTATGTACTGCCACTATAAACTATAAAGCTTCACTGACAGGAACACGTTTCACTTATATAGCACACTTCGCTAACACGACATACTTCTTCACTGATACAACACACTTCACTGACACAACATAATTCTTCACTGATACAACACTTCAATAACAACATATCATTTACACCCTTTAAATACTGTGTATAATTACCGTCTATTAGTAAGGTCCTTAAGCCTATTTTTAAATACATTTTTGGTTGTTGGTAAAGCCTTTAGTAAGTCTGCAGGTAAAGCATTCCTGTCCCTGATAGTACGATTGAGAAAAGAAAACTTTCCAGTGTCCGTCCTCTGTCTTCTTTCCCTCAATTTATATGAGTGGTCGTTCCTTGAAGAGTAATTTGGCGGCTGCAACCTATTTTTTATTTCTCTCCAGGCAGGCTCTCCTCTGTACGTTTTGAACATTGCGCATAATCGAATTCGCGTTCTCCTGTCCGTGAGTATGTCCCATTTTAATGGTGAATTTTTCCGACAACACTTAAGAGTCCGTTTCACCGACATTATCACCTCCATCTCATTCAGACGCTAAATAACCTAAGATGTTGATAAAGCGTCGTAAAATAACCTACTAAAATAAAAAATAATAAAAAACATCGAGGCCTCTGGTGGACAAAGCAGAACATATGGCATCTGGAGCAATATTTAAATGGACTGCGGCTGAACAGCCGGGGAGTACGTCACTAGAAATGAAAGAAATTAATAAACAATGCCCACATTTTGGTTCTACGAATTAAAAAGGCGACACATGACGTAACAGCCAATTAGCATGAAGTCGATCACTCGACAACTCTGTACAAAATTAATAAATCGGAATGCGAGGCGCATATATTATGATTGGCTGTCAATGCCGACTAGCTTTGAACTCATCACCTGCGCCGAAATAAAAGAGCCGGAATCAATTTACGTTTTGTTTTTATTTTTGTTGCTTACTAGCCGGCAGCTATTACAATCAATGTTGTTTAATTAAAATTTATCAAGAGCCCGCAGGAAAGGTGGATTTGTTGGATACACTCGCTTCAACGCAAAAAACGATAAAGTCTGTTATGATGGGACTTGTTCAACAGTGGAGAGCAATTTATTAGAAATGCTTCAATATACCCAATTTTGTACAGGCCTGCTGGACAACAGACTAATGCACACCGAATTAAAAGAAATTGGCTTTCGCTACCTTGTACTCCCAATAGCTGGCGATCAGTGGATCGACAAGGAGTCCCATTCGTGAGGACTTTAAAATGCTGGGCCACTTTCTTCCCCCCCTCTCTCTCTCTTTGATACATAATAACTACGGAGTTAAGGGCAGGGAGAACAGGTGGAGGTTTCTCGAACATATTCATTGATTTCGGAGCGGAAGAGAAGATTCTGAACAGCGAAGAAAGTGGAAGATATAGGCTATTCGACATAATTTTCTGCAAAGTGGGAGGCAGAGAGGTGGCAGCCCCATGTCCATTTGGTCTTGAGCGACGCTCATAACTAGGGAGCGGATTTTTATGTGCTAAAAATTTTAAATAGGCTATATTTATTTTTATGTGCTAAAAGGTACGAAAATATTTGCTAAAAATAAAAAAAAGACATATAGTTGGCCGAGAATTGCAGTGAACAACCAAGGTCATCTTTAAATTCTCCATCACAAATGCATGCCCATTATCTCTGAACAACGACTAAAATTGTGAAAACGATCTTTCCACGTCACAGGACGTCAGACGTGCATATTTGAAGAGAGAAATGTCACAAACACATACACCGTCAATTTCACCTACAGGCACACCCTCCAATACTTGAGCAACTTTACACTTTTTTTTATATCCACTGTTTTTCCCAAACACATTCTGGAATTTGTCCCTTAGTACTTGTACTTCTGAACCTGGTAGCGAGTCAAGTTTAATTTCCACGGCACGCACCTCCCTGTTTCAGACAACAGGTTTTTGGATGTTTCGAGTTTTTTATGGTGTCACACAAAAAGCTTAGATTTGCTAATAGGAAAGCCAAATCGTTTTTTTTAAACAATCATCTTTCAGTATATCTTGAAGGATATCGATTGACGAAGCCCGATAACAGGGAATCACAACAAGATGATATATATTGCCTTGCTTGATAGACATGAGCGAGAGGCGAGAGATTTGTTTAAATTAAATAATGTTCATACCCGAGCTCTTATCTGTTGTGTTTCACAAACAAAGCGTGGAATGAAATCATCTTCAGCAACAATAAACATTTCTGATTATGTGTTACAAGGTCTCTCCTGCTTGTGCATGTTAATTTATTCTCTAATAATAACACTGATATGCTGCCTAGCAGTTCTCAGAACTTGAGGCGATACTATTACAAAAATGGATCACGGATACAGCACACAGCGCTTAGAAACACGAAGCAACCAAGAATTCTTAAAAATATAACGTACTTCTGAGTGACATAATTGATTTAGTTTTAAAATGTTTGAAAGTTCTTGTAAAAAATTATTTAAGTAAAAAAACTCCAAGATTTATGTGTTTATAATAGATTCCCTGAAAATACGTATTTACATAATTTTTTTGTGAAAATATGTGTTTTTATGTGAAATAAAATTCGGGTTTTAAACTTGAAACTTCATGTTCGGAATTTTTAACTTCGTTAATTGTGTTTTATCACATCCAAAATAATATTTAATTACATAGGAATCCGCTTCTTACTCATAACCTAACCACAGGAGAAATATTCATTACAGAAAGCTACATATATCACCCCGGACAGGGAAAGATTAATGAACTAAGGACAGGCCCATGGTATTTCTGAACACGCCAGTCTTGTTACTCTATCCATAAGGGAACAACAACTACAAGGCACATTATATGAAACAAATTTTTGACTTGTCTTTTTAACTGAAAATAGGAGAAAGGTCAAAGTAACTCAAAACATTCGAAAATTCACTATCGAAATGTAAGAACACAAGTTGCAGTTTCCAGATTATTAAACGAAGAATGGAGGAAAGCGTAACGAATTATTTCTGAGTTAATGAAGCAATCTGTAGCTACAGCGCGATGTAGATACTAAACAGCAATCAACTGTTATGCAGCTGAAGAAGCAACATGAGAGCACGTTATTCATATCTACAGCTATGACATGCTTGCAGATACATTATATGCCATGAAGTCAATAAAGTTAGAAGTGCAGTTAATTCGAAAATAAGAAATGAACCCATTGAAAACATTATGGATGTAGCACAGAACCTACAACAAATAATAATGGATATTCTTAATGAAATATTGTATCCTATAGCCTAAATAATGTTAGAATTTGGAATTAATTATGTTTGCATAAAAAATTTCATATGTACCTACCCTCAACTATTTTGAAGCAAATCGGAAAACAGCTATCTTAGGCCTGTTTTATTTCAATGTGTAAGAGTCTATTTCACACTAGCCGTACCCGTGCGCTCCGCTGCACTTGTTAGAAATAAATATAAAGTAATTACATGATTAAAATAGGACATTTGATCCAGGGAACATTCGTTTTGATAGAATGATAAATCGTTTAATATGTTACTTAATTTAAATTGTATTTAAATAATTAAAATACGATCATTTTGGTCCAGAAAGCACTCATTTGGTGCAATGACAATTCCTTTAACATGTTTCTTAATTGTTATTACATGCAACCATAGTTTAATGAAGATTGACATCGTTTAGATTTAATGTGTATACTTTATTTTACTTGCTATATGTTTCCATTGAATTGTGGTAATAACTTAATTTTAACCCTTCTTGTTTTCTACGTATTCAGTAAATGGCGCTTGGCCCACCATGGTTCTGAACCCTTCAAATAACTTAAATTATATCATATAGTATTACATTATATTATATTATATTATATTATATTATATTATATTATATTATATTATATTATATTATATTATATTATATTATATTATATTATATTATATTATATTATATTATATTATATTAGTATATTATATTATATTATATCACTAGCCGTACCCGTGCGCTCCGCTGCACCCGTTAGAAATAAATATAAAGTAATTACATAATTAAAATAGGATATTGATCCAGGAAGATTCGTGTTTGATAGAAGGATAAATCGTTTAATATGTTACTTAATTTAAATTGTATTTAAATAATTAAAATGCGATCATTTTGGTCCAGAGACCACTCATTTGGTGCAATGACAATTCCTTTAACATGTTTCTTAATTTTTATTACATGCATCCTTACGTTAATGAACACTGACATATCATTTAGATTTAATGTGTATACTTTATTTTACTTCTATATGTTTCCATTGAATTATGATAATAACTTAATTTTAACCCTTGTTTTCTACGTATTCAGTAAATGGCGCTTGGGCCACTATGGTTCTGAACCCTTCAAATAACTAAAATTATATTATATTATATTATATTATATTATATTATATTATATTATATTATATTATATTATATTATATTATATTATATTATATTATATTATATATTATATTATATTATATATTATATAAAAAATGTGTTAACGGATGTATGTACACCGATAAGTAAGTTTTTAATTTGTTATGGGGGCTCTTGAATCTCAGGAGGAACAAATTTTATTTTACAACATCTGCTTGGCTCATTACCCAATTTTTTTGCATTGCATTTAATGCATATGTATTTTATGTATTTTAACACGATTCAATTGAGCATAGTTAAAATTTGGATTATAAAATAATGGAATGCTAAGCTAGCATATTATTACTGCATACTAAATCAATACACTCTCGTTGTTCGTTAATTCTCTGAGATAAACATTATTTTAAGAAATTCAGGAAACGAATACACAGAATAGCCTCTCAAGTTTTATGTGCATAAGAAGTTATTTTAATCTTACCTGTCCTCAATTCACTCCGAAGTTACTGTAATAACATTATAGCATTATGTCCATACAGAGAAACTACACTTTCCAATGGTGAAATAATAATTAATTACACAAATCGGTTAATTTAGGTTCCGATATTACTTCATACAAACACAGAAACATTCTCTGTAGGGTATGATTCATAGCTTTCGATTGTTGTTGACCAAGGCCCCTTATAGACGTATTCATTTGTTTATTTCATTACACCGCCTTAGATGGCAGTTCTTTCAACAAGAAGTTTAGTTTTATCCTTTATGTGTGCAGAAATTTGATCCAAACAAATGTAACTTTTCGTTCTGCAAAGGAATTTTACAAAGTTATAAACCCATTAAATAATTAAAAATGGATCCAACTAAAAAATTAAGAACAAATAACAATAAAGAAAAAAGTAAACGGATCAAATTTCTGCACATTTAAAGGACAAAACTAAAATTCTTCCAATTATTTATTATCATAATACACTGCTCTCTTAAGCTGACTGAGCATATTGGGAATTATATCAATGCCTACGAAATGTTTCATATAAAACTATTTTTATCTGGAAAACGAGCAAAATTGTAATAAACTTTTTTACTTGAAATGTCTCAAAGAATAACCCCCTGAAATTAATGACATTACTTAGGGCTTATTCTATATTAGGTCAAAGCCCTTCATGGTAGGCTACAAACAGAACTCTACATTCGCAAATTCTAAGCCGTTCCATATAACTGAGAGTAAAGTTCATTTTCTTTTCTGTTCTATAACGATTTGTATAACTCAATGATCGCATCAATTCAAAAAGTGGTTGTGTTCGCACCTTACATTTTAAGGTTTAAGTGCATTCATACTCGTAAAAACGAATCGAAATGCTGGGCGTCACGGGTTCTCTTGAATGGCATTCCTCCATCTCTGTCATATACGATTAATTCACAATGACACTTTTATTTGGGTGACATATTATTCCATGTGTTTATTCATATACGAGGGTCGTCCAGAAAGTAATATTGTGGCTCAGCTTCAAAGTCAGTCGACATCCAGCCACCATGTTCGCAGTTTCGGCTTACACTATCCTAGGAGCTTTTAAAATGAGTAACAAAATATTTGGAGCTAAGAGGGGTGAAGTTACAGGAGAATGGAGAAAGTTACACAACACAGAACTATACGCATTGTATTCTTCACCAGACATAATTAGGAACATTAAATCCAGACGTTTGAGATGGGAAGGGCATGTAGCACATATGAGCGAATACAGAAATTCATGTAGTGTTAGTTGGGAGGCCAGAGGGAAAAAGACCTTTGGGGAGGCAGAGACGTAGATGGGAAGATAATATTAAAATGGATTTGAGGGAGGTGGGATATGATGATAGAGACTGGATTAATCTTGGTCAGGATAGGGACCAATGGCGGGTTTATGTGAGGGCGGCAATGAACCTCCGGGTTCCTTAAAAGCCAGTAAGTAAGTAACAAAACTGTAACACTATCTACAGTGAGGTGTGGTCTCATATCCGACCTTTCAATGCAGAAAATTGTCGACATTCTTAAATTCACCGCCGATTTCTTGTGGCATGTTTATGAAAAGATGCAATAAATTAATGTAATGTTCGAAGCCCGTAACGGTTGTTGGTAGCCTCCAGAATAAGCGTTCATGGCAAGGAAAGCTGGACAGTTACCCTGTCATCACGTGGGGTTTTATCAGCAACATTGACATACTCCATACAGTCCAGATCTTGTTCAAAATTGTTTTATTTTTTTATACTTTGTATGTCTCATTTATTTTGACCTGCTGTTCATATTTTATTATGCTTTTTTCTTTCTTTCTGTATGTTATATATTATGTCTGATTTCTACTTACTTATTGTTTACATTTTATTATTATTATCTTATTCAGTTTTGTGTGTGAAATTGTAGTGTACTTTGTAAATTTGTAGTGTTTCTTGTAACGCAATTTTACTCCTGGTTGAGTGTTAGAGAAGGCCGCATGGCCTTAACTCTGCCAGGTTAAATAAATCATTATTATAATTATTATTATTATTATTATTATTATTATTAATGATTTATTTATTTATAAATCCCGAAAAAACTAAGTATATGATTATGTTTCGTGACCAGAATATTGTACGAAATGGAACTATAAAAATTAGAGACTTATCCTTCGAAGAGCTGGAAAAATTAAAATATCTTGGAGCAACAGTAACAAATATAAATGAAACTCGGGAAGATATTAAACGCAGAAAAAATGTGAAAATGCGTGTTATTATTCGGTTGAGAAGCTTCTGTCATCTAGTCTGCTGTCAAAAAATCTGAAAGTTAGAATTTATAAAACAGATATATTACCGGTTGCTCTGTATGGTTGTGAAACTTGGACTCTCACTTTGAGACAGGAACATAGGTTAAGGGTGTTTGAGAATAAGGTTCTTAGGAAAATATTTGGGGCTAAGAGGGATGAAGTTACAGGAGAATGGAGAAAGTTACACAACACAGAACTGCACGCATTATATTCTTCACCTGACGTAATTAGGAACATTAAATCCAGACGTTTGAGATGGGCAGGGCATGTAGCACGTATGGACGAATCCAGAAATGCATATAGAGTGTTAGTTGGGAGGCCAGAGGGGAAAAAGGCCTTTGGGGAGGCCGAGACGTAGGTGGGAAGATAATATTAAAATGGATTTGAGGGAGGTGGGATATGATGATAGAGACTGGACTGATCTTGCTCAAGATAGGGACCAATGGCGGGCTTATGTGAGGGCGGCAATGAACCTCCGGGTTCTTTAAAAGTAAGTAAGTAACAAAACAGTAACACTGTCTACTGTGAAGTGTGGTCTCATATCCGACCTTTTAATGCAGAAAATTTTCGACATTCTTAAATTCACCGCCGATTTCTTGCAGCATATTTATGAAAAGATGCAATAAATTAATGTAATGTTCGAAGCCCGTAACGGTTGTTGGTAGCCTCCAGAATAAGCGTTCATGGTAAGGAAAGCTAGACGGTTGGTTACCAGACATAAAGTCCAGGATTATAATGTCCATACGTCAAAATGTCCATGAAATAATGTCCACGTTGAAAATGTCCATGTTAAATCGTCCAGAGTCAAAATGTCCATAGTTCTATAATGTCCACTTTACTCTGATGTCCAGAGTCAAAATCTCCATAGCAAAGATGTCACCGCATTAATGGCGCTCCCGTTCATCCCGCTCGGTGATATACAAGAAGTCTTTGCAGAGGTGAGTGAACAAATGGACGAGCGTATTGATGATATGGTCACACATTTAGAAATAAATTACGTCAGAGGTTCGGAGACGAGACGAAGACGTGTACCACTTCGCTTTCGTGCAGATATTTGGAACATGTACCTCCCAAGCCTGGAAGGCATGCAGTGCACAAACAACGCGGTAGAAGGCTGGCACAATCATCATCAACATGTGATGGCTGTACATCATCCACTTGGGATTTATACAGTGCCTAAAGCGCGAAGATAATGAAGTTTGGACACAAATATTGCAAGCAAGAGGGGGCCATACACAAATTAAAGAGCCGGTGAATAAAATGTATTTGACAAATCAAAGACAAATTCTCCGATTGTGAGAAACTACAACAGGTACAAAGAAAATGAAGAAGTTATCATATATCTTAAAAGTACTGGTTACCATCTTAAAAGTGGGGCTCCGTTTCCCGATGATTAATGACTTATTTGTACGAGTTATGGAATAAAATTTACTGAGTTCTGTTCAAGCAGAATTTTTCTTTGAACTTGGACATTATGGAAGTTTGACGTTATGGACATTTTGACCTTATGGACGTTTTATCATATGGGCTTTCTGTCGTACGGACGTTTTGTACATGGACATTTTCACCGTATGGACATTTTGACCTTATGGACGTTTTAGCAAATGGACGTTCTGTAGTATGGACTATATATGGTGGAAGCGGACGGTTACCCTCTCATCACTTGGGATTTTGTCAGCAACAATGACATACTCCTTACAGTCCAGATCTTGTTCAAAAGAATTACTATCTCATCCCCCACTAATCAAGTTTCCTAGAGCAGATCCCGACAGTGAAGTTAGGTTCTATACACTTACTTACTTACTTACTTACTTACTTACTTACTTACTGGCTTTTAAGGAACCCGGAGGTTCATTGCCGCCCTCACATAAGCCCGCCATTGGTCTCTATCCTGAGCAAGATTAATCCAGTCTCTATCATCATATCCTACCTCCCTCAAATCCATTTTAATATTATCTTCCCATTTACGTCTCGGCCTCCCCAAAGGTCTTTTCCCCTATGGCCTCCCAACTAATACTCTATATGCATTTCTGGATTCGCCCATACGTGCTACATGTCCTGCCCATCTCAAACGTCTGGATTTTATGTTCCTAATTATGTCAGGTGAAGAATACAATGCGTTCAGTTCTGTGTTGTGTAACTTTCTCCATTCTCCTGTAACTTCATCCCTCTTAGCCCCAAATATTTTCCTAAGAAACTTATTCTCAAACACCCTTAATCTCTGTTCCTCTCTCAAAGTGACAGTCCAAGTTTCACAACCATACAGAACAACCGGTAATATAACTGTTTTATAAATTCTAACTTTCAGATTTTTTGACAGCAGACTAGATGACAAAAGCTTCTCAACCGAATAATAACAGGCATTTCCCATATTTATTCTGCGTTTAATTTCCTCCCGAGAGGGTCTATACACAGTGAAACTATTTCACAATTTACAATATTTTAATTTAAAATAAAACTAACAAGCTACAAAAGAAACGTCCTGAACCACGCTGATATCTTTCAAAGATTACTAGAGTTAGTTTTAGCTTGCAAGTGAACCTCAGCATACTGATCACGTTCTTTAAAATTATTGGAGTTTCCCGAGTTTGCTGTGATATTTTCATATGCCAGTCACTACGTAAAATGCATAATGTAATTATGTGTCATTTGCAAGACAGAGTTTATTATTTAAATATTGTTTTCCCCGCACTGTTTACTGCAGTCATTGGGGGAAGACATGATGATGACCGCCTGTTGAATTGAACCGGAGCGTACAGCATCGCCTCAGATCAGAGAGCTGCCCCCGGGCCCCAATAAAACCCGGCAGTCCCCACAGACGGGACAAAGGGCGCGCCTGGGAGGTGACAATGTAATTATTCGCAGATCACACGCAGCTGCCCGCACGCCGCGCTTCTTGACCAGTCTTGCCAACCCCTTGGGCGGAAAATGCCCACAATCGGACATAAAATTCCCCTACGATGTGTCCGAAATTCCTTTAGTACAAGCATAACAAAACTTCTGCACACAAAGAGATTTTCTCTCTCTTTTTTTCTGGAATTTTAGTCCTAGTTATAAGCGGCGAGAGTTGTTTCAGAATTTGGACAAGTACCGCCCAGAAAGAATCACGGATTTCATTTTGATTTGCGTGAGAAATCAAATAATGAAAAGTTCACACATATGCACAACGATTTACAAAAATATGCAATTTAAATGACGGGGCTCTTAGTCGAAAAATCGAAAGAGAATTGGGAGGAAAATTTTAAAAGGTACGCAAAACGCGTCCTTGCAAGGGGTTGGGGTCTGTACAAAACTAAATATGTGAGCTCCAAGCCTGTTGGCCACTAGTCTCACTCCGGGTTACGCTGCTCCACTGAAGGAACTCTAGAAAATTCTGAAGGGGAAGCCGAAATTGGACGTAACCTCTTAGGTACCACATACGCGAGGGGGACTGAGATTTGATCAAGTGATCAGGCTCTTAGTGAAATCTCATTATTTTATTTATTTATCTATCTGTCTGTCTGTCTGTCTATTTATTTATGTATTTATTTATTTATGTATTTATTTACTTATTTACTTATTTATTTATGTATTTATTTATTTATTTATTTATTTACTTATTTATTTATTTATTTAATACTTTACACTTGAGCTACATTAGGCATTGCAGCCCGAAAGAGCAGAAGCTCGTGCTCGGGCGCAGTTCAGATCAGTTATACAAAATATATCACAAAATTACTAGAGTTCATTGAGCACAATAACATTAATAAGTGGTAAAATAATACAGCATGTAATAATAGGATTTATATACAAATAGAAAATACAAAAGTACATAAATATAAGATATCAATTTTAACTCAATTAGCTCAAACAATTAAATAATTAGTCTGATTTGTTTCTTAAATGTATGTGAGTTAAGTGTACTTAGCTCAGGGTAAGCTCTAATTAATTCATTATATATTTTGAGTCCAAACCTTCTGCTGTGTTTTAATCCAGCAGTTGTGTGGCATTTGGGAGTATTTAGAAAGAAACTGTAGTTTTATCTCGTATGGTATTCGTGAGGATCAAATTTAAATTTATTGTGGTTTTTATGGAAGTAAATCAGCAATGTTTGTTTATAAATTTTTTCTAGATTTGATACACCAAATTCCTGAAAAATTAATTTTGTTGAGTAATCAAAAGGTTTATAAAGACAAATTTTGATAATTCTTTTTTGGAGCAAATTTAAAGGATGGAGAGTCGGGTTTGCCATTCCTCCACAACCTAAAATACCATACTGAATAATTGAATTAAGGTTACTGTATTAATATGTGAAAACGGTCTTCAAACTACCAGCGTCACAGTTCAACCTATTGAACTTCATTTCTTTAGATCTGCAGAAATGAAAATGTCAGAATATTAAACTTTACTGAATCATGTAATGACAACGCCTTCACGGCTTGCATTACAGAGCCGTCATTTCAGTTTTTGCTTGGGGGCGGGCAAGGTTTTTTTTAGGGAAGACATTACAGGATAAACTGCATTAGGGTCATATCCCATACTCCCTTGCTATTTCGTCTGAAGTGAACTACTTTCCAAATCATAAATTGGGGTAAACTTGACCATAAAAAATAAAGATATCAGATGCACTGAAACTATTATTATTCAAAATAATTTTTTCCCCCATTTCGTAAATAATTCTCATCATTTTAAGCTCAAATAGAAATGATATCACGTATTTCAAGATGATGATACATACAGTATACGATCTCATACCCGAAAAATGGGTCGCTGCATTTCGTCTGCATGTGTGTTAGTCAGGGGCGGCTCGTCCATAAGAGCTGCAGCACTCCCTGCTTTGACAGGAAAATAGTAGTAATAATAATAATAATAATAATAATAATAATAATAATAATAATAATAATAATTGTTTAATTTGTAGAAGAATTTTTACAGCTTTTATTGGTAAATTGCCGGGAATATGTACTATTATCTTATGCATAATCTTTTTGCGCGTCGACTGTATTAGAATTGACACTGCATTCAAAGTCGTCCTGGGATCTGCAGGGTGGTCAGCTCATAGAGAGTGTGTCTTGATGGTCAGGGGGTAGAGAGGTGAAGGGGAGCAGAGGGAAACTGCCGCTGTTAAAACCTATATTTCGCTGCAGTGGCTTGTAGAACCAGGCGACAAGGGAAGATCTTTCCTCCCCTCCCATACCGCTATTGTAATGCTACGTCAAATGGATTTTCTATTCCCTTGAAACTTAATGACAACATTTTTATTTTCTCTTCACATACCTATTGTTGTAAATCTTATCGAGTTAATATAACGAAATTAATATTTTTTTTTTGCCTTATTATTACGTATATATCCAGTCTTCAGTAGAACCTTACGATTTGCCTTAACTCAAAATGATTGCACGGGTAGAATCCTTTTGATATAGCACGTAAAATACGAAAGAGACTTCTTTTCCAGTTTTAGAACATTGTGACGTCTTAGTACCGTTACTTAACCAGTGCAAATGTGCAAGCATGAGTGTGTGTGAATTACAGAATATTAATTTTATTTTTCTCAACTTTCCCTCGCGGAGAAAATTGATGCAATGAAGTGAAATTACAGGGTCGTCCGTTATCCGACTTAAATCTTACTCAAGCTTCATCCAGCCGAAATAGTGCATATGTGTAAGGAAGTATAACAATGAAATTTACGCTAAGCATTTGTGGTTACGTGGATGTGAACAAAAAAAAATTCTGTATTTTGTTTTCCTTGCCTCCTCTTCGGTGGTGATACCGCATACACTAAGAGTGGTGTGACAGAATTAGGTCATTTTTCCCTAAAAATTAAAAAGCACGAAACTTCGCAGTCTCACCTGAAAAAATGTTGTTTCATTGGCTATGTTAGGAAAAACTAATATTGCTGCGCAACTAAGTGAAATGAACAGAACAAACATTCTCAAACATAATCAAGAAGTGAGAAAAAATCGTGAAATTATTTTAAAAAATATTGATTGTATCAAATTTTGTGGCCAATATGAACTTCCCCTTAGGGGACATGATGAAAAAACGATTCGAAGAAGTCTGGTGTATTTCGTGAGTAATCTAAACAAGTCTCTCAAAAATCATTTGGAACATGCCACTGTTTAAAGGTAGGCCTAATTCTAAAACAATTCAGGATGAACTGGTAGATTGCATGTTGAGTGTCTGCCGATTTGAAATCCAGACTGAAATCGATGGTATCAGTTTTTTTAACGATTATGGCAAATGATGCCACAGACATCTTCGAACTAAGCCAGGAAGTTTTGATTTTTCGATATGTAGTGCATTTATTTTTGTCCTATACTTATTAGTAGTGATATCAAGAAGTGAAATTTGTATGTACCAAAATCTACTGCAGCTCCCCCAATCCACAAGTTCACGAGACGCCACTGGTGTTAGTGTACAGCAGTTTCCTTTAAAAGGGTTTGTTTCACATTCAGTACATACAAGTGAATTTGAGCAGGAATGATACACGGGAGTAGGCTGTAATAAACTTTGTTAAATACGAAAATACCTTTATTTGAATAAGGAATATAAAACAGTGAAAACTGTAATATCGCTCTAACGGCTTATCACACTTGTAGTTTTACATATACGTATAATTATAATTAATAAATAAAGCGATACATACAACTTGTCACCTAACATGTTTGTCAGGAAATAGTAGGGGAGACTGTTGTACCTTTAGCATAGTGTACCTTTGAACATTTTTTTGTGTTTTTAATTTTTGCTGCTATCCAGAGAACTCAAAATGAAGTAGATTGTAGAGAAAGCCGCTAAATAGCTCTGGTCGTAGTTTCAGTTTGATTTACTGCAAAGTGTGAGTTCCGTAGACAAAAGAAGTTTTTTAGTACCAAAAGTAAAAATTTCGTTCATTGCTATATGTTTTCTAACACAAAACCAGATTGCTTTTGTTAATATCTTTCAAGTACTGTGTGTTCTCTATCATCTGGTGAGTAATAACATATTTTAATTTCCATGATTTATTTGACTCTCTTAGTTTTCGGAGCCATATTTGTTTAAACGTGCAACCTCTTGTACCTTTGAACACAAAACATCTTGTACCATGGAACATGTTCCAAATTACACGATACTATCGGCTTTGGTTTTACTTTTATTTTAAGGTCCTGTCACGAAGTAACTCTGGAATTAAAGAGGCCCCAATTGATCCGGATGTCTTGAAGAAAGCTATTGAAGCAGTTACTGCTTCTCCAGGAAATAGAATATAAATCAGAGAAGCCTGCTCTGGTTTATGATTGCAAATACATTTTAAATATGATTGTCAGTTATTACAGCTATATTCCCTCCTATATTCCATGAGTTCCAACTTACAAGAGTGTATGTTCCAAGGTAAATGATCCTGTTGTACCTTTGAACACATTACATATCCCTTCATTTTATTTTTTCCATCCTTAATAGATCTGTAAAACAGGAAAATACACACAGGAAGTTGTAAAGGAATCTTCAATAATTATTTCAATCATTTTTTCATTTAAAAAATGTCATTTCTCAAAATAAAAAAAAAAAAATAAAATGTGAAAAGTGTTTAAAGGTACAACAGTCTCCCCTAATATACGTTACAAGAGCGGTATGATGACGTTTTCATGTTCGAGGAAAAGATTGAAAAAGCGAAACGTAGTTGAGCTTTTTTAATTTCCGAGAACATGAAAACAAACATACCGCTCGTGTATCGTACATTATTTTGTGCGAAGATCGTTTATTACATACCTGAAAGACGAATTTCTAATTATTTGCAATGAAATCTCCATCTTGGTTTCAGTTTAATGACGGCAACTTCGGAAAACCAAAATATCTTTCTTCAACATTGTTGCTATAAAATGTTTTCTGTGTTTACTATACTCCAGCAGGCCGTGATATACGTCTGTCTTTTTTCCCCAGTCTATAAATGCGAACTTAAAACAAACGGTAAGGTTATGTAATGATTTATTTTTCATTTTAATATTTTAACAATATTATTTATATAACATATTGCAGTAATAACATCGGCATCTGGAATCTCGTTGATTTTTTCACGGCTTCCTTAATGTTACTTGTATCAGGAATGCAATAAGTTTCGTGGAGTAGTAGACTTTACTTAATTTTTGCAAATATTTAAAAACAATAATTAACATTGCAATTTAGGTGAAATTGCAGTGGTAAGTTTCCAATTTATAATTATTACTATGTTAAACGCCTCTAAAAATAATATGTTAAAAGTCTAAAGCAGTAAAATGAATGTCGCGCTTAAGCGGTAAGAAGAGGGAAATTGTTATGTGTGTTACGTTGGGAATACTGAATGTGGTATTTCACACTTACCGCGTATTGGTTCTGTGCGGAAAACAAGCAAATACGCACGATCTCGCACAAAATAATTATTATCCACATAAATATAAACTTTCACCGCTACGGCGACAGAGTAGAATGCCACGGAAACTGCACTTCTCTGCACACGAGTCGCGAAGAAAAATATTTCAGAAGTCCTGTCTGCGAAAAAGAAATTGTCTCAAACGTTAGCAAGCTGGTAAAACCAGCATGGAACAGTCTTTCTTGAAGGATTAGTGGTCCATTGTTACGCGTGGACGAATGTCCTAATGAGATAAACTAGTTTTAAAAGTATCTTTCTCACGGCCCTTTCTCCCAGTACTGTGGACTGTTTCCGCGCACGCACGAAGGCACACGCACACGCACACACTCTCTCTTTCTTCAAATTTCACAACTTCAATATTTCTGCCATATGAAATGGCTGTCGAGTAGCTATTCTATATGGAATTGCGCAATCAATAAAATTGTATTTACCTAGGCTAAGCCGCATAATTTCTGACATAATTAGGACCCAGACGTTTGAGATGGGCAGGACATATAGCACGTATGGGCGAATCCAGAAATGCATATAGAGTGTTAGTTGGGAGGCCAGAGGGCAAAAGACCTTTGGGGAGGCCGAGACGTAGATGGGAAGATAATATTAAAATGGATTTGAGGGAGGTAGGATATGATGATAGAGACTGGACTAATCTTGCTCAAGATAGGGACCAATGGCGGGCTTATGTGAGGGCGGCAATGAACCTCCGGGTTCCTTAAAAGCCAGTAAGTAAGTAAGTAAGTAAGTAAGTAAGTAAGTAAGTAAGTAAGTAAGCCGCATAATTTATGAGTGAAATTAAAGGCTTGCTTTTGGCATTATAGAAATTATTTTCATGTGGGGAAGTAAATGATTCATATATTTTCTCCAATATTTACAGCTACTAATATTCACCCTATATGATTAATTGAAGAATATGTCAGAATTTTTCGAATTGAAATTTGCTTTAATCCACAAATGGATCCAATAAAAACTGATGTTAAGATAATAGTTCACATGAACATACGACATTTCATCTTACTTCATCACAGGCTTGCCACCCGTACCGATTTTCGCGGAACAGTCCATTTTAAACTTTGCTGTGCTGCATTCCGTTACGATGTACGTCCTGATTTTTTGGGACTTCCACAATTTTTTTCACTAAACGAATTTTCCTCATGTTATCACATTAATTTATTTTAACATTTGAATATTTACTCTTTCTCATTTGTCACATATAGGTACTACTTTACATAAAAATATCAAATCAACCGAAAGTTTTTTCACGGCTTTATGAAAATGCTATCTTCTGTTTTGAGAAGAACGTCGATTTCTCGGAAAACAGAAACTTCAATCGTTGTCATTAAAAGAAAGAATAAAATCTGTTTCAAAACCACTCAAGAAGCAGTTTCTGCACTGGGAGTTTGCATGAATTTGCATGTTCTGTTTCTGGAATCTCCTAACAGCATCAGGAACATAAATGGCAGCATTTTAAAATTAATATTAAGTTATATTGAAATGTCTCAGTAAGTTCTCTACATTCCAGCTGTATTCAGAATTCTTTAATATGTCCTACACAAATATTATTCATTTATATTACTAAAACTAGCTTAGTTGGGTTAGATGCGTGTCTATTATTGAAAGCTCACTAAGTGTTATGCCACTAAGACAATAGAAGTAATCTTACGTTCATTTCACACATTCCATTCTTCTCCATATCCATAATTCAAATGTGTCCAGTCGTTCCTCTTCATTCTGTCATAATGCCTCTATTTCTACCCAACACAATGCCACACTCCACACAAAGCACTTCACTAGTTTTTCCTTAGTTCTTTTTCCAGAGGTCCATTGTCCTTTGCCGCTGCGATCCTCCTCTTGACTTCCTGGCAGCAGCTCATGTTACTGCTTTACAAGATGGCCCAAAAGATCGGGTAATTTTGAAACGGAGATTTAAGGAAGACAATAAATGCTTTAAATACATTTATTCATCCCTATTAATACTCGTAGTACAGTGTATACCATTGATGGATTTCAACCCGACAATTATGTCTTGAAGATGATATCCAATAGGTGACCACCATCTCTGCGCAGACATTCCTGCAGTGTCTTACGAACATTTTGCAGTACTCGACGTTACATTTGAACAGTCATTTCGGCTGTTTCTTCTCGGATCTTCGCTTTCAGTTCTTCTGTCGTAGCAGGTCGACTAGGGTACACGTTGCTCTTAAGCCGACCCCACAAGAGGAAATCGCACGAGCCTGCTCTTACGGTAGTGGCTAGAAACATTGTTTTATAAATGTAATTTGTACTCAATAGCTAGTTAAATAAATAAATCATATCAATCAATAAAATAAATAAAATAAATAAATCAATAAAATAAATACATAAATAAATTAAATAAAATAAATAAAATAAAATAAAGAAATAAAATAAATAAATAAATGAAATAAATGAATAAAATAAGTAAATAAATAAAATTAATTAATCAATTAAATAAATAAAATAAATAAATTAAATAAATAAATAAATAAAACAAATAAATAAAATAAATAAATAAATAATTAAATAAATAAATGAATAAATAAATAAAATAAATAAATAAAATAAATAAATAAATAACTAAATAAATAAAATAAATAAATAAATAATACAGAATAAATGAATAAATAAAACAAAATAAATGAATAAATAAAATAAATAAATAAAATAAATAAATAAAATAAGTAAATTTGTGCGCATGATAAGCAATATTTTGCCCTACCTCAGAGGAATGGACAGGAAGAAAATCTGAATACCGCCCGCATTACCTCGAGGAAAACCGCAACCATACACAAACAGATCAGGGAATTGCCATCCTTCATCGACCAACAAGAAACAACAGATGTGGGATTACCTCACTTTACAAAGACTTTTAAACCCTTTCAGCCAACATGTAGTGTTATGAACAACATTTTTCTTCACACATTAAGTCTTGAAATGCAAAATATCAATTTTTCCTATTACTCGGAAATAATTTTTGTTATAGTCCTAGCTGGAAATAAGTGTAGTGTTCTAATCTATTTAAAAAGTGTATTATATAGCACGATATCAAGATTCAATAAAATAAATAAATAAATAAATATTTAGGTTGCGAAATGAGTGTCTACTCACGAAATTTAAAAGACATAGACACTAAACTGTCCAGATTTAAGATGATATGCAGCACCATCCATAAGACATTAAGAAATAAAACAAGAAAACAAACTAGAATGAAATTTTACAAAACAATGGCAGTCCCAACGTTATTATATGAAAGTGAAGTCTGGGTAAGTTCGAACAGTACAAAAAGAAAAATTCAAAGTGCAGAAATGTATTTTCTAAGGAGAACCAAAGGTTGCACACTAATGGACAAAGTTAAAAATGAAGAAATTAGAACAGAATTGCAGACAATTTCTATAAACGAACAAATTGAAAGCTACCGTAATAATTGGTTATATCACGTAGATAGGATGAGCAATTCGAGACTACCAAAATTACTGTATCAATACCGACCGATTGGAAGGAGGGACGTGGGACGACCAAAGAAGAGATGGAGAGATATGCTGTGAGGACGGAACAGGCATTTTGCCTATACCGTGAAGTGCAGAAGAAGAAGAAGAAATAAATGAATAATGTCAGGAGCTTTGCAAGCACATAAAAGAAGTGATTGATAACGATTCCACCCAGTGGAAAATTTGAAAGTAAATGTATGAAGTATAGTATACTATACTTCGGGACCTAGGGAGATACTGTTCTCCAACCAGGAGATTAACCGTGAAAGGAATGTGCTTACTACTGCGTCATCTATTGGAGTGAAGTAGATAGATAATATTACCGTTATAATGTGTCAGTTTAAAAAACATGCGCTCTCCTGCATATGTTATTTCCTGTATGGAGGGCTTAAAAGACCAGGAGATTAAAAAAAATTAAATAAATAAAATAAATAAATAAATATAATAAATAATTAAATAAAAAATGAATAAATAAATAAATAAAATAAATAAATAAATAAAATAAATAAATAAATAAATAAAATAAATAAATAAAATATATAAATAAATAATATCCGGGGATCTTGGTGGTCATGAAATGTGACCGTTTTTGGAAATCACTCGGTTGGTAAACAACTGTCGTACCTACGCCATCAATATTCCAATCAATATTACTGACTACACTGTTGCTTTTTTTCTTTAGACATCATCCTGATTGTGCTGCATTTTCAAAATTGTCTCATAATAATCTCTTTCTATTATCTAATATAATTTGAAATATATTAACATTCTATGTATTTTAGTTTAATTCTGCTACCCAGTTTATTTCAGTGTTTAATTAATAGTTCATAGTATTTTGTTGTTTAATTCGTAAATAACTCTTGTATACATGTAACTCTCATCTAAATCAAATTGTTGAATTCTTTGTAAGTTCATGCATATGTATATACACTTTTTGCTGGTTGTGTGGAAGAGAAGGCCTTACGGCCTTAACTCTGCCAGCTAAAATAAATCATTATTATTATTATTATTATTATTATTATTATATTCGTGCTGTGTGTGACTGCACCGACTTGCTGAAACCAGGTGACTTGTGGAAAATTCTGCAGTTGGTGCGCAACAAAGCTTTCCATCTTGGAAACGTACGGAACAGAATTTATAGTGTTCGAGCGCCCATCATCTTCCTCAAAAGAGTAAGGCCCATGACACCAAACGATGACACAGCGTTACTTAGTTGCTGTGCAGAGGACGAGGATTATGCGGAGCCCAATAGCGAACATTCTGTTTATTGACGAATCCATTAAGATGGAAGTGGGATTCGTCCGACATCCAAAGTTCATCAATGAAATTGTCGTCCTGGTTCACCTTTACCATCATCTGTTCACAAAATTATCGACGCATTAGTCTAGGTAATCGCTGGGTTTGATTTGCTGGACTACATGGATGAAACTTTAAATTCTGACAGTACGGTACTTTGAATAGGTACTCGAACAGAGCAACTGTATGACGCATGATGTCGTACTGAACGCTATGGGCTTTTGTTGATCGCCACTGCAATTTTTCATGATAACAATGACAAAATCACAAGATGTTCTAAACAATATTTCATTTGTTATTCGTTGCTATCTTTTACCCAGGGTTACGATTAAACACTTCAAAATTTCCCGATCTTTTGGGCCACGTTGTAGTACACCCCAAGTATTTGAAGCTATCCACTTTCTCTACTGCCTCATTAAGAATTCGCATGTTTACCTTCTTCACTTTTCTTCCAATAATCATGGTCTTCGTTTTATTTGCATTATCTTCAGCCCATACTGCTCACAGCTGTCATTTAGCTCCAGTAGCATATCCCTTAGTATCTTGCTAACAATTCCATATTATCAGCAAATCTTATGCACTTATTCTTCTTCCTCTTACAGACGTGGACAAATTATTAGCAAAATTGAAGATTTTTATTATATATTTTTACAAAAATATGATTCTTCAATTTAGACTACAGTTGACATTTTTGTGTATTTACAAATAATTAGCCAAATTGAAGATTTGTATTGTATATTTTTCAAAATTTAACTCTCTAATTTGGACTACATTTGATATTTTTGCACATTTACAAATTATTATCAAAACTGAAGGTTTTTATTGTATATTTTTACAAAATTCGATTTTTCAATTTGGACTACAGTTGACATTTTGGATATTTCCAAATTATTAGCAAAACTGAAGATTTTTGTTTTATATTTTTACAAAATTTGGCTCGTCAATCCAGTTGACATTTTTGCTAATTTATAAATTATTAGCTAAATTGAAGATTTTTATTATATATTTTTACAAAACTTGACTCTTCAATTTAGACTACAGTTGACATTTTTGCATATTTCTGTCTACTGTAATGATGGAAATATGCAAAATTGTCAGCTGTAGTCTAAATTGAAAAGTCAAATTTTGTAAACAGAATTATCATAAAAATCGTCAATTTTGTTAATAATTTGTCCACGTCTGTATTACCTCCCTCCCATGTTCTGAAAATAGTTCTTCAATAAATCCAGGCAGCTATTAAAGGGTTTAAAAAACTTTAAAGTTATGAGTAAAGAATCCCCAAAATTTGTCTCTACTTGTAAAAAATGAAAGTTGACAATCCTGCTTAATCACGTCTAAGGATAGAAAACTGATTTCTGTTGAGCAACATAAACATTGCACAAGCAGTCACTGATTCTCGCCACTTATCCGTCATCGCTGGACTCGCTATCTTCGAACCCGTTGTGACACGGACTCGGATTTATTGCTGCCAGTTCGAGGGGGTGGGGGGTTGGGGGGCAGTATTGACACTCGAATGAACCTCAACTTCATTGGGGATGGCAGTTATTTTGCTGGAATTTGTCACTGTGGAAGAGCACATACATGTGTCAGTACGGCCGAATCCGTCAAACGGGGTGGGGGCGCCCGATGAAAAGCGAACTCTGGAATCGGGTGGATTAACCCCCGCTCATTTTTTATTGCGCGGCGTCCGCAACGGGAATGAAGGGTGTAGCGGATAATCACCCCATTTACACCCCCTGTACAACTGATGCTGATAACTGCAATTCGCTTTTCTAGTGTCACGAGTGAGGGGTGCAATGGGGCTCACAAATCACCCCGGCCTGCTGGGGGTTGCCCTATCGCTGACATGGGCCACTCAATTAGCAAGGCTTTAATTAGCCCGTGACGGGCCATTGCCAGCTCATTAATACGACGCCGACGCTTCCCCCGGGAGCCTGTAAATCAGGCCGCCGTTCTGACACTATCAACGCTCCCCCCCCCAAGGCCGTTTGTATTATGATTAGCATAATTCTCCGTCGTACCCTGAGTGGCAGTGTCACCGGCTAAGAGTCCAGCGACCCGGGTTCGATTCCCACAACGGACGCTTGCTCCTTCACCCGTGTGTGTTGCGCCGCACCGACCCCTCTCTGCGTGAGGACGGAGCCCCATACCTTCGATCACAATGATGATGGGGGTGGCGATGTTAAAAGAGAAAGAAAAAAGTACAGGGTCATCATTTTATTTTTACTTCAACTTTTATTGTACCTGAGTTTTTGAATATACTTCACTCCCACCCCTTCTACTAACGAAGTTCCAACTGTCGCCCACACAGAACGAAGGCCGCAGTACTGAGTTAGTGATTATAGTACGTTTCAGAAATATGTTCGCGTTTTGCAGTGACGAAAACTTCCAATATTGAATCATATTTTCACACAGATACCGTCGTCCGTTTGCCTACGTCGCATCCCGATTTCCCCCACCTGATTCTGCTCGCTCCACTGTAAAGACTAGTGGCTGGGCTTTCTTAGCTCTTTTCTGAAAACATTAATTTCTGTTATGAATTAATTGGACGTCTTAGGAATATTATGCAACTGTTTAAATAAAAGGGCCTCGTTAAGTAATTAACTATCACGTGATCCCCCCCCCCTTCTACGATCCTGCGACATAACCGCTTGGACGGACACCAGATAGAATGTCTGAGTAATTTTATCTGTGCGGGTTGGGCAGAAGTGAAGACTGAATTTAAAGTACGTAAGGTACTCTTTTGCAGAGTAGGTACAGAATTATTTCAACATGAGTTACTAAGTATGAAGGACGAAACTAGTAATTGAAATTAGATGCAATAGTCTATAGTGCGATAATAGGCACAAAAGAACTGAAGCTTGTATCGAAATGAATAGCCACCATTTTAAAAAATGTGTTTAAATATCCATATTATGATTTTTTTTCATTTTAACTTCATTCTCTATATTGTACGCTAATGTGCTGTAGACAGTATAATATACACTGCATAATGAATACGTCCACATGGATAACTCAGTTCGTGAGTAAAAACACTTATTGTTAATACTGTACTGTATTTTGATTAAACAAAACCCAATGAAAATTATCAAACTCAAAATCGTTCTATTTCCAGCTTTACGTAAATAGATGGACTACTTTTCTTCCCTCCTATACCTAGTAAAGTGATTTGTTTGTATTTTACGCCAGTACCATCGAACTCCAGTCGCGGAAGGAGGTAGCAAACGGTGTTTTCGGGTCTCAATCATTAATCCAAACGTATATCGAGGTTAATATTAAAAATGTTAGTAAAAATAAAATGATGTCCCTGTACAAATAATGATAACTAGGGCCCGGATTTTGATGACCTAAAGAATACTAAAAAATGACCTTAAAATGATGACTTTATGACTATAAAATCAATTAAAAATGATCTAAAAATAAAAAAGAATGACTTAAAAATTACTTTCATTTGTCGACCTTCTTGCGCAATATGGCAATATCACACTTTATCACTCAACACTGCATTACAATAACTTACAAACACCTTTTTCCAGGGTTTCTTGTACTCGGCAGGGTGTAGTTTCTCCAAGACTTCACAATTTAAAAGGAAAATATCACCACTGTTTTCTTCATTCATTTCCCTAACAATTACATTTAAAACATAGCGACCCATGCAATCTGTGCTCTCATTAATTGAGACCCAGATTTTTTTCCCGTCCAGTTTTGCTCGTATGACATCAATAGTTTTGTTGTAACATGATTCAATATAATTTTTTCTAATTGTCGACTCATCTGGGATGGATTTCCCAGTGTATTTCTGCAGGAAATCTCGGCAGACATTATTATTGAGTTTGTGGAATGGGATGTTTGCCGAGACAAAAGCTTGTCGTAGATCTTCGTAAAACACTGAATTCGCTGAGTTTGCACTAGTCCGAGAAGCATCTGTTGTTTTTTTTTCTTTCTCCTGCTTGAAGACCGCGTTTACATAGGTGTGAAAATTATTAGAATAATCTTAATTTTAAAGGTTTTTTAATAGTTCCTTCACAAATATTAATTGAATTGATGAATATTGGTATATATTACTATATTGATGTAGGATATATTTACTACTAACAATGCCGGAAAGCATTGTTGTACATTGGTATTTTTCTTATTTTACAATTGTTATGGGAATTCAGAAATTATTATATTATATTGGCGGAATTGGAAACATAAAAAAATTATATGCACAAAACAGATGTATACGTTCATTTGAACTTTCACAACAATGTAAACGCAAAGAACAATTTGTTTAAAGCATTTCTTAATTAATTTTTTATGTTTCCAATTCCGCCAACATAACATAATAATTTCTGAATTCCCATAACAATTGTAAAATAAGAAAAATACCAATGTACAACAATGCTTTCCGGTATTGTTAGTAGTAAATATATCCTACATCAGTATAGTAATATTATATACTAATATTCATCAATTCAATGAATATTTGTCAAGGAACTATTAAAAAACCTTTAAAATTAAGATTATTCTAATAATTTTCACACCTCTCTATGTTTCTCTCTGTTCACATGTTGGTCCACGGTGAATCTCTTCTCTGCTGAAACCTTCACTTCACAAATTTTACAGTACAATATAGTACCATCACTAGAAAATACAGTGTCGCCATACTCCGACACAAACTGTTTTAATTTCGCGGAATTGCTTGTTTTTAATTTCGGCATGGCAAAATAGAATAATTACTTCAGTACCTCTAAACGACTACCTTCCGCTCTGTGAATGACTGAATTGTAACCAGTACACAAGAACCTGTGACAGTGCGAACCTCAAGCAGGTAATTTCACCCCCACATTCCTTTAGAGCAGCCGCGGCGAAAATGCGACTCTCGAGCACATTGTGGCTCGCAGTGCTTTTCTCTCGCTTCCTACCCACAACCCCCACCCTCTTACTCACTGGAGTCAAACTCCGTTCTATTTGTATTTGTCTCGGACCTGCGAGTGGCGTATCGTCGCAATGTCTCTCTCGAAACCATGTACCTCTACAAAAACTAAAGTTTTAAGTAGGATGGGAGGACGCATTCTTTTGCTTACAATATGATGAAATTATTAAATATATGATTTGTTCACAAATATTACTAGGAAAACGGTTGTATAACATAAAACGGCATTATAAGTTACTATATGTTACTGATGAAACATTAAAAGGTTAAGTATTATTATTATCTCTGTACGTCGATTCTTTTACAGCAGATGTACGAATAATGCGGTTAGATTTTCAATTTAAACTCTCAGATTTACAATGTGACGTTAAATGAAAGCTAGATGTAAGGACTTGACAGATATTGAACTTTTCAAATCTTTGGAAAAAAATAAATATTTGAAGCTTCGTTCTTTCGCTTGCTCTGTTGAAGCCATGTTCGCTGTAACTTACGTTTGTGAAAATAGTAAAAATCAAATTTAGATCACGACTGACAGACAAATACCTTCGTGATCAACTACGATTGACAGTAAGTGACATAATTCCTGATTTTGAAACTTTGTGTCCTATGTTTTCTTGTTCATTTCTTTCTTCGTTACACGTCCTAAACATTAACTTCCCCTTCGGTTGTCCGCCTCCCTCCATAGGTGCTATGCACGTTGCAGCTTACACAGTGGCTTGGAGCACCATGGCCTTTTCGCCAGGCTGCTTTAGAAGACAAAGTCTGTCTTAAAATAGACATGACAGGTTAGTTGGACGAGTCCAAATGTTTAACAGAACATGAATAGGGGAGGCCGCAATGCAACAGATGTCCAAGAATTCATAGATTTCGTGCTTCAGAAACATAAGTTTACTAATATTAACAATAATGCAATCAAAATCGCTAAAAATGACAAAAACCCGGATTTGTTCTTAAAATATGACTAATAGAAAGTAATAATCCGTAAAAAAAAATGCCCTATCAGAGAAAAGTGTCCAAAAATGCATAAAAAATTACCCATAAAATTGGTTTAATTTCACTGAAGATGATATGAGCTACATTTATCTTGCATTGTCCTAGCATCATCAGAAAAAAGATGCAAAGTCATCGAAATCCGGGCCCTAATAATAACAATAGAGGGACGACTTTGTTTACAGAGCAGAAGAAATGAAAGAGAAGACAACGACAATGATTTGCGAATAAGATGATAATGGCTGAATAAAGACAAGATCAACAACAAGAAGGATCTAATACTAAGAGTTGCTAAAAGAGAAACATTAAAAATAAAACAGTAACAAGAACTGGTGACAATTAGAAAACAGGAAAATAATTTCATGACAGTCATTAAAATGACGCAATACAAAATCTTAACGAGGACCTTGAATCTATATCTGCATGGGCCAGAAAATTTGGTTTGACTCTCAATGCAAGAAAATCACAAGCAATCCTAGTGGGACATCAACGTCTATTATGCAACAATATTCCTGCTCTTTCAGTCAAGTTAAACGACACAATAATCCCTTTTGCTTCCTGTGTTAAAAACCTTGGAGTTTAAACTGGAATAACCAAGTAACCCATATTATCAAAAATCTGCTTTCCATACTACATTCCTTAAACAGCATTCGAAAATTCCTTCCGCTATGACTCAAAAAAATACTAGTGGAAACAGTAGTAATGCCCCACTTCGATTATTGTGATTTTCTACTGACTGACCTCAATGTCAACCAGTTGCAAAATTACAACGTGTTCATAATTCTTGTGTTCGCTTCGTCTGCGATGTCCGTCGCGCTGACCACATTATCCCATCCTTCCAAACTCTGAACTGGCTACGGCTTAACGAACGTATAAATTTTCATTCTCTTGTTCTCCTTTTCCAAGTCCTTCACACCTCTACACCTACCTACCTTGCCTCCCGTTTCAGTTACCTGTCATCATATCATAATCTCTTCACACGCACGCAAAATAGCCGCATACTAGCCATAACCAACACATAAGACATCATCGTATTCATCATCATACACAATCTCGCTCTCGCGCTTGTGGAATACCCTACCCAGTGACATCAGAGACTGTCGGAATTTAGTAGCGTTCAAAAGCAAGCTTATTAAGCATTTTCTTACTGCGTAGAGTAGGTTTAATTTGTACTTAATCAATACAATAAATTGTCTAGCTTTTATTAATAAGTTAAACTTTTAGTACTTTGATTTTTATTGCACTTGTAAATTTAATATTAATTATAATTGTAATTGTATTCTTAATATTGTAGTTTTAATCCCCTGGTAGAGGGGAAGAAAAGGCCTGATGACCTTATCTCTACCAGGTTAAATAAATAAATAAAAGACAAAGAAAACAAAAATTCCGATATGAGAAGAATACAAGTATAATGATTGGAACTGTGGAAAAGATTTTGATGATAATTATGATGATTATGATAGTCTGTATGCCGTGGCTTTCGGAGAACAGACCCCGTGTTGGGTTCACGACGCATGCGCCCACTGGCTCATTGTGTATCTTATGTAGGATGGTTGGGTAAAAGCGTGCAATAATTAAAGAAAAAATAGAGGATGCTCTACAGAACACTTCAAATAGGGACCTTTGGGTCTGCGACGTCAAATTAAGAACATACAGGCTTTAACATGTCTATCGCTGTCGCTTACTGTTTTCCATATTATCTACACTCATTATTAACATTTATTTACACTTACTTATTTTTATATACGATTATTATGTACATTTTAAAATTATCTGCATATAGTTTACAAATCTCAGTTATCAAGGTACTATACGCACTGTGACTGACTCTTAGAATGATATGAAAGGGTCTGTCGTTGACTCATAGTCATATCAATGTAAATACGATAGACAGAACCACCTTGTGAACGATAGGTAAACTAACAAAACATGATGGATTTCCTATATATATAATACATGTAAAGAGTAATTGTAAGTAATAATTAAAATTTTAATGTAAGTTAAATACTGAATGATGCTGATCGTCATTTCGAGTACCTCTTGTGAGGCACAAAATGACACGTTTTAACTCAGATTCGTAAATTATATAAAAATAACATAATAATTGTAAATAAATGTTAACAAGTGTAAATAATTTCTACAAATAATTGTAGACAATATGTCAAAAAATCTTAAAGTTAGAATTTATAAAACAGTTATATTACCGGTTGATCTTTATGGTTGTGAAACTTGGACTCTCACTTTGAGAGAGCAATATAGGTTAAAGGTGTTTGAGAATAAGGTGCTTAGGAAAATATTTGGGGCTAAGAGGGACAAAGTTACAGGATAATGGAGAGAGTTACACAACACAGAACTGCACGCATTGTATTCTTCACCTGACATAATTAGGAACATTAAATCCAGACGTTTGAGATGGGCAGGGCATGTAGCACGTATGGGCGAATCCAGAAATGCATATAGAGTGTTAGTTGGGAGGCCGGAGGGAAAAAGAACTTTAGGGAGGCCGAGACGTATATGGGAAGATAATATTAAAATGGATTTGAGGGAGGTGGGATATGATGATAGAGAATGGATTAATCTTGCTCAGGATAGGGACCTATGGCGGGCTTATGTGAGGGCGGCGATGAACCTCCGGGTTCCTTAAAAGCCAATAAGTAAGTAATTGTAGACGATATGGAAACAGTAAGGGATAGATTTCAAAAAGGCATATGACTCTGTTAAGAGGGAAGTATTATATGATACTCTTATTGAATTTGGAATTCCCAAGAAACTAGTTCGATTAATTAAAATGTGTCTCAGTGAAACATACAGCAGAGTCCGTATAGGTCAGTTTGTATCTGATGCTTTTCCAATTCACTGCGGGCTAAAGCAGGGAGATGCACTATCACCTTTACTTTTTAACTTCGCTCTAGAATATGCCATTAGGAAAGTTCAGGATAACAGGCAGGGTTTGGAATTGAACGGGTTACATCAGCTTCTTGTCTATGCGGATGACGTGAATATGTTAGGAGAAAATACACAAACGATTAGGGAAAACACGGAAATTTTACTTGAAGCAAGTATAGCGATCGGTTTGGAAGTAAATCCCGAAAAGACAAAGTATATGATTATGTCTCGTGACCAGAATATTGTACGAAATGGAAATATAAAAATTGATCCTTCGAAGAGGTGGAAAAATTCAAATATCTTGGAGCAACAGTAACAAATATAAATGACACTCGGGAGGAAATTAAACGCAGAATAAATATGGGAAATGCGTGTTATTATTCGGTTGAGAAGCTCTTATCATCCAGTCTGCTGTCGAAAAATCTGAAAGTTAGAATTTATAAAACAGTTATATTACCGGTTCTTCTGTATGGTTGTGAAACTTGGACTCTCACTCTGAGAGAGGAACATAGGTTCAGGGTGTTTGAGAATAAGGTGCTAAGGAAAATATTTGGGGCTAAGAGGGATGAAGTTACAGGAGAATGGAGAAAGTTACACAACACAGAACTGCACGCATTGTATTCTTCACCTGACATAATTAGGAACATTAAATCCAGCCGTTTGAGATGGGCAGGGCATGTAGCACGTATGGGCGAATCCAGAAATGCATATAGAGTGTTAGTTGGGAGACCGGAGGGAAAAAGACCTTTAGGGAGGCCGAGACGTAGATGGGAGGATAATATTAAAATGGATTTGAGGGAGGTGGGGTATGATGATAGAGACTGGATTAATCTTGCACAGGATAGGGACCGCTGGCGGGCTTATGTGAGGGCGGCAATGAACCTTCGGGTTCCTTAAAAGCCATTTGTAAGTAAGTAAGGGATAGCGATAGACATAGCACGTATCTCCTTAAGGCGGAAGTCCGTTGAGTTTTTTAGGCCTGAGATGGTTATGAAAAAAAAATTGTATCCTGACATGAAATCATACTCCAACCCTTGCGTCACACGAGGATATGTTAATTTTTCGCACCCGGCCATTTTGAAAGAAATCACAGCTGCATGACATGTGCGCTGTCCTTTAGGTAGTTGGTTGAAGTTAGAGTGGCTTTTTCTAAAAATAACATTTTTCACAACACAAAATATTCCAAGTCTTTCAGTATTGCTCCAATCGCCTTAAAAATTTACCTACATATAGACATACAGACCTATGCTGTGCGTAAGCTGTACTATGGGTATAAAGAAAATATGCGTTATTAAAAATATTTCGTATCAAAGTCCGAAAACGCGGAAAGTAATTAAAAAAATTCATATATTATTTTATACATGAAAACTGTACAAAAACCATAGTACACCTTATTTATATATGTTTTGTTTTATTTAACGACGCTCGCAACTGCAGAGGTTATATCAGCGTCGCCGGATGTGCCGGAATTGTGTCCCGTAGGATTTCTTTTACATGCCAGTAAATCTACTGACATGAGCTTGTCACATTTAATCACACTTAAATACCATCGACCTGGCCCGGGATCAAACCCGCAACCTTCGGCATAGAAGGCCAGCGCTATACCAACTCGCCAACCAGGTCGACTTTATTTATATATTTCATGTGTATATTCTAAAAGAAATTCAGGGCGATAACTAAAAAATTAGGAAGTCTGGGACTTTTTTTCAAAATTATTCAAATATTAGCCTTAATTTACAATGAACTCAAACCTGTATATCCAATCAGTTCACATTTGCTGGGTGTCTTTCTTTTAACCATTATAATCAACAATAAAAGTATTTTGAAAATTTATAAAAAATAAAAAAACTTTTTCAACCCAGTAGAGTATCCCCTTAATCAGACTTCGTAGACCCCAAGTTCCCTATCTCAAAAAGCTCTGCAAAGCGTCCCCTTTTGATTTTTGCGCATATTTACTGCATTACTGTATATGCGAGGATTGTTGTTAAATCCGACGGATGGCCTGGGTGGCGTCCGTGAGTCTGATGCTGACAGAAGAGTCATCCTGCCTGAACCCTGACAGAGCTAGGTCTCTCCCTAGACGAATGCCTCATAAACTTCAGAGTCCTAACTCCAAACTTTTAAATCCCATACCAGCATCGGACACCCGTACTGTCGTTCTCTAGCCCATTTTGAACTACTGTAGGTGATAGGCGACGTTAGGTGTGGGTGAAGTGAAAGAGGTAAACATACTCTTAACAATGTCTGCTTTGTCCAGATCGGTGATCGCACCCGGGTCCCTTGGATGGAAGATCTACGAGCTAGCGGCAGCCTTGGAAATCAGTGACCGGCCCACAAATCCCCCGCTGTTAATATGCGTAACAGCGGAATAAACGTTTTAGGCCCACAATTCATTGCGCAGACTGATATTGGCTGTGTGAACAATATATAAACTTAGTAATGTTGTTTTTTTTTTTAATCGGAACATTCTGTGAATTAAATCACACTGCGGATGCGCAAGGGTGGTTCGGGGGAGGGAGAAAGGGGTGCAGCTTATTGAAATGCGGATAGAGTTAAAACGTGTTACAGCTGATGACTACGAAAATTATAGTTTCATTACTTTTATAAATTCCGCGCCAACTTGCCATTTATGAGACTTTGATGTGTTTTGGCTGGTTAATTTATGTTAACGCTGCTAATGGGTGGATAATGCGAGAGTCTGCATTACGGATGTAACGTCCTCCGCTAACTCCTGGCTGTCTGAACCCAAAGCCCCCACGCATATGGAGCGCCATGGAAACCGAGTTATCTTCCATCGACAACGATAGCCTGGCCAGTAGGACTGATGTTTTTTTTTTTTAATTCATGTGGTTGTTGAAGTACTAGTGGTAAGTTATAATAAGTGAAATGTCGTACTCAAGGAAGAAAAAAATATTTGAGAAATCATAACACCCAATGTACCCCTACCTCAGCTCCAACCTAGCATTATCTGTGAATTCAGGTGACAATGACGAGAACACAAATTATATCTTTCGACTGCCTATGTGATAACGCACCGAGCATTAAGCCAATTACACTTCCTCTACTGCAATAACACATTCTGTCAATTTGAAACACATTACTGATTTTGTAATTTAAAATAATATTAGAAGAAAGTTTAACTGCAATAGACAAACAGCTATTTCATGTCAATTTGTGTAAAATGAATAAGTCACATTTATTTGAACCTTACTTACTTACTGGCTTTTAAGGAACCTGGGGGTTCATTGCCGCCCTCACATAAGCATACTTCCACTCGGTAATGAGTTTTGGAATAATATTCTGGGGAAATTCCACAGATAGTAACAGTATATTTCTATTACAAAAAAGAGTAATTAGAATAATAGTAGGTGCCAAATCTAGGGAATCTTGTAGGACTATTTTCAAAAAACTGCAAATAATGTCCATGGCTTGCCAGTCTATCTTTTCAATAATAGTCTTCCTCGTATGTAATCGTGAAAACTTTGTAACTAATTCAACAGTTCATAGCATAAATACACGTCAAAAAATGACTTTCATACTCCATCGGCAAGTCTATCATGCTATCAAAAAGGAGTGCGTTATATGGCAGTAAAATTTTGTAATAGCCTCCCCATCGATATAAAAAATGAAACTCAAAACATAAGATTATTTAGGGCCAAATTAAAGAAGTACCAAATTTCTCACGCCTTCTATTCTGTAGGTGAATTCATGACATTCAATAACACTTCATGAAAATGATACTAAAAATATGTGTTGTACTAGTAGACTATATTGTAAATCTCGTCTGTATATATATTTCATCTAGACTGTGACTATAAATTAAGACTTTATAACAGTATTAAGTTTTTTGACTTGTTCTAGTTGTAAAGCAATGTATGAATACCATGGAATGTTAATAAATACTACTTACTACTACTAAGCCCGCCATAGGTCCCTATCCTGAGCAAGATTAATCCTTTCTCTATCATCATATCCCACCGCCCTCAAATCCATTTTAATATTATCTTCCCATATAAGTCTCGGCCTCCCTAAAGGTCTTTTTCCCTCCGGCCTCCCAACTAACACTCTATATGCATTTCTGGATTCGCCCATACGTGCTACATGCCCTGCCCATCTCAAATGTCTGGATTTAATGTTCCTAATTATGTCAGGTGAAGAATACAATGCGTGCAGTTCTGTGTTGTGTAACTTTCTCCGTTCTCCTGTAACTTCATCCCTCTTAGCGTCAAATATTTTCCCAAGCACCTTATTCTCAAACACACTTAACCTATGTTCCTGTTTCAAAGTGAGAGTCCAAGTTTCACAACCATAAAGAACAACCGGTAATATAACTGTTTTATAAATTCTAACTTCCAGATTTTTTGACAGCACACTAGATGATAAAAGCTTCTCAACCGAATAATAACAGGCATTTCCCATATTTATTCTGTGTTTAATTTTCCCCCGAGTAGCATTTATATTTGTTACTGTTGCTCCAAGATATTTGAACTTACAATCTTATAGATGAAGTCAGACTAAACTGAGTAAATAAAAACTAAGCTGAGCCAAACAAATACGATCTCATTCAGACAGGGTACTTGTGCTGAAGAAAAACATTCCACGAGTGTCGTCGACAGAATACTAGCTATGGAGAATAAGAGGAACATTAGAAATATAAAAGGAAACTGCAATTATTTTTGCATAAAACGGTGAGAAGTTGCGTCACAGGGCGATGCACTGGTTTCCCATTGTTGTGCACTGGCGGTAAAGAGAAATGGTGGAATAGACAGAGCCTAATTGAGGTCTCCACACCTAGCAACTGGCGCAGAGTTAAATGAGGGAGCAGTCAATTCTGTTTATCTGGAAGCGCCCCCAGTTTTATAACAAATGTTTCTGCACTCAGCAGAGCGGCGCTGATATTTACTCTGCACCGGACGAGTCAGCGCCCCCTCCCCTCTGAATCACTTTCTTGTTTCTCTTTTCCAGGGAGCTTGCTGATCGCCCGTTCTGGAGTCTGGGCCACGTTCCCGCATAAGAAATTCTGTCAACAAATTAGTAGCGGGGGGGTATCAGAGTGGCCCGCGCGCAGCTGCCGGGGGTGTTATCGCGCCCTGCAAGTATAAAGAACCGCAGGATAGCGCCGTTCCATTACTTCTCAGTCTCGCAAATTAGCAGATTTTTGCCGCATGCAGGAACCGATATGGAACTTTTTAATAGGGGTTGTTTTTCTTTTTACCTCGCTTCCAACCCCTCCTATCTAATTTTGCCAACATGCTCGTTTTCCTGTACTGTCATTTCATGGAGCAAAGAGGGGCTGCCGCTCACCTGGGTTCCGCCAGGCGCGCTGTCATCGACTGCTTCATCCGCAAGGACAGGAAGAACTAGAACTACTGAAATTAGGTTTTTACAGACTGAGGAGGGGATCCCTCGACGTCATCAAAGTGACACATACTCTCCCATTGCATGCTTTACTTTACACGATCCGCAACAATTAAGATCTTTATTGTTCTTCCTAATTTTGTTCCCATTTATAGTTCATTTTCTTAAACTGCTGTTCACAAGTTAGAGAAATGACTCACTGTACAACAAAATAAAAAGATGAACTTGCCGAAGATATGCCATTAGGAAAGTTCAGGATAACACAGAGGGTTTGGAATTGAACGGGTTACATCACCTTCTTGTCTATACAGATGACGTGAATATGTTAGGAGAAAATCCACAAACGATTAGGGAAAAACACGGAAATTCTAGTTGAAGCAAGTAAAGCGATAGGTTTCGAAGTAAATCCCGAAAAGACTAAGTATATGATTATGTCTCGTGACCAGAATATTGTACGAAATGAACTATAAAAATTGGAGATTTATCCTTCGAAGAGGTGGAAAAATTCAAATATCTTGGAGCAACAGTAAAAAATATAAATGAACGCAGACTAAATATGGGAAATGCCTGTTATTATTCGGTTGAGAAGCTTTTCTCATCTAGTGTGCTGTCAAAAACTCTGAAAGTTAGAATTTAGAAAACAGTTATATTACCGGTTCTTCTTTATGGTTGTGAAACTTGGACTCTCACTTTGAAACAGGAACATAGGTTAAGGGTGTTTGAGAATAAGGTTCTTAGAAAAATATTTGGGGCTAAGTGGGATGAAGTTACAGGAGAATGGAGAAAGTTACACAACGCAGAGTTGCACGCATTGTATAATTCACCTGACATAATTAGGAATATAAAATCCAGACGTTTGAGATGGGCAGGACATGTAGCACGTATGGGCGAATCCATATATGCATATAGAGTGTTAGTTGGGAGGTCGGAAAGAAAAAGACCTTTGGGGAAGCGGAGACGTAGATGGGAAGATAATATTAAAATGGATTTGAGGGAGGTGGGATATGATGGTAGAGACTGGATTAATCTTGCTCAAGATAGGGACCAATGGCGGGCTTATGTGAGGGCGGCAATGAACCTCCGGGTTCCTTAAAAGCCAGTAAGTAAGTAAGTAAGTAAGTAATTTTATGAAAGTTATATGCACACAAAAACATATACAATCACAAGATACAATTATACAATTGAAGTATGTCTCCTAAATCCTGCACTCTGCAGTTCTCATTAGTACATTTTAATATTACTTTTCCTTCGGAATATGTATGTCTTTCTTATGTTAAATTTTAACGTACCTTGTTAACATGTTTCGACCTATTTTGGGTCATCTTCTGTACTGGTCGTTGTTGGTCTTGGCGCCTCTTGTTTCCTGTGTGGGTGCGTTCGTAGTGTAGAGTCAAAGAGTGTGTGTGTTTTGAAATTGAGTAGTGTGTTGATAATATCGTTGGGGTGTGTTTTCGTGTGTCTGTATATTTCATATTGTTCTAGTGTGTTGAGTTTCTGGCTTTTTGGTTGGATGTGCAGTATTTCCATGTCTGTGTTGAGGTCTCTGTATATGTGGTTAGCATTTGTGATATGTTCTGCATATGTGGAGGTGTTTGTAATTTTGTTATGGCTGTGATGTGTTCTTTGTAACGTGTTTGAAATGATCTGCCTGTCTGTCCTATGTAGAAGTTGTTGTAGGTGTTACATTTGAGTTTGTATACGCCTGTGTGGTTTTATTTGTTTGTCTGTTGAGATGTTTTTGTAGAGTGTTATTTGTTCTGTATGCGATGTTGTAATTTAACAAGGTACGTTAAAATTTAACACAAGAAAGACTTCTCATACATATTCCGAAGTGATAAAGTGTTAAAAGTTGTGTAATCAAGATGTATTACTTTTCCATTTACAAAAATCGATATTTAGACTTGGTGGAAATAACGCTTTTTTATAATAAGAAAGCATAATATTCTTAAGGGATTCAAATTTGATCTGGACTTTATTACTTATTTAAGGACGTTACATAACACTCCAATATCTCAAAATCTGATCATTGTTTAAAATAGTCCCTTAAATATATTTATTAATACTGCACAAGCGACAAGGAAAAGTCTGTATATTCCTTCTTCGAAGAATGTCTCTCGTTGCTTGTGTAGGTGTCCTTCACGTTAGTTTTTCTTTGTTATTCAAAAGGCGAGTAATGGAAAAAAACTGTGTAACATACGACTAAACCTGCCTAAATTACTATGAGAAGATAGTTGCATTATTTTAATAACTCAAAATAAAAATAAAGTCAGGTTCAAATTTCAACATCGTTTGTATTATTTTTTAAGCACTAATACAGTCAAATTAGATCGTTGAAGGTGAAATTATTTAAGTAATTCCATATGAATATAGTCTACGTCTGCGATCAACAAAATGACCTCTCGAACTAGCGACCGTTAATTCTTTCAACAAAGAATGGTGTCCCCGTTTTGTTCTGTGATTCTATCCTTGTCTGGATTAAGAATTGTTATTAGTGGAGAAAAAAAGGATTTCTTACAATATAGTTGCAATTTACTACACAGAAAAAATGTTTTTGATTAAACGTATGATCTAATTGTTTTTCGTAACAGCTATGGTTGGGTTAGTTTTATTAAGTAATTCGTGTGGATGTGTCTCACGCCCTCCCTTTCTTGTTCTTATTTTCTTTCTTTGTTTCACGAAGTTTCTAATTTCAGTCATAAGTTTGTACACAACACTTTTCGTATAGAAGTTAATTTTTTTATTTGTTTTCGTAAAGCTACGCTTTCCTTAATTTTCGTGAAAATATATTTAATTGTGATCATTTAGAACTCAGCTTCTGAATTAAATCTATAATTATGTAAATAATTAATTTTTCAGACGAATCATTTTTGAAAACATACCTAATAGTTAGGCCTATATATACTTTAAAAGGGCGAAAAAATTCAAATATCTTGGAGCAACAGTAACAAATAAAAATGACACTCGAGAGGAAATTAAACGCAGAATAAATATGGGAAATGCCTGTTATTATTCGGTTGAAAAGCTATTGTCATCCAGTCTGCTCCTAAAAAAGATGAAAGTTACAATTTATAACACAGTTATGTTACCGGTTTATCTGTAGGCCTATAGTTGTGAAACTTGGACTCTCACTTTGAGAGAGGAACATAGGTTAAGGGTGTTTGAAAATAAGGTGTTTAGGAAAATATTTGGGGCTAAGAGGGATGAAGTTACAGGAGCATGGAGAAAGTTACACAACACAGAACTGCACGCATTCTATTCTTCACCTAACATAATTAGGAACATTAAATCCAGACGGTTGAGATGGGCAGGGCATGTAGCACATATGAATTAATCCAGAAATGCGTGTAGAATGTTAGTTGGAAGACCTGAGGGAAAAAGGTCTTAGGGGAGGCCAAGGCATAGATGGGAGGATAATATTAAAATGGATTTGAGGGAGGTGGGATATGATGGTAAGGACTGGATTAGGCCTAATCTTCCTCAGGATAGGGACCGCTGGCAGCCTTATGTGAGGGCTGCAATGAACCTCCGGGTTCCTTAAAAGCCATTTGTAAGAAAGTAAGTACCTACTGGTTATAGCCTATAGGACGATCTTATGTGAAGAACAAAATCATGGAAATGTCGACGCAGCCGATTTTAAGCAAAACTCCACCCTATATTTTTCTATACATCTTGATTACACAACTTTCAACACTGTATCACTTCGGAATATGTATGATAAGAACTTCCTTGTGTTAAATTTTAACGTACCTTTTTAACATTGTTGATCTATTTTCAGTCATCTTCGGAACTGGTCGTTGTTGGTCTTGGCGCCTCTTGTTCCCGAAAACATATACACTCTTTGACTCTACACTACGAACACACCCACACAGAAAACAAGAGGCGCCAAGACCAACAACGACCAGTTCCGAAGATGACAGGAAATAGGTCGAACCATGTTAACAAGGTACGTTAAAATTTAACACAAGAAAGTTCTTATCAAGTATTTTTCTATTATACTTTCTCATTTGAGAAATGATCTTCATTTGACAAATAAGGCATGAATAAGTGTTGAATTTGTAGTCGGGCTAACGTTTCTAGCAGGAGGTAAAGAAACAAATGACTCCTATTCTTCAGAAGAATAACTTTTATTAGAACGCTGTTAGTTGTTTCACATTGTTTCATAGTAATATGAAATACCATTAATCTTGAAGATTTTGTTGGATTTGAATAGTACATTATGCAACGAGCCTATAATGATAGTAATTAAGACGCGAGGATGTTTATGAAACGAGCGCAAGCGAGTTTCATAATTTCCATACGAGCGTCTTAATTACCATTATAGGCAAGTTTCATACGACTTTTTATGCTCGACCATATTTCTGACTTGAAATTATTCATAAGTATTCATGTTATTCTTATCTGACTGGGGAGCGGAACTGACCTTGTGCAATCTCGTAAATTGTGAGATGTGCGCAGACGCGAAAGTATTGATTTTTTCCGAGGAACAAATGTCATTGACCTTGATATAATCTAGTAAGATAAACGTTAAACTTGATATAACCTTGAAATTGAATTCGACATTGAAAAACGAGATGACAAATTGAATTTATTTGAATATTATTTACAATTAACGCTAATTATTATAGTAGCAGAACATAACCTTCTGCGACAGTATTGGATTTCCAGCCTGTGTGACGTTTTGCTAGTTGTATTTCGATTGCATATCCGAGAATAATCGAAGACCTGTACTTTAATGAGTAGGTGTACTTTAATGACATGCATTAAAGGACTGCTACCAGGTGTATAATTACTACATTTCGGTATGGTCGAGCATAAAATAAATGTAATATAATTAAACCATAACATTTTATTTAATTTTAATGATAAATTAATACCATAAAATGACCATGTTTCATTACATTTTCTTATTAATAACTTTCAACTATTGTAGAATTTTCCATTGGAAGCTAATACCGTTATAGAAACCTTTTTTTCCAGTTCAATGTTTAATATGAAGTTAGTGTAATTAAACCTAGATGTTTTACTGAGTTATCGTTAATTCTTTTCTTTATGAGCAACGAAACAATTTTCTTCCTTATTTTCCTTCAAACATACCGGAACATTTTCCGTACCTTACACATTTGTACTCCGGTGACGTGGGGTCAGCGCGACTGCTAGTCTCCAAAGTTAAATTATTCTCAAGGAAGAAGTGCAAACCTTCTTTTAATTGGAACCTACGTGTTGTAGGCATTTCAAACGGAACTGTCGTGGATATCTGGCAACAAAGTCAGTAGAAGAAGCAAATGGAGAGTGCTTCAGTTCACAGAGGCTTACTGATCACTTTGTAACTCGCATTCCTGGAAGCCGATTGCCACGATCTCTCCTCATTTGCAGTCAAAATTACGCCGTGACATCACAACTATAACTGTCACGTCAAGACGGCTGCCTATCTGCCAGGCGCGACGTTTGCAGCCTTGTTATCAGTTCCACTCGAGCACAGCTTCAAGTTTTTGGCGGAACTATTTAATACATGACAGTCGTGCGCGCACTGTCACCGACTGTCTGCTGTATCGTACCTGTGACGAGATTACGTCAGAAGCGAGGGGGAGTGCGGAATTGTATGAGGCCGGTAACTTTAATAATTATGTATGGTAGTTAACCCTTCTGGCAAGGGCCAATTTAGTACATTCCACTATTTCTGTCGAAGAAACCATGAAATTTATTTCATACCTCCATTGAAATCCAAGCGAATTCAAGAAGATTTCGTATAGTGGACAAACACGTTACTGAGAGGAACATCTTCGCATCTCTCAGTCACTAATTCATGAGGCCCGAGGCTTATTGCGATCACCTCCTTTTTACGGGATATTTATTGAAGTCCTCAGGGTCGCATTTATTTAATTTCATTTTAATTCATTTTTGACGCATAGACAATATTTCATTACATCATAATAGGTAGGTAATTGTGATGGGTTCCGTCCAGAGTGTTGCATTGGAGTTAAATCGCTCGCTTGAACTCGGTCGAGTGTCACACCCTCGAGTGAGATACGATCGGTCGTGATACGCTCGTAATAAATAGAAGCACAGCACAAGGTCATCTCGCCGACATGTCTTATCTTGTATGGAAGGCGACAGATAAGATACACATATGTTTTGCTCACACGGTAAAAATAAGGCTTTATTTTCTGCGTTTATGACAAACGTTTAATGGAACGTACCAAAACAGGAACATGAAGTTATAAATAAAATAGTATGAAAAACTTCGATATACAGTTATTATTGCTAATTAATAATTATTCAATATTTGATTTACCTCATATATAATATGATAGGTCCATACATAGTGTTCCGCCTATATACTGCGACAATGTAGAAACGTTTTACAAAATATTATTGATATAGCAGTAGATTAATAACAATATTAGTACAGAGATAACGTCACAGAAAATATAATAAAACAAATAGCCTAATCATGCTGCACAACTGTTACAGACGCAAAGATTATTAGAAATTATTATTATTATTATTATTATTATTATTATTATTATTATTATTATTATTATTATTATTATTACTAGCAAACTTGATACAGTTCTTGCATTATCGTGATTGTGTTCTCCGTTTATAATAATTACATTTACATCCAATAACATCTATCAGATGTGGCAAAAACAAAACCACTCCTGTTAAAAAAAATTACGTACAACATTTATATTACATTTTAAAGCAAGTTTTGTAGTTGTACTATGGAGAGGTTAGTTAAACACTGCAAAGTTTTGAAATGATAAACATCTATGATGTTACTACACAGTTCATCACTGTAACAAGAACGAATGTCTAACGCTCGGCTTATACCGTTCGAGGATTTATCTCTCGTGACAATTTTACCCATCATGCATGTGCGCTACCTATCGGATTATGCTATGAACTACTTGGCGCTCGAGAGAAAACGTCCGATGCAGACCTCTGTTTCAGTCCCTTTGGCATTGCGAATACAGGGCAGGTCAGATTTCTTGTATTAATTACAGATATTCTGATTTAAATACCCTGCAACATACAGTAGAAGAATGACTTTCCATTAATTTTATTATATTAAGTATATCATGCCTAAGAGTTTCGTTATTATTTCCAATTTTCTTATAAATTGGGGTTTCTGTGACTCTTCAAGTTGAAACAACAGGGGACCAAAAATATTCAGAGTCTTTCAGCATTTATTTTTTAACATGTTCCTGGTATCCTGTTCAGATTAAATCGCTGGAGAATGTTCTCTAGCTAAAAAATCTGAGCCTCAAAATTTTGTGAAAATTTCAAAATATGATGCTCTTTGGGCACCTCTAAATATTAATCTAGAGAACATATATTTCGCATCGTTCTTTATGATATCACCCCACAACTTGTCCCTGGTATTACATTTTGATTCCATAAACTTCATATTTTCACTCCACCCCACTACGCTAGTTGCTATCGCCTTAACACCGACAATACTCCAGGACGTTTTTCTCGCCACTGTTGACACATGGGAGGCGTGTTGCGAGGTGAATGATGTCGTAATGTGAATCGAACACATACCTTTACAAACATTATCAGTACAATCACTGTTTTAACAAAATCAATAATTAATTATTGGACACCCAATATAAGACGACTTAGTACTTACTTACTTACTGGCTTTTAAGGAACCCGGAGGTTCATTGCCGCTCTCACATAAGCCCGCCATTGGTCCCTATCCTGAGCAAGATTAATCCATTCTCTATCATCATATCCCACCTCCCTCAAATCCATTTTAATATTATCCTCCCACCTACGTTTCGGTCTTCCTAAAGGTGTTTTTCCCTCCGGCCTCCCAACTAACACTCTATATGTATTTCTGGATTCGCCCATACGTGCTACATGCCCTGCCCATCTCAAACGTCTGGATTTAATGTTCCTAATTATGTCAGGTGAAGAATACAATGCGTGCAGTTCTGTGTTGTGTAACTTTCTCCATTCTCCTGTAACTTCATCCATCTTAGCCCCAAATATTTTCCTAAGCACCTTATTCTCAAACACCCTTAACCTATGTTCCTCTCTCAAAGTGAGAGTCCAAGTTTCACAACCATACAGAACAACCGGTAATATAACTGTTTTATAAATTCTAACTTTCAAATTTTTTGACAGCAGACTGGATGATAAAAGTTTCTCAACCGAATAATAACACGCATTTCCCATATTTATTCTGTGTTTAATTTCCTCCCGAGTATAATTTATATTTGTTACTGTTGCTACCAGATATTTCAACTTCTCCACCTCTTCAAAAGATAAATTTCCAATTTTTATATTTCCATTTCGTACAATATTCTCGCCACGAGACATAATCACATACTTTGTCTTTTCGGGATTTACTTCCAAACCTATCTCTTTACATGCTTCCAGTTAAATTCCCGTGTTTTCCCTAATAGTTTGTGGATTTTCTCCTAACATACAGTATTCACGTCATCTACATAGACAAGCAGCTGATGTAACCCGTTCAATTCCAAACCCTCTCTGTTATCCTGGACTTTCCTAATGGCATACTCTAGACCAAGTTAAAAAGTAAAGGTGATAGTGCATCTCCTTGCTTTAGCCCGCAGTGAATTGGAAACGCATCTGACAGAAACTGACCTATACGGACTCTGCTGTACGTTTCACTGAGACACATTTTAATTAATCGAACTAGTTTCTTGGGAATACCAAATTCAATAAGAATATCATATAATACTTCTCTCTTAACCGAGTCAATAAGACGACTTAGTACAGTTCAAAATTAAATTCCTTGTTTCCAGATTAGACCCTCATATGGAGTGTAGACACAGTTTAGATTGCGGCATCTTCGGGAGTTCAAGGTAGCAGATTATCAGGTAGAAAAGTTTGCTTAGAAATCCTGGCTATAGTTCATTTAGAGCTGGAATTCCATTTTCTTTATTTGTCACCTACCTTTATTTGGCTGGTATTACAGTATCTAAGTTATTTGACAAAAAAACATGTTAAAATATTTTATAAAGATCTGTGATAATAAATATAATTTTGAGTATATTACATCATATAAAATATTTCATCAAAGATAACCTAAAATCAAGGAACGGCCTTCATTTACAATTAAAAAAAATATATGTATTTTTTCACATCACAGATATCCAAAAATGAATTATGGACATTAGCGTACTATGCATGTTCAGCTATAATTAGTTCAAAATATTACAATATGCTTACAGCAAGAATGGAGAGTGTGAAATGGTCAGACAGAGTAAGAAACGAAGCTGTTGGAAAGAGTGGATGAAGAAAGAATGATGCTGAAAATGATCAGAAAGAGAACAAGGAATTGACAGGATCACTGGTTGAGAAGAAACTGCCTATTGAAGGATGCACTGGAAGGAATGGTGAACGGGAGAAGAGTCGGGGCAGAAGAAGATATCAGATGAGAGGCGACATTAAGATATATGGATCATATAGGGTGCGTCAGAAAGAACGGATGGATTTCAAACTATCGATACGCAGCGAGGGGAGGGATAGAGTGAGGGGGACCACGACTGTTGGGTCAGCCAGAGAATGCAGTTTCAGTTGAGAACATGGTGTTGGTCTGGTGTACAACGTGCTTTCATCGTAGAGACATTTTTGAAAAATGAAGAGTCTGTGATCGCCACTCAGGACTCATTTCAACATCGGACGTCACGCTAGGATTCCAACTCGGAATACAATTTTGCGGTGGGTGGCTTCATTTCGTACCACAGGTTCAACATTAAAGAAGAAATCACCTGGACAAACACGGAGCGCGTGTACACCTGCAAATGTGGAAACAGACAGTAGGTTGTCCGGCCACCTCAACGATCAGCCCGCAAACATGCCATTGCACTGAGATTGTCGAGGTTACGGTAAGATCTCGCGCCCTGCGAGTTCTTTCTTTGGGACCATTTGAAGGCGTAAGTAACCACATACACTGGACGAACTGAAGACGGCGATTCGTGAAGAAATTGCGGCAATCCCACCAACTATGACTGTGAAAGTTACGGCGAACTTCAGAAAACCCCTCGATGCCTGTATCGAAAGCCAAGGACATCATATGGATGATGTTGTATACCATAAGTAAACTGCATGTATTGGTGAATATGTTGATAACAATAAAGTTTTTATTTGATGAATCCTTACAATTTTCTTGCCCTGTGAAATCCATCCGTTCTTTCTGACACACCCTTTATGAGGAAACAAAGACGAAGGCAGAAAATAGAAAAGACTGAAGAATGCTGGGTTTGCAGTGAAAGACCTGTCCTTGGGCAGAACGCTATGAATGAATGAATACTTACAGCTGAAAAATAAACAGAAAAGGAAACGTCTGTGAATTGAACTATGGATTGCAAGACATGACAAAAAAATATCGTCAAAACTCGTTAAAAAAAAAAAAAGATATACACTTCAAGGATTTGAAAAGTTATATAATTTATTTGAGAATGAAGGTAATTTTCAGTTTTTCCAGATTTGTAGGCTACATCTCTCCTGTACAGCAGTTATAGTCTCTATTGTTTTTATGTACACTTTTTGTCTTTTATTTGTTTTTTTTTTTTTAGTTCTTTTGTGTTTCACAACATTTCATTTTCTTCTTATTCTCATGTCAGCATATTGGTCGTAGTAATAGTCCAACAATATTTACGTTCCACCATACTGGTTTCAAGCTAGGCAAGTTTTTTATAAAATACGCAAAAAAAATAAATAAATAACAAGATGCACTTACATTTTATACCCTCCTGAGTCCCGAGAGTATAGTATACTATACTTCATGATTATGACATAAGATATACGTGAAGAGAGCCGAATTAATATACAATATAACTGCATTTGTACTCTAACTGTAACCTGCAGAATTTTTTCAAAATTTTTCTTCATGGCAGTGACTTTTTCTGAAGTGTAGAATTATACTGAACTTTAAAAATAAAACAACAAATGCCTCAGGACTGAGGAGGGTAAAAGATATTTTATCAAAGAACCTTTTATAAAATAAAACCCTTTCACTGCCATATGTTGCATTATACCCGGTATATACTTACTTACTTACTTACTTACTTACTTACTTACTGGCTTTTAAGGAACTCGAAGGTTCATTGCCGCCCTCATATACGCCCGCCATTGGTCCCTATCCTCAGCAAGATTAATCCACTCTCTATCATCATATCCCACCTCCCTGAAATCCATTTTAATATTATCTTCCCATCTACGTCTCGGCCTCCCCAAAGGTCTTTTCCACTCTGGCCTCCCAACTAACACTCTATATGTATTTCTGGATTCGCCCATACGTGCTACATGCCCTGCCCATCTGAAACGTCTGGATTTAATGTTCCTAATCATGTCAGGTGAAGGATACAATGCGTGCAGCTCTGCGTTGTGTAACTTTCTCCATTCTCTTGTAACTTCATCCCTTTTAGCACCAAATATTTTCCTAAGAACCTTATTCTCAAAAACCCTCAATCTCTGTTCCTCTCTCAAAGTGAGAGTCCAAGTTTCACAGCCATACAGAACAACCGGTAATATAACTGTTTTATAAATTCTAACTTTCAGATTTTTCGACAGCAGACTGGATGATAAAAGCTTCTCAACCGAATAATAACACGCATTTCCCATATTTATTCTGCGTTCAATTTCCTCCCGAGTGTCATTTATTTTTTTTTACTGTTGCTCCAAGATATTTGAATTTTTCCACCTCTTCGAAGGATAAATCTCCAATTTTTATATTTCCATTTCGTACAATATTCTCGTCACGAGATATAATCATATACTTAGTCTTTTCGGGATTTACTTCCAACCCTATCTCTTTACTTGCTTCAAGTAGAATTCCCATGTTTTCCCTAATCGTTTGTGGATTTTCTCCTAACATATTCACACCATCCGCATAGACAAGAAGCTGATGTAACCCGTTCAAATACCCGATATATATATTTTATAAAAGAACTTTGATTGTGTAATACCAGCCTTAGTAAATTTAGATTCCCAAAGAATTTTTAACGAAAAAGGAATATTATGAAAGAGGATGATGACGGTCATGATGATGATGATGATAAAAGAGGATATCGCAGTGCCGGAAAGAATCTCTTCTGTTCATCAGACCCGGCTTGTGTTCTTGAGGCGCCCACATGCGCACGGACTGTACCGGCAACATTACACCCCAACTTACGAACGCTGTAAGTAGACTGCGTCGCCACTAACCATACATTACAAAATTACCACGTCATCAGCTTTGCCAAAGTGGCGGAGCGCGCGTTTACAGATACTGAGCGAGATAATGGCGAAATGTGGCCGTATTAAAAATTAAGTAGGCTATACGATAACGTATAAAAGATGCCATTACAGGCCCGCGGCAACTCGCGCTTCTTTGTCGAGATTGTTCGCAGCCATGGAGGGAAATAATAAATACGACCGTTATGGGGTACTCCGCTTCGAAACTTATCAGGTGCAATAACAGCACTACTTCCACGCAGGGAACAGTGGCTCCACAGGCTTCCAGATCAGCTTCAAGCTCTGGCCTCATTGCCCTTCATTTCTTATCCTGCAAGAGTGCATGTACAGTTTACGATGTGAAGAGATAGGAAATAATTATCCAAGTGCAACAATGATGATGGTTTTGAAAAGTGCACCAGTAAATTACTCTAATTACTGCGATGTTGTAATTTAATTTCTTGAATGAGGTTGCAATCTTGTGTGTGTTTTTGTTTTCGTATGTTAGTGTGATGTATTTTTTTGTGTTCTTGTGTTTGTGTTGTATTCTTATGTTTTTTTTTAGTTATGTTTTGTCTTATGTATTATGTTGTCTATTATGTTGGGGTTGTATCCGTTTTCTTGTGCTATGTATTTGATTGTGTTTAGTTCTTCGTTGTAATCCTGTTGGTTCATTGGTATGTTGAGAAGTCTGTGTAGTCTACCATTGTTCGGAATGCAGCTTGTTTGTGTTGTGTTGGGTAATTGGATGTGTTGTGTATGTCTGTTGTTGTTGTTGTGGTGGTGGTTTTTTTTTGTATACTTTGAATCTGTATTTGTTGTCGACTTTTGTTAGTGTGATGTCTAGAAAATTTATGGATTTGTTGTTTTCAATTTCTAATGTGTAGTGTAGCTTTGGGTGTATTTTGTTTATGGATCTGTCTTTTGTTTCCTTTGTACAGTATTATTACGTCATTACGTATCTGTGCTAATATACGATGTTGTCTGCGTGTTTGTTGTTGACTTTGTTTAGTATATATGTCTGTTCTATGTGGTGTACATCGCTTCACAGATAGAATATGGAACATGTCAAAAAATGTTAATAGTATTATAAAGTCTTAATTATAGTCACAGGCTAGTTGAAATATATGCAGAAGAATTTTACAATATATTGTATGTTTCGTACTTCACTATTTTATCATTATTATTATTATTATTATTATTATTATTATTATTATTATTATTATTATTATTATTATTATTATTATTATTATTTACTGGCGTTGCAAAGAATGTAAAGAAAAAGATGACATGTCATCAAAATTCGCGCTCTGGTCATTAACGTTCCTTCTGAAGTGAAGATTGCACATACTGTACAGTATGTTCCAGTCTTGTCTGACATGGGTAATCAGCTTTTTTATCAAAAGTCAGCATTCAAATATTTTTACGTGTATCCTCTGAAATTGTTAATCAATTTAATAATAATAATAATAATAATAATAATAATAATAATAATAATAATAATAATAATAATAATAATAATAATAATCGAAGAGGTGGAAAAATTCAAATATCTTGGAGCAACAGTAACAAATATAAATGACACTCGGGAGGAAATTAAACGCAGAATAAATATGGGAAATGCGTGTTATTATTCGGTTGAGAAGCTCTTATCATCCAGTCTGCTGTCAAAAAATCTGAAAGTTAGAATTTATAAAACAGTTATATTACCGGTTGTTCTGTATGGTTGTGAAACTTGGACTCTCACTCTGAGAGAGGAACATAGGTTCAGGGTGTTTGAGAATAAGGTGCTTAGGAAAATATTTGGGGCTAAGCGGGATGAAGTTACAGGAGAATGGAGAAAGTTACACGACACAGAACTGCACGTATTGTATTCTTCACCTGACATAATTAGGAACATTAAATCCAGACGTTTGAGATGGGCAGGGCATGTAGCACGTATGGGCGAATCCAGAAATGCATATAGAGTGTTAGTTGGGAGACCGGAGGGAAAAATACCTTTAGGGAGGCCGAGACGTAGATGGGAGGATAATATTAAAATGGATTTGAGGGAGGTGGGGTATGATGATAGAGACTGGATTAATCTTGCACAGGATAGGGACCGCTGGCGAGCTTATGTGAGGGCGGCAATGAACCTTCGGGTTCCTTAAAAGCCATTTGTAAATAAGTAATAATAATAATAATAATAATAATAATAATAATAATAATAATAATAATAATAACGCATTATGTACACATTTGTTGCATATTTCTTATCGTGGTTAGCTTGATTATCCTGCAAATATTCTGATGCTGCCATCACATGATTGACATAGCCTAGTTGTTCCTACACACGCCATATGGTTCTTTATATCATAAACGTAAATTATTATTAATAATCAACTTTCAAGATGGGATAAACATGTAACATATTTTGAATTTCTGAATTTAAAATACTTGATATCCATCAGATTTATAACAATGTCTTATAGAATTTCGTACATAAAAACCGAAATATTTTTAATTTGTATTCACATAAATATAAAACTAAAAGATCAGACAACTTATCTATTTATCTATTTGTCTATTTATGTCCATAATAGGGCAAAGCCCCAATTACAATAGACAGTACAGATAAAAAACATATTGCATACAACACGAAAAAAGAGGTAAAACAGATACAAGTGTAATTATAAATTTAAAATGGAAAAGTGAAGGAAAAAAAAAACAAATAGATACCAACTAAATAAAAAAGACAGATACAGATATAAATGAGAAACACCAAATAAAAACAAATCAAAAAGAGCCAAGTACAGACATCACAGCCAAAAATGCAAAATGTGGGCGTAGCTATAATCGGCAAATACAACACCATGTTAATAAATTCAATATACAGCACTACACAGCAGGCCCAATAGGCTCAATTCATTTATTCAAAAAACTCACCAACACAGAACATGTGTTTCAAGTAATGCTTTACATAACTTTTTCTTGTACATATTGTACGATAACGAAAAATCTAAATCCTGTTTATTTGATAGATTATTGTAAGTTCGAAGCATTAATAAAAGTGGAGACATTTTATGAGATAGTGTTTTTGTTGTCTGTAAGTAAAAGAGAGATCGTTTTCTCAAATTTGATTTACCACAACTTGTCACAACCTAAAGTACCACAACTGTAGCTTATAATCAGAGTAGCAATGCCGATCCAAGGTTTTATAACAAGATAACAGCTAAATTAGCAAACATTCACCTTGCTAATCCTCCTTATTTTAAGAAAACAATTAAAAATTATTGTTTAGAGAGAAAATACAAAGTTTCAATTATTGTAATATCTGTGTTTTTGTTTCTCTTCTTACTTTTTATTCTGTTAATTAATAAAATACTTATCTTAAAATTTTGTGGAAAGCCCCTAAGCAAGAGTATGTACTCTTTTTTAGGGGGCAGCAAAGAGATTAAAAAAAACAATAGTCTATGTATCTTTGTTCTAGCAATAAATTATGATTACTATTATTATTATTATTATTATTATTATTATCATCATTATTATTATTACCTGAATCTGAATCTCCTACAACTGCTGTTTAAGACACAACAGGAATTATGGACCAAGATTATAGGCCTACAGCGTTGAAAAATTATCCTGAGCTAGAAATCTTCATATTAAAAAGTTAAAACGTGAAGTAAAATTATTTATCAGTAATGGTATTACTATTTGCTTGATTATTACAACAGGCCTATGTAACCGAGTGTTAACTTTCTTCTCTCTTGTCTCTGTTTACCATTATTTCATTGGTACTATCATTTGAAGAGTCCATTGCAAGAATGGTGGATGTCACTTTCTTGTCGAAAATGAACCAAGACTGTCAATGCATAGCTTAAGACATATAGAATATACACAGAGAGTTACATGGCATTAACACTGATAGTCATTGTCCAGTAATGATCGGAATATCACAGTTAAGCTTTGAGCGCTAAGCATTTCAAACTTTCAATCGCTTCTCCTGCAAAAGTATTCCAGGTGACATCCATCATTCTTGCAGTGGACTCTTCATTTGTTATTATTTTATAATACTTGTTATTATCATCCAATTATTATTTTCGTCTGTGTAACATTTATTAAGCTGTAACTTTTGCTCTATTGAACTGCACCCCAGCAGAGCGTTTGCTCAGTAGGGGAATTTGGTTGCATAATAACATGTAAATTAAGAAAACTGAATTAACTTTGAATTGAATTCAAAACAAAACGACTTATCTAGTTCCCATTTTTGTAAAACAACGCAGTCTAAGCAAGCAGGTGTTGATCGTGTAACAAGCTCGCGGTCTAAGCCGACAGTGAAACAAATGCGCGTCGATTTGTACAGTGGATTTGTCTCGTTACTTGAGATCAGACCTCGTCGGTCACTCCCCTTGCCGAGGGGCTGCGGCTTCGAGATAATTGGTCTTGTGGAGTCAGTCCGCCATCTGCGGCTAGCTTGTGTTGGACTCGATGAAGTGGAAGAAACACAACGCGGGAAGGAGGCAAGCAACGCCACTGGACACTTAAACACGATGTTCTAACTTGGGACCCACAACAACTTGGGCAGTATAATTAAGACTGGCCTGCTGAGAGACGTTTAGGATTCCACTCAATATCAAGCTGCAGGAGGGAAGCAATGGACGAGCTGGCTATCTGTCAAAGGCGTCAAATGAAACATTGTGGCGAGGCTTGGAAGATGGAATGACCTTTCTAAGACCCATTAAAATGTGATAACTTATCAACAGATATTGGACACTTATGGTAACCTTTTTCGAAAACATGTAAGCCAAACTACGGGACGATGATCAATTTATACAGGGACATCATTTTACTTTTACTAACATTTCTAATATTAACCAGCCTATACCTTTGGCTTAAAGGTTGTGAACCGGAAACACCGTTTGCTACCCCCTTCCACGACTGGAGTTCGATGATACTGGCGTAATATACAAACAAATCACTTTACTAGGTATAGGAGGGATGAAAAGTAGTTTATCCATTTTCGTAAACTAGGAAATATCGCGATTTTGAGTTTGATAATTTTCATTAGGTTTTTGTTTAATCAAAATACAGTACTGTATTAACAATAAGAGCTTTTACTCTCAACTGAGCTGTCCATGTGGACGTATTCATTATGCAGTGTATATTATACTGTCTACAGCACATTAGCGTACAATATAGAGAATGAAGTTAAATTGAAAAATAATCATACTCTGGATATTTAAACACATATTTGAAAATGATGGCCGTTCATTTCTATACAAGTTTCAGTTCTAATGTGCATATTATCGCACTATAGACTATTGCATCTAATTCCAATTACCAGGTTCGTACTTTGTATCAGTAACTCATGTTGAATTAATTCTGTACCTATTCTATAAAATAGTACCTTACGTACTGTAAATTCAATCTTCATTTCTGTTCGATCCAAAAAGATAAAATTACTCAGAAATGCTATCTACTGTCCGTTCAAGTGGTTTTGTCGCAGGGTCATAGAAAGGGGGGGAGGAAATCACGTGACAGTTAATTACTTAACGTGACCCTTTTATTTAAGTTATTTTAAACAGTTGTATAATATTACGTAGACGTCCAATTCCTAACAGAAATTAATGTTTTCAGAAAAGAGCTAAGACAGCCCAGCCAGAAAGGGAAAGGGCAGAAGTGGGTGGGGGACACCGGGATACGACATAGGCAAACGGACGACAGTACCTGTGCCAGAATATGATTCAATATTGAAAGCGAACATATTTCTGGAACGTACTATACTCTCTAACTCAGTACTGTTTGTGTTTACTATGACCGTAAGGCGACTTTGACTGTATACGCTTGAATCTGTGTGGAGAACGGTTGTAAGTTTACTAGTAGAGGGGGTGGGAGTGAAGTACATTCAAAAACTCAGTTACAATAAAATTGAAGTAAAAATAAAATGATGTCTCTGTACAATACATGTCGGTCGACCCTCTTCAGAGTCGGAAACTATCAAGAACTCCAGAAAGCGCAGATTATCCAGAAACTATACTGGGCTTGAGTATCTGCCATGTTAAGGGCTAAGTAATTATTGAATTGAATTGAAAGAGGAGAATTTGGAGGTCAAACTTAAAAGGTACGCAAAACGCGTCCTTGAAAGGGGTTCGGGGCTGTAAGAAACTAAATATGTGAGCTCCAAGCCTGTTGGCTACTTGTCTGACTCCGGGTTACGCTGCTCCACTGAAGGAGTTCTAGAAAATTTTGAAGGGGAAAACCGAAAATGGACGTAACCTCTTAGGTACCACATACGCGAGGGGACGGAAATGTGACCAAAGTGATCACGGGACGGGGCGAGGAAGAAATGGCTGGTGTGAATCTGCATATTGAAATGAACTGTGTCATTTCGCAGTGCAGGAGGAGTCGAGAAGACTCTGTCGTCTGTTGTTCGATGACAAGGCAGTGAAGACCGCCAGGAGAGACGCCGTGAATTCTGAATCTGCAATTTGAAAGGTTCCCTGTCCTTTGGCATTGGAACTAAATGAGTGACCTTGGAAATTAAATAGGTAATTTATATATTCTGAACTAGAGCATTACGTCGTTTGTTAGAAAAGGGGGAATATGGGGAATTATCTCGAACTTGTTTTTTATATATTTTTGTAGTCATAAAACAAAATTCATCAATTTGCTCAGAATTATAAAAATTCGCGGTGCTCCTTCCTCTAGTTTGATCCTAGTCTACATCAGGATTCTGCGTCTTCTTCTTCTTCTTCTTCTTCTTCTTCTTCGTCATTTACTACTATTAATATTATTATTACTATTACGCCTGTTATTATTATTGTTATTATTATTATTCTTATTTAGTATTATTATTATTATTATTATCAATAATTGTCTTATTTTTTATACTTTGTATGCCTCATGTATTTTTGACCTGCTGTTCAGATTTTATTATGCTTTTTTCTTTCTTTCTCTATGTTATATATTATGTCTGATTTCTTCTTACTTGTTGTTTACATTTTATTATTATTATTATCATGTTCAGTTTTGTGTGTAAAATTGTAGTGTACTTTGTAAATTTGTAGTGTTTTTGTAACGCAGTTTTTACTCCTGGTTGAGTGTAAGAGAAGGCCGTATGGCCTTAACTCTGCCAGGTTAAATAAATATTATTATTATTATTATTATTATTATTATTATTATTATTATTATTATTATTATTTTCTCTATTTCAGTCGCATTGTTATCACAACGTCTTTTACTCCCTAAGAGAGTTAGGGAAGGACGTGCATTTTATTTTCTGATTAAGAACATAATTTGAAGGACAAGAAATACCTTTGAATGCTCTACTGTATGTCGACGACCTCAGAATACAGAATAGACTGAGATTTTTTACTAAATAATTTACGTCAAAGCTCAGATGTTATAGTATGAAATGAAAATACGAAGTTATCCTTTTGGAGGAAAAAGCAATAGTCAGATAGAAATAACGTATCCTTAGAGTACATAGCCTAACTAAAAATGTTTCCGGAGCAGACCTCTGTTACAGATCCGCTTTCTCTTCCCTTCCTTCTCTGAAGCGTTGTGTGTGCCTACACGATGGAAATACGCAAAAACGGCTCATCCATACCATTTTAAATGAAATTAAAAAGTACAGAAATGAGTTACTTCAGAAAAGCAAAAGGCTGCACAAGACTGAACCGGTAAAAAAAGAGAGCCTATAAGGATTGATCTACAGATGTGTTCCATTATGACAAAATTAAAAAAAAATAGATTGACACTTGAACAGAAGAAAGGTAACGAAAACTACCGAAATAACACAATAGACTACATGTAGGAAGACCAGAGCAGAGCTGAGAGCTGGGTTGTGGTTATATCGACTTGCTCGCTCTCTACCCCTGCACAGAAGCTGACCCGCCAGGATGACAAATCGGTCCGGTTCTGATTTCGGTCCCGCCACAATCAGCGCCGCGACGCCCGCGATATTGCGATTCTGGGAAGACAAACGAGCAGCAATATCCGTAGCGCAAGGAGCGGCGAGATCCAGGGAGGCGAGGAGCACACACCTGCAACGACGACGAGCGAACGAACGAACGAACGTCCAGCGGAGTGTAATTAAGCTTCTGAGTAAGGAAATGAATAAGTGACTCTAGCAAGGCTTATGTGAGAGGATGAGGTCCGCTGGGAACATTCGTGAACTGATAGAGGTGCCAGTAAGAGGGATTAACATTAGTGACGTCCAACGGCACATGAATGCCGGCTGCTGGTTTGATAACTTCGAGGTGTTGTTGTTCCAGACGCCAGAGAAATTGCGCTACTGAATTTTGTGCTTTTCTTGGGAAACATTTTTCAGAACTTGATCTGAATTTAATGTATTTAATATTGAACAAATTTATAAGTATACGCTGTTAAAATTTCATCATAAAAATCGTAATAAGTTTGTATTACAGACACACAATTATGACACAAGACGAAATATTAATTCAACATTAGTAGAATCTAAATGTCTCACATCTGCTAGTCTAAAGCATAGCATAAATTTTGGCCCTCGGTTGTACAATGCTTTAACTAAATTACACCCAGAACTTCTAACATGTAACCCACTAACATATAACAAGAAAATTAGAAACGTGTTAATATCTTCAATTTGATTAAATAAATTTATAGCTTATGTGTATGAATTAATCAACCTATATTATATTTGTATTCTATAATTTTGAAATATATATTAGTCCTACTTTTCACGTGTTATATTATTCTTCTCTAGTGTTAATATTATATTATATAATTCCATTGCCGCTGTAATTATATTTTAGTTCCTATTTTATTTTACTTATTTATTTTTATTATTATTATTTTTTATTTTAATATTATATCTGAACTGCGGCCGAGCACGAGCGCTGCTCATTCGGTCTCAAATTTTGTTAATACTACTGTATCTTCTTTTTATATTGCTTGTATTATTTTATTTCTATTCCTCTTGTTTGTTTTGTAATTATATTCTTTATTCTGTATATTGAAATTTAAATAAATAAATAAATAAATATTAATCAGACAAGAAGTGTGTATGACGTCATAGACATATGACAAAGAAACGTATATGGGGAATAGGGTCAGAATATGAATCAGGAGAAATCACATAGCAATAGATGCTGATTCAAAAGGATATGATTTTGAAAAACAGAAATGGAAACTTAAATCATTCTGATGGATACATATAGACTATTTACGAAATTCTTGAAGATGATATAAATGGAAGAATTAGCAAAGGGAGATCAGCAATTTAAAAATTTAACAGCATTCTGTAGGATAAAGATATCTTACTTACTGGCTTTTGAGTAACCCGGAGGTTCATTGCCACCCTCACATAAGCCCGCCATTGGTTCCTATCCTGAGCAAGATCAATCCAGTCTCTATCATCATATCCCACCTCCCTCAAATCTATTTTAATATTATCTTCCCATCTACGTCTCGGCCTCCCTACAGGTCTTTTTCCCTCCGGCCTCCCAACTGACACTCTGTATGCATTTCTGGATTCGCCCATACGTGCTACATGCCCTGCCCATGTCAAACGTCTGGATTTAATGTTCCTAATTGTGTCAGGTGAAGAATACAATGCGTGCAGTTCTGCGTTGTGTAACTTTCTCCATTCTCCTGTAACTTCATCCCTCTTAGCCCCAAATATTTTCCTAAGCACCTTATTCTCAAACACACTTAACCTATGTTCCTCTCTCAAAGTGAGAGTCCAAGTTTCACAGCCATACAGAACAACAGGTAATATAACTGTTTTATAAATTCTAACTTTCAGATTTTTTGACAGCAGACTGGATGATAAAAGCTTCTCAACCGAATAATAACAGGCATTTCCCATATTTATTCTGTGTTTAATTTCTTCCCGAGTATCATTTATATTTTGTTACTGTTGCTCCCAGATATTGGATAAAGATATCACAGGAAAATTAAAAAGAAATATAGGCTTATATAGATCATTTTCACAAAACTTACATATTCGATGTCCCCAATCTAAAATAATAGAAATCGACAAATATTGTTTCTGAAGTAATAAAATTAAATTTCTCTTAAACTTTTTAACACAAATACTTGGCTTTAAGAAACTGTATTTCCCGTGTTATATATTGTTACAAGATCAAGAGAACACGGAAATTCTGTGTCCTCTCTAGCATTTTGCTTTTGTTTTTCAAATACTTATAAAACGTCATTATTTTACGCTTTTTTATTTTTTATTGTAGTCTTTAATGTTTATTCTCCTTATCCTACAGAAAATATTTTAATAAATAGCTGGAACTGTTCATATTTTAATAATGTCTCCGAGTCTGCCTCAACTCTCTTACTAGTCCAAATAGTTATATATATATATATATATATATATATATATATATATATATATATATATATATGTAGGTTTAATAATGTCATTAATTTCAAGGAGTTATTCTTTGAGATATTTCAAACAAAAACAAATTAACACAATCTTCCTCGTTCTTGCTTCCTTTTCGAAATAAAATTGTTTTATATGAAATATTTCATAGCATGTTTTGGGAAAGCCGTTGATTTAATTCCCCATATGCTGAGTCAGATTGAGAGAACAGTGTATTATGATAATCAATGATTCAAAGAATTTTTAGTTTTGTCCTATAAATATGCAGAAATTTAACCTGAACAAAATAAATGTAACATTGTAAAATTCGTTTACAGAACGAAAAGTTACATTTGTTCTGATCAAGTTTCTGCACATTTAAACAACAAAACTAAAACTCTTTTAATAATTTATTATCATAATAAACTGCTCTCTTAAATTGACTGAGCATATTGGGAATTAAAACAATGGCTTTCCAAAAACGCTCTATGAAATGTTTCATACAAAACAATTTTTAAATCAAAAAATAAGCAAAACCGAGCAAAATTGTATTAAACTCTTTTGCTTGAAATATCTCAAAGAATAACCACCTAAAATTAATGATACGATTTATGGTTCACCCTGTATATAAGATAAGAACGTAAGTTTTTGTTTTCTGGAATGCCAACAATAATTTAGAAAATAATGATGTCTGACTACATCTTATAAAATATTCCAAGTCGATTTTACAGAATTTCAAACAGAATAGCAATTCGTACGTTGTATTCAATTCTAATTTGATTTCTATATTTACGAGATTTAGTTTTTGAGCGATTAAGATAATCTAGTGACATGTCGACCTGGTTGGCGAGTTGGTATAGCGCTGGCCTTCTATGCCCAAGGTTGCGGGTTCGATCCCGGGCCAGGTCGATGGCATTTAAGTGTGCTTAAATGCGACAGGCTCATGTCAGTAGATTTACTGGCATGTAAAAGAACTCCTGCGGGACAAAATTCCGGCACATCCGGCGACGCTGATATAACCTCTGCAGTTGCGAGCGTCGTTAAATAAAACATAACATTTTTTTCTAGTGACATTCAAGTATCTTTATTCAATTTTTGTCAAACAACTCGCAATACTATCAAATCAGACCATTGAAGGGGAAGCTTCTGTATATATGTCTTAAATTTACAACAATTATTGTCGACCACTAATTTTTTTAAGAAAAGTTCATTTCTTATCTGCACTTCCAGTGTAATTTTGTGACGATTCCTTTGGGATTAGACTTCTAGCGAAATCGCAACCAGCAGTGTACAATCACAGTCTACTATATACAGTCACGAAGCTTGAGTTTCGAGGGTGCTAGAAACAATACACTGTGACGGTTCTATTTTGCATTGCCTGTAATGAGGCGATATTAGCGATCCTAGTGGTGAGCAACTACCTAATGTTTGCATATTTACTACGTATTGAGCTTCGCGACTGTATATACTAGACTGTGGTACAATGTTCAACAGTGCATACAGTTTATCTTCCTCCGCTCGCCGATGTAGAGCGGACGCGGCAGTGCTGTACATATGCGAGCGGAGGAAGATGAACTGCACTGCAGATTAATCCGCTTTCATTGGTACGAAAAATAGGCCTATCATTTTATCTGTTAATATCTATATTTTACCTAACACAACGAGTCACGATATTTGGCATCGATCCTTATGTGTTGCTGATTTTAAATGAAGTTACATACATTTTTTATTAACATAATTACATCGTATAGGCCTATGCATAAATCCCGGATAAATTGCAACGCAGATAATGAATATGAAGAAATTCCATGGAAGAGTTTAAAAATCGCAGTACAGAAACAGACAGACGTGAGAACAATTTTCTTCATATGATAATAATAATAATTTATTTATTTATTTATTTATTTATTTATTTATTTATTTATTTATTTATTTATTTATTTATTTATTTATTTATTTATTTATTTATTATTTATTATTAATATTTGTGTGCTGAACAACAGCCAGAGGCCAATTATAGTTCAGCACAATACACGAAAAGAAGATACAAAGGTGCAAAAACAAATAAATAATATCTTAAATAAACAAAAACATACATAAATAAAATAGATAACAAGAACAGTAAATACTAATAATCAAAACGAAACTATACCTTAAAAGGATCTAAATTGTGCCCATGCAAATTGGCATATTTTATGCATCTACAGACTGGAGAAAGTGATTTAGAATTTCTGTTATAAAAAATTTTTGAAATCTTAAACCTTTTGTAGGAATACGAAGGCTGATATTGTTTATGATAGACTCACAATCAATATCACCCTTGATAACTTTGCAAAGAAATTGATAATCAAGATTTTGACGTCTAGAATAAAGGCTACAACAGTTAAAATATTTACAGGTAATCTCATAGTTAAAGTCGGAGGAATTGGGTATAAATCGAAAAGCACATAAGGAAATAAATTTTCTTTGAATATTTTCCAATTTAACCGAATCTGTTGAAGTAATGGAATTCCAGGCTACAGATGCATATTCAAGTTTAGATCGAACCAAAGTAAAGTATAGAATTAATAGTGACTCTGGAGTAGAAAAAGAATAAGTTATAGACCTTATTAAACCAAGCATTCTTATCGAATGATTATAAATATATTGAACATGATCGTGAAAGTATAATTTAGAATCGAGTAATACACCAAGATCTTTAATAGAATTCTTCCTAATAATACAGACGTTGTTAAAAGAATAGTTAAATTTTATGGAAGTAGTTTTTCGTGAGTACGAAATGACAAAAGTTTTTGTTTCATTAATTTTCATTCCATTATTGTCAGAACAAAGTCCAATGGAGTTAATATCATTTTGAAGAGTTTGGCAATCGGCAGGACTATTTATTGAGCGAAAGATTTTGAGATCATCAGCAAATAACAGGTAGTTTGAACTTATTCTTTTACATATGTCATCTATAAATAATAAAAATAATAGGGGGCCCAATGTAGACCCTTGGGGAACTCCACATAAACAATTAAATAGGTCCGAGAGAGAATCACCTAGACGAACACAACATTGCCTATTAGTTAAATAGTTTTCAAACCAGCTCACATAGTTAGAAGAGAGACCAAAGTAATAATAATAATAATAATAATAATAATAATAATAATAATAATAATGCCTTTATTTAACCTGGCAGAATTAAGGCCGTAAGGCCTTCTCTTACACTCAACCAGGATTAAAACTTGCTTACACAGTTGAACATAAAACTGGATCGGAATTAAGTAATTACATACTGATACAATTTAGGTACATAATGAGATCAAAAGAGGTACTGTACTTACATAAAATTTACCTCATAAAATAAAAATAAACATAGTGAAATACATATTAATGTTGTTAGAATCAAATACGAATCATATAAAAACAGAGGCCGATAATTCAATAAAAAAATGTACACAGTAAAAATAAAAATAAAACCATTAGTGTACATATTAGTATTAGATTACAATTAAGTAGGATTTACGTAATTAAACCAGAAACCGACAATTGAATAAAATGTACACGAAAAATAGATTAATAGTAAAAAAACAACAACACAGTGGGATACATATTGGCGTTAAGTGATAAATAAACATGATTTAGATAATAAAAATAAGAAACAAAAATAAATAAAAATAAATACAGTGGAACACATTCCATTAAATATTTGCAACGCGTTAGGTCTGGCAACTCATAAGATATTTTTCTAATTTGCATCTCAAGGAAATTAAAGTCTGGCAGCCCTTGACTTCAGACGGCAGAGAATTCCAGTGACGAGAAGTAGCAACAGTGAAAGATGAAGAATAAAGAGATGATGTGTGCAGTGGTATTTCTAGCGTGTTATCATATTGTGACCGAGTATTTAAGTTATGATACCGAGAAAGACTGTGGAATCGGACAGATAAGTAAGAGGGAGTAGAGGTGTGCAAAATTCGGTATAAGAGAGAAAGGGAATGTAACTTTCTCCTCTCATTTAACCTGAGCCACAATAATTTATCGAAAGAAGGCGAAATGTGATCGTAGTAGCGGACATTACAAATGAAACGAACACACGCGTTATGAGCACGTTGCAGTTTATGGGATAAATGATGGATATTGTAAACGAGTATTTCTAAAAGAACCTGATCAATTCTTTCACCTCATCGTAACACTTCTTTTTTTAAGTAGCATAATATCAAAGCAATCAAACAGTAGCCCAGCAAGTACACACTTCTCTCTCTTCATCTATCCAAATTGCACTTCTGATCCCACTTACAGCATGCTATGACTACCTTAACATTCAACGATGCTCAAAGCTTTAATATCCATTGATCACAATGACCAAGAAAACAAAACACTCTCTTCAGTAAGAACAGGTCTGAGACCTAGACAATATTAAAATGAACTTAGGCATACGGCTGTACTGTTATTAGATCCCAGAGGCCATTGAGGGGATTTGAAGCCACAGCCCGAAGGCACACCGCCCTGCTGACAGGGCGCGTCGATGACATTAAAACAAACGCAGGGGCTAATCCTGAGGGAAGCTAAGCCTGGACTCTGTTTATATAAATCCGGGACTTTAGCACGGCGAGGCGAGGCAGTCTCTTGTTTCTTGTCGCTATGGATACGCGGCCCATTAATGTAATTCATTGTCTTTTAGTGGGCGTGCGGAGTAGTAGCAATAACTGCCACCAGATCGGGTTGTAAATATGGTAATGAGTTTGGACCGGGGGGGTAGTGAAGTCGGAGAAAACGTTATGTAAGGCTTTATACTAAAAGGGGTGAAGGGGTGGAGAACTCGGAGATAGAGGATTGACGACGATGTAATGATCAGAGTCTTCCAACCCCCTTCACCCTCTAACACTTGTAACAGCGTCGTTTTACCCTCCTCCAACCCCTCCCCATTTCCTTAAGAAATAATTACAGCTAAAACCTGAGTTACAGTTTAAACTCGTCAGACGTGTTTTCTTATTTCAAGCATCCCCCTCCTTATTTTAAACGATAAGGGAGGAACAAAGCTTTTACAGCCCCATAATCTGGGTGAGATCATCAAACGCAGCTCTGCAGGATTAGCCACCCTTTCTATAAATCTTGTAGACGTTCCCAGGCCATTCAATTGCTGAAGTTTAATTTGTTAACAGCAGAGCGTCCAAAATCATATTCTATCAGCCATGGAGAAGAAATAAAAAATACTCTACAGATTTCTACCATACTTTAGCCTATCATACAAAAATTAAAAATTAATTAAAGATAATACACATTCTTACTTATCTCTTTAGAATAACTATCTCTTTAACTCAAAATTTGTAAACATTTCTGGGGTATAGTATTACAATGTTACAGATTATTTTATTTTCTTAATGTAACTCTTTTTAAGCGGTCTACAATTTTGTTACATTACAGTTACATCGTTGCAAAATTCTTGCGCCATTTCATTTTTATACAGGGATATCATTTTATCTTTACTTCAATTTTTACTGTACCTGAGTCTCTGAATGTACTTCACTCTACACTACTAGTAAAGTTCCAATCGTCCTCCACACAGAAACAAGGCCGCGTATACAGTCAAAGTCGCCCGGTCATATGAACAGTACTGAGTTAGTGAGTATAGTACGCTCCAGAAATATGTTCGTGTTTTCCAGTGACGAAAGAGCTTTCAATATTGAATCACATTTTCGCACAGGTACTATCGTCCGTTTGCCTATGTCGCATCCCGCTTTTCCCCACCCGCTTCTGCTCGCCCCTCTATAAAGGCTAGTGGCTGGGCTGTCCTAGCTCTTTTCTGAAAAGATTAATTTCTGTTAGGAATTGGACTATACGTAATATTATACAACTGTTTAAAATAACTTAAATAAAAGGGCCTCGTTAATTAACTGTCACGTGATTTCCCTCCTCTCTACGACCCTGCGACATAACCACTTGGACGTACAGTAGATTGCATATCTGAGTAATTTTATCTTTTCGGATCGGGCAGAAGTGAAGATTGAATTTACAGTACGAAAGGCATTCTTTTATAGAGTAGGTACAGAATTATTTCAACATGAGTTACTAGTACGAAGGACGAAACAGGTAATTGGAATTAGGTACAATAGTCTATAGTGCGATAATATGCAAACAAGAACTGAAGCCTGCATCGAAATGAACGTCCACCATTTTCGAAAATGTGTTTAAATATCCATATTATGTTTATTTTTCAATTTAACTTCATTCTCTATATTGTAAGCTAATGTGCTGTAGACAGTATAATATACACTGCATAATGAGTACGTCCGAATGGATAGCTCAGTTCGTGAGTAAAAACACTTATTGTTAATACAGTTCTGTATTCTGATTAAACAAAAACCTAATGAAAATTATCAAACTCAAAATCGCGATATTTCCTAGTTTACGTAAATGGATGAACTACTTTTCTTCCCTCCTATACCTAGTAAAGCTATTTGTTTGTATTTTACGCCAGTATCATCGAACTCCAGACGTGGAAGGGAGTAGCAAACGTGTTTCCGGTTGTCAACTGTTAATTCAAAGGTATAGCCAGGTTAATATTAGAAGTGTTAGTAAAAATAAAATAATGTATAATTTTGAACATCAAAAATAATGTTTGTGCAGATTTTGAGTTGATCAAAACGTTTTGTTATTTTCGCAAATGAAGACACGATCATGTACCACCATTGCTCGAAATGTTATCCTGGCTGCGGCCTTGTTTTCCCCCACTCTTCTCTACTCGCGCCCCATTTTCAAAATGCATCCACCCACCAAGATCACAACACTCCTCAATATTATCCATTCCCTCCCACCGAACATCCTCATATTCATCTTCTTTCACTGTGGCTGTTCCTCGACATTGGAATTCCCTACCGAGTAATGTCAGGGACTGTCAGACATCAAACCAATTTAAGAATAGACTAAGGAAGTATTTATCTGTAGTAATGTCACGAGAGATCTGAGATTCGCCGATAAATCCACGAGCGAAGCGAGTGGATTTATCTGGGAAATCTCAGACCTCGAGTGGCATTTATTAGGACTATTTCGTGAATAAAATAAAAATGTAAATAATGTATCCCTAAAATTCGATCACAAAATGTTAATAATTGTTTATTAACGAATGCTTAACCTATTCAGACATTGTGAAGTTGAAATACTCGTAGATGAATATCGATTACTGCAATAAAGAAATTCGATGTTATTATTCAGTAATGCCAATTGCGAAATACAGGTTTAACAATGTTAATTACATGTGCTGCACTTTTCTCTTATTATTATAATATAAAATACATTATTTTTCATTATCTGCTGAAATCATAATTTAATTTAACAGTAACAGTGGGGACAGCTATATACCAATGCTTATGTATTCACAGCGAGACATGTTGCTACACAGTGAAGCCATCTCTGTATAGATAATTAAAACACGAATTTTATTACGCCATACGGAAGGTAGTTTGATCAAAGACCTTATTATTACTATGCAAGGTCATTGGGTTTGATATGAGACGATAGGTTATGTTACCTGTGGAAGCAGGACCAATCTCAGCTGTGTCTTATTTCGACCGTTACTCAGTGCTACACGAAAGCATTTTTTATAGCTCGACAAACACATTCTCGCTGTGGTGTGTAACGGAACTAAAGCTGCATCTACACAGTTCAATATTCCAATCGCGTATGCGTGCAATCTGGGAAGAATATTGAAAGAATCAAGTTTAAAAGGTACGTTCAATTAAGATGCATGAAGATTTTGTGTCTACATGGTGCGCCGTTTTGAACGTCGTCTTCACTGCGTAAATATATTAATTAATATTGAATATCAATCTTGCATTCATTGCTTTAAAGTTGAAATAAAAGTTTAACCGTGTAGTTGCATCTTAATGTATTCATGATCATCAATTTACGGGGAAACAGTTGGCGACAACGACTAAACAAAAGAACGACCATGCGATATATTGATAGCGATAAATCTACCTGCAAAAATTATCGCAAAAGCCTGACTGTGATTGGTTGGAATTCAAAATTTCATTACACTTCATTGGTCGAAAATGGAATGACGTCATATAAATGAAATAGTCAATTTAATTATCGTTACCAATGGCAGTTCTTTCATACGATAATGATGTGGATGTGTTATATCGTGTTACCAGATTATAAGTTTTGTCCCCTCGCTTCATGTGATGTGGAAAGAAATTTTTCTATGCACAAATTCATTTATACGGACAGGAGAAACAAGTTGGATTTTGAAAATATGGAAAAAAATTAGGGCCTATTGTGTTTGATACAATCATGAAAGAAAATGAACTGTATATAACAAATTAGTTCTAATTAAATTAGCAATAATCAATAAGGCAACAAGCTTCTTCTTCTTCTTCTTCTTCTTCTTCCCTTCAAGTATTAGGCCAAATGGCCTGTTACGATCTCACAGTTGAATTTTCAATCCAGCGCTTCTTTGGACGACCGAGAGATCTCTTCCCGTTTGGACGATAGTGGAGCATGACTTTTGGGATTCTATATCTATGCATGCGATGCAGATGATTTATCCAGTTGTTCTGATAATGTTTTACGTGATTAATTACAGGTTCTAGTTGTAATTCTTGCATTACATCTTCATTGCATTTGTGATCCCATTTCGTATATCCCGCTGTATATCTCATAAATTTCATTTCATTAGCCGTTATTCTGCTTTCGTCTTTCTTCCTCAATGTCCATGCCTCACTGCCGTAACAAAGTACAGGTCTCGCCAAGGTCTTGTAAAGGCGAATTCGAGTATGCGTTTGTAGTACGGAAGGTTTCATAATGATGTTAATTATTCCCATTGTTTTGGTGTATTTAGAAATTTTCTGTAAAATGTCTACTTCATCGAAAAAAAAAAGATAGGCCTAATGTGTATCCGAGATATGTAAAATAATTTATCCTTTCTAATATTTTTTAATGTAAACATATTTTGCTAAGCACAGGGTATTTTCCGCAGAAGGCCATAATTTTAGTTTTTTCTTTATTGATTTTCATATCATATTTAATTCCAATTTTGTTAAAATTAAAAGTTGAACATTGTAATTCATCTTCTGAGGATGCCACCAGAGCTAAATCGTCTGCAAAAAGTAATGAATCTGGTTGTAAATGTCTATTGAGTTGTATATATCCATGAGGCAATTGTTTCCATTCCCTAATTTATTTGACTCATCTATACTAATAATCTATACTAATAATAAATCTGTAGCCGAAATTTTTCTAGTAATTTTCGATTTGCCAAAAATAATTGGTCCTAACATATACAATTAACCACCCTGAAACCGAAAATCGCTTTTTTGAAATTTTTGTTTGTATGTCTGTCTGTCTGTCTGCATGTTTGTTACCTTTTCACGCGATAATGGCTGAACGGATTTCGATGAAAATTGGAATATAAATTAAGTTCGTTGTAACTTAGATTTTAGGCTATATGGCATTCAAAATACATTATTTAAAAGGGGGGTTATAAGGAGGCCTGAATCAAATAAATCGAAATATCTCGCTTATTATTGATTTTCGTGAAAAATGTTACATAACAAAAGTTTCTTTAAAAATAATTTTCGATAAGTTTTATCCCTTGCAAAAGTTTGATAGGACTGATATTTAATGAGATAAATGAGTTTTAAAATCAAAATAACTGCCATCTAAGGCCGTGTAATGAATTAAAAAACAAATGACTTCGTCTATAAGGGGCCTTGGACAGCAACAATCGAAAGCTATGAAAGATAGCCTACAGATAATGTTTCTGTGTTTGTATGAAGTAATATCAGAAGCTAAATTAACCGATTTGTATAATTAATTATTAATTAACCATTGGAAAATGTAGTTTCTCTAGATGGACATAATGCTATAATGTTATCACAGTAACTTCTGAGTGAATCGAGGACAGGTAAGATTAAAATAACTTCTTATGCACAGAAAACTTGATAGGCTATTCTGTACATTCGTTTCCTGTATTTCCTAAAACAATTTTTATGACCAAATGAGTGGTCTCTGGATCAAAATGATCGCATTTTAATTATGCAAATACAATTTAAATTAAGTAACATAATAAACGATTTATCCTTATATCAAACACGAATGTTCCCTGGATCAAATGTCCTATTTTAATTATGTAATTACTTTATATTTATTTCTAACGGGTGCAGCGGAGCGCACGGGTACGGCTAGTATATATAATAAATAGCAACGGTGAAAGGCCGCAGTCTTGTCTTACTCCTGTGTGAATTTCTGTCCAATGCGATAATTTATTAAGGCAATAACCAAGAAATTAAAATGACTGTGTGTTTTTATTTATTCCCAATAATTTGAATATTTCTCATTATATGGCTAGTGTTTTGTTTTTCGTGCTGTCCTATATTATGGTAAATCTACTGGGTTTTCAGCCTTTAGTGCAATGCCTATTTCGACATTTTTAAGTGCATATTTTTAAAGCATATTTAGTAGATACAACTCTCAACACTCCCTGCATTAATGATTTATGCACGCACTAATTCTCTCAATCATTAACTCATGCATTGTACTTCCTTCTTCTCATCTTTGACTTGAATTAGGCTACGTTTCATTTACTTCTTGGCTCAGTGATTTATTCCTCCTTCCTTGCTAGTTACTTCTCTTGTTCCCAACTGGATCGAGTAATCAGCCATTTCTCTACCTCTTTCCTCCATCAATCTGTCATTGTGCATTTCAATACTACTTTTTTTTTTTTTTTTTTTTTTTGCATATACCGAATTTTTCACACCTCTACTCCCTCCTACTTATCTGTCCGATTCCACAGTCTTTCTCGGTATCATAACTTAAATACTCGGCCACAATATGATAACACGCTAGAAATACCACTGCACACATCATCTCTTTATTCTTCATCTTTCACTGTTGCTACTTCTTGTCACTGGAATTCTCTGCCGCCTGAAGTCAAGGGCTGCCGAACTTTAATTTCCTTTAGATGTAAATTAGAAAAATATCTTATGATGATTTGCCAGACTAACGCCTTGCAAATATTTAATGGAATGTGTTCCACTGTATTTATTTTTATTTTTTTTGTTTCTTATTTTTATTATCTAAATCGTGTTTATTTATCACTTAACACCAATATGTATCCCACTGTGTTGTTTTTTTATTATTAATCTATTTTCGTGTACATTTTATTCAATTGTCGGTTTCTGGTTTAATTATGTAAATCCTACTTACTTGTAATCTAATACTAATATGTATTCCAATGTGTTTATTTTTATTTTTACTGTGTACATTTCTTTTATTGAATTATCGGCTTCTGTTTTTTATGTGATTCGTATTTGATTCTAACAACATTAATATGTATTCCACTACGTTTATTTTTATTTTATGAGGTAAATTTTTATGTAACTACCTCTTTTGATCTCATTATGTACCTAAATTGTATCAGCATGTAATTACTTAATTCCGATCCAGTTTTATGTTCAACTATGTAAGCAAGTTTTAATCCTGGCTGAGTGTAAGAGAAGGCCTTACGGCCTTAACTCTGCCAGGTTAAATAAAGAGCCAATATTATTATTATTATTATTATTATTATTATTATTATTATTATTATTATTATTATTATTACATTCACCATTCGTAGCACTCATTCCCTCTTTCTTTTTGTTCCCTTCCATGCATCCATCCATCTTTATTCCATTTTCTCTATCTCCTACTAACGTGTTATTCTCACCCCGCCTTGCTCTCTCCACATTCATTCTCATCTGCGGTAAACAAGTTCTGCAGTTTAGAGGCGTATGTATTCTGCAAGTTTTTATGTCACACTTTCAGGTTCGCCCAAGAGGATTTCGGCTTGAAAAACGTTCCAATTTTCTACAAAATAATGAAATACTGTGTATAAAACTAGGCAGATGAGTAATAGTGTGCATCGGCGGAGTAGCAACATCTCCTGGAGCGGACACGCGATCGATTCTGCATAGGGACGCACATCATAAATCGTGATAAAGGACTAGCAGATCGAAGCAATATTAGAGGCGAGTTGTATAAAGATAAATGACCTTCCTGAAGATGCAGTGGTGACAGGCCTATCACTTGTGTGCGAGATGGGAGGTCCTTTGTAAAATGTCAGCGGGGGGCGCAAGGGTTGGCGGTCACGACCCGGAAGGGACTTCCCCTCGTCTGACAACCCCCATTATTCAGTGTCGCCCGTGGAACCTTCCGCCCATCAATTACCCCCATGTCGGCCGCAGAGGGGCGAAGGTGGGCGAGGGTAGTGATTCTTCCAGACACCCGGCGTCCCTCCACTGCCTTCCCACACTTCGGACTGCAGGACGAGAGTTCGACGCCGGCCAGTGCCGATTCAGGAATGGCTTCGCACCAGTTAACTGTACAGACTGTCTCAGTGTCAGCTTTGAAAGTAAGACCCAAACTAGAGAATTTACAGATTGTTAAGATGACCATAAACGATACAGGTCTGCTAATCACTTCTACGAAGTCAGGCATAAATACTTTCAGCTACTTATTTTATATAAAAATGCAATAGAAATATACATACAAAAATAAGTGTTCCGCCCATGGGCAGGTCTTTCATTGCAAATCCAGCATCCTTCAATCTGTCCTATTCTCTGCCTTCCGCATATGATCCATATACTGCATTTTAATGTCGTCTATTATCTGATATCTTCTTCTGCCCCGAACTCTTGACCCATTCACCATTCCAGTGCATCCTTTAGTAGGCAATTTCTTCTCATCCAGTGGCCCAACCAATTCCTTTTTCTCTTTCTCATCAGTTTCAGCATCATTCTTTCTTCATCCACTCTTTCCAACACAGCTTCATTTCTTATTCTGTCTATCCACTTCACACGCTCCATTCTTCTCCATATCCACATTTCAAATGCTTCTATTCGTTTCTCTTCATTTCGTAGTAATGTCTATGTTTCTACCTCATACAATACCACATTCCATACAAAGCACTTCACTAGTCTCTTCCTTAGTTTTTGTTTTCCAGAGATCCGCAGAAGATGCTCCTTTTTCTATAAGCCGTATTATAAAACAGTGTGTCATATCGTGTGCAAGATACTAATTTATTTATTTATTTAATTTAAATTCAAATATATAGAATAAACATAATTACAAAACAAACAAAGAGAAATAGAAATAAAATAATACAAGCAATATAAAAGAAGATACAGTAGTATTAAGAAAATTTGAGACCGAATGAGCAGCGCTCGTGCTCGGTCGCAGTTCAGATATAATATTAAAATAAATAATAATAACAATAATAATAATAATAATAATAATAATAATAATAATAATAATAATAATAATATAAATAAATAAGTTAAATAAAATAAGAAAATATAATTACAGCGGCAATGGAATTATATAATATAATATTAACACTAGAGAAGAATAATATCGCACGTGAAAAGTAGGACTAATATATATTTCAAAATTATAGAATACAAATTTAATATAGGTTGATTAATTCATACACATAGGCTATAAATAGATTCCATTGTCACAGAGGTAAGAGAAAGTTAACTTGAATAATGAATTTGAGCAAATAATTATTTAGCGTTTTAATAGACGTAGGCCTATCTTGAATGCTCTTTTATATACCTGTACAAACTAGCCACTCTACCCCATTACCTCCTGGCCTAGTTGCCTCATAAGTGATGCCTTCTTGGTATCACTTGTGAGGTTCAGACTTGTCTTCGGACAGTTGACTAAAAAAACTATCACTTTTTTCTTGTATTATCGGCCACTTCTGTAGATGGATCGAAATTAATAACGGTTAGCAGTAGTCACTGTTTCGCTCTTAACAGGAACAGGCACAGTCACGCGAATGAGATAGCGACTGAACATTGTTACCATATTTGGAGACTGCACATACCAGGAAACCACCGTTGGAATTAATTGCATACTGTGTTTAAGTAAAACAAAATTAATGAAGCAAAAATTATAAATATACAATATTGTAGATTTATAAAATATTCTTCCAGGAAATATGCTAACTCCCATTACAGTGTATCTATTTAAAAGCCACTGATAGGCGTATCTTAAGAGCAGCAGCTGATGCCAATGTTTCATGTAACTACACTAAGGTCTAAAGCAAGTTTCTCATCAATATTTAGTGTTTTTGTTCAGTTAATACCTAGCTCGAAACCAGTTGTTCATTATTTCATTTAATATGTACAGGGACATCATTTTATTTTTACTTCAATTTTTATTGTACCTGAGTTTTTTAATGTACTTCACTCCCACCCCTTCTGCTAAAGAAGTTCCAACTCCACACAGAACCAAGACCGCAGATAGTAAGCAGTACTGAATTACTGAGTATAGTACGTTCCAGAAATATGTTCGCGTTTTCCAGTGACGAAAGAGCTTTCAATATTGAATCATATTTTCTCACAGGTACTGTCCGTTTGCCTACGTCGCATCCCGATTTCCCCCACCTGCTTCTGCTCGCCCCTCTGTAATAGCTGGGCTGTCTTAGCTCTATTCTGAAAACATTAATTTCTCTTAGGAATTGGAAGTTTACGTAATATTATACAGCTGTTTAATTTAACTTAAATAAAAGGGCCTCGTTAAGTAATTAACTGTCACGTGATTTCCTCCCTTTCTACAATCCTGCGGCATAACCACTTGGACGGACATAGATAGCATGTCTGAGTAATTTTATATTTTCGGGTCGGGCAGAAGTGAAGATTGAATTTACAGTACGTAGAGTAGGTACAGAATTATTTCAACATGAGTTACTAGTACGAAGGACGAAACTGGCAATTGGAATTAAATGCAATAGTCTATAGTGCGATAATATGCACAAAAGAACTGAAGCCTGTATCGAAATGAACGGCCACCATTTTCAAAATTGTGTTTAAATATCCATATTATGATTATTTTTCAATTTAACTTCTTTCTCTATATTGTATGCTAATGTGCTGTAGACAGTATAATATACACTGCATAATGAATACGTTCGCATGGATAACTCACTTCGTGAGTAAAAACACTTATTCTTAATATAGTACTGTACTTTGATTAAAGAAAAACCTAATAAAAATGATCAAACTCAAAATCGCGATATTTCCTAGTTTACGTAAATGGATGAACTACTTTTCTTCCTTCCTATACCTAGTAGAGTGATTTGTGTTTTACGCCAGTATCATCGAACTCCAGTCTTGGAGGGGGGAGCAAGCGGTGTTTCCTGTTCTCTAAAGGTATAGACAGGTTAATATTAAAAATGTTAGTAAATATAAAATGATATCCGTGTACATCAGGGGTGCACTTATTCTGTCATACAGGCGCACTGTAGCCTCCGAAATTCTATGTTGGCGAGAAATGACCTGCGAAGCCCCTGTCACGTGTTCTGTTGCATTCCATGATGATGTGCACAAAAGCTCTTCATTTAATCCAGACACCTCAACAGATAAATGGCTGCTCCAGTCTGCACGTGAAATTTAATTTTTACCTTCAGTAAAGCTGGTCATTAATGTGTTGCTAGGCGACGTCTTCATCTCGACGCCAATCCAGAGGTGCTCGTCTCCGATCACGTCCGCCGGCGCGCCTCTATCTCAGCGTGTGGAGCAGCTCCATGCAGACGAGCAGCAAGGATTTGGGAATGTCGACAAGCAGTGGCGGCTAGTTCAAGGACAGCAGGAAGGGAGAGCTACCGGTATAAATCACGTCGTGGCCCTTCAACTCCAGAGAAAGTGAAGGCACGACGATAAACAAGTCCTAGGCCTATTATAAGAAAGTATGAGAGAAAGAGAAGTTATTTGTCGACCTGGAATGCGGTTCACCACAGACATCCAAAACAAGAAATAATTTTATGCTATTTCCAGTTTCAAATGGGTAACACTTCCAAGTTTCAAGTAAAATTGCTAACATTGTGTTCAGAACTGTAATGGAAGGCTTCAAGTGAGCGGCAGTTTGTTCATTACTATCCACGGCAAGTCAATAAAAGCGTCAAATACTATTTAAACACAAAGAGTCCGATTTTGCATACAATAACAGTGAAAACTTCAACTCTTACACAGGTTTACCTTCAATTCTTGTGACGTCATTGGCTCCAACGTTTGTATCCTTTATGTATCTTTGATTCCTACTATAAACAATATTTTAAACTTCCCTCCATTTTTTCACAGCATTTTAATCTTTCTGATTCCTATTTCATATTATGTTCGCAATACTATTTTCATTCATTGATTTTTGTTTCTAATATTTTAAATTGTAATATTCACGTTGCTAATTCCTGGTTTATAGGCCTACTCATTTCAGGCAGGGCATAGTTGCGCCCCGTTCCCATCAGGTAGAGAAAGGAGCATGGCATAGTTGCACCCCGATGAAATAGGTAGAGAAAAATACACTACGGGAACTCGAGCCTCGTAATCAACCAACCTTATTGATTTCTTATGCGACTTAATATTTATTAAAATGAACACCATGAAGTTGGCAGTACTTTTTTAACTGATTTTCTACAGTTTATGCAGTGATTATCAATAGCATACTGTTAAAATGAACACCATGAAGTTGGCAGTACTTTATTAACTGTTTTTCTACAGTTTATGCAGTGATTATCAATAGCATACTGTTAAAATGAACACCATGAAGTTGGCAGTACTTTATTAACTGTTTTTCTACAGCTTATGCAGTGATTACCAATAGCATACTGTTAAAATGAACACCATGAAGTTGGCAGTACTTTATTAACTGTTTTTATACTGTTTATGCAGTGATTACCAATAGCATACTGTTAAAATGAACACCATGAAGTTGGCAGTACTTTATTAACTGTTTTTCTACAGTTTATGCAGTGCTTACCAATATCATACTGTTAAAATGAACACCATGAAGTTGGCAGTACTTTATTAACTGTTTTTTCTACAGTTTATGCAGTGATTATCAATAGCATACTGTTAAAATGAACACCATGAAGTTGGCAGTACTTTATTAACTGTTTTTCTACAGTTTATGCAGTGCTTACCAATATCATACTGTTAAAATGAACACCATGAAGTTGGCAGTACTTTATTAACTGTTTTTTCTACAGTTTATGCAGTGATTATCAATAGCATGCTGTTAAAATGAACACCATGAAGTTGGCAGTACTTTATTAACTGACATAATTATTCAAATAAGTGAGCCGTTGCAATATGGGGCCTTAGCAGTCTTGACATTTTATTATTGATTTTCACACCGTCTGTGGCGTATAGTGAGGTTAATTTAAAATGAATGTTAAGTTTTGTGAAAAGGGTAAAGAGTTAATAATTCACAATGATTCTAAGTTTCAATTTTCGAAACCCTTTACCGTAGGGTTAAGTATCGATATATAAACAAAAAATGCAGTTCATTTATTGTGTGCAATCAATAAAAAAGTGCTATTTTAAATAGCAAAATTGATCATATGCTAGGCCTACCTGATTTTAATGCAGCTATCACTGTAATATTTTTAAGTAATTTATTTATGACAATCACTTTCGTGTGTACTATGCCCATCGGGGCGCAACTATGCCATATCCATTCTGCTACCTGATTTCTTCGGGGCGCAACTATGCCATGTCCCTTCTGCTACCTGATTTCTTCGGGGCGCAACTATGCCATGTCCCTTCTGCTACCTGATTTCTTCGGGGCGCAACTATGCCATGTCCCTTCTGCTACCTGATTTCTTCGGGGCGCAACTATGCCATGTCCCTTCTGCTACCTGATTTCTTCGGGGCCATCTATGCCATGTCCCTTCTGGTACCTGATTTCTTCGGGGCGCAACTATGCCATGTCCATTCTGCTACCTGATTTCTTCGGGGCGCAATTATGCAATGTCCATTCTGCTACCTGATTTCTTCGGGGCGCAACTATGCAATGTCCCTTCTGCTACCTGATTTCTTCGGGGCGCAACTATGCCATGTCCATTCTGCTACCTGATTTCTTCGGGGCGCAACTATGCCATGTCCCTTCTGCTACCTGATTTCTTCGGGGCGCAACTATGCCATGTCCCTTCTGGTACCTGATTTCTTCGGGGCGCAACTATGCCATGTTCCTTCTGCTACCTGATTTCTTCGGGGCGCAACTATGCCATGTCCCTTCTGCTACCTGATTTCTTCAGGGCGCAACTATGCCATGTCCCTTCTGCTACCTGATTTCTTCGGGGCGCAACTATGCCATGTCCATTCTACTACCTGATTTCTTCGGGACGCAACTATGCCATGTCCCTTCTGCTACCTGATTTCTGCGGGGCGCAACTATGCCATGTCCCTTCTGGTACCTGATTTCTTCGGGGCGCAACTATGCCATGTCCATTCTACTACCTGATTTCTTCGGGGCGCAACTATGCCATGTCCCTTCTGCTACCTGATTTCTTCGGGGCCAACTATGCCATGTCCCTTCTGGTACCTGATTTCTTCGGGGCGCAACTATGCCATGTCCATTCTGCTACCTGATTTCTTCGGGGCGCAACTATGCAATGTCCATTCTGCTACCTGATTTCTTCGGGGCGCAACTATGCAATGTCCCTTCTGCTACCTGATTTCTTCGGGGCGCAACTATGCCATGTCCATTCTGCTACCTGATTTCTTCGGGGCGCAACTATGCCATGTCCCTTCTGCTACCTGATTTCTTCGGGGCGCAACTATGCCATGTCCCTTCTGGTACCTGATTTCTTCGGGGCGCAACTATGCCATGTTCCTTCTGCTACCTGATTTCTTCGGGGCGCAACTATGCCATGTCCCTTCTGCTACCTGATTTCTTCGGGGCGCAACTATGCCATGTCCCTTCTGCTACCTGATTTCTTCGGGGCGCAACTATGCCATGTCCATTCTACTACCTGATTTCTTCGGGACGCAACTATGCCATGTCCCTTCTGCTACCTGATTTCTGCGGGGCGCAACTATGCCATGTCCCTTCTGGTACCTGATTTCTTCGGGGCGCAACTATGCCATATCCCTTCTGCTACCTGATTTCTTCGGGGCGCAATTATTCTATGTCCCTTCTGCTACCTGATTTCTTCGGGGCGCAACTATGCCATGTCCCTTCTGCTACCTGATTTCTTCGGGGCGCAACTATGCCATGTCCCTTCTGGTACCTGATTTCTTCGGGGCGCAACTATGCCATGTCCCTTCTGCTACCTGATTTCTTCGGGGCGCAACTATGCCATGTCCCTTCTGCTACCTGATTTCTTCGGGGCGCAACTATGCCATGTCCCTTCTGCTACCTGATTTCTTCGGGGCGCAACTATGCCATGTCCATTCTACTACCTGATTTCTTCGGGACGCAACTATGCCATGTCCCTTCTGCTACCTGATTTCTGCGGGGCGCAACTATGCCATGTCCCTTCTGGTACCTGATTTCTTCGGGGCGCAACTATGCCATATCCCTTCTGCTACCTGATTTCTTCGGGGCGCAATTATTCTATGTCCCTTCTGCTACCTGATTTCTTCGGGGCGCAACTATGCCATGTCCCTTCTGCTATCTGATTTCTTCGGGGCGCAATTATGCCATGTCCCTTCTACTACCTGATTTCTTCGGGGCGCAACTATGCCATGTCCCTTCTGCTACCTGATTTCTTCGGGACGCAATTATGGCATACCGCTTATTTCATCATTCATAATATATCTTTGTTCCCACATTAATAATTTTTAAGCCGTCTTCTTGCTTACATTAATATTTTAACGTCTTTTTTATGAATGCACTCATATTTTATTGTTCTTTTGAGTACTAATTCCTTCTTTTCTGATTTTTTAACTTATTTTATCACACTCAAAATGAGACATATTATGTCTATTCCTTAAACATTCCACTTTACAGTCGTCAGGATTTGATCTCGTGACTCTATCCGTTCCCCGCCATGTCCTTGAATCTTAGCCGTCGTAAACAATGGAGCGGAGCGCTGTTAAAACAATTGGTCCGCAGACAGGGCGGATGTGGACGTGTGTGTCACTGTCAAATTAGAGGAGCGGCGGAATGACAGCCCCCCCCCCGTACGTGACGTGTCAGACCACAATTTCGTTGTGGCTAAAAATTGAGCCGTGAGCGGACTTGCAGGCGCAGTCTCATGTCCTGCAAAAATTGTATGGGAAGCTGTCTGAATTAAATATGTGGAAGATGACGGCTGTCGGCGAGCCTCATTCCACATTTAATAGCCGACAAGTCTGCCCAAACACTCGACAACACCTGTAATGGAGTCTGGATCTCAACACGTGGCAGGCCACATTTCAGACCCCTTCACTTCCATAAAAATAACGTCATCATCATCATCATCATCATCATCAAAGAGACCGTAATGTTCCAATCGACAGTCTTCTTACGCCTCAAAGTTTTCCACGCATTTTGAAGTTGGGTTCGATTCCAGTCGATTTAATATTTTCTGACTTATTCCGCCGTTCAATTGCTATACAAAACTTGCAGCTTTCCTCATCAATTTCAAATCACTAAGCCACACCGGATACCCACTCCGGCGTCGGACAGAATCGTATCAGTTTAAGTTCCAACTCTTGGGTTCCCTCTAGTGGCCGCCCTCTGCACTACGTCATAGATGTCTATGAACGTAAGACTGAAGTCCAGACATGTGCTGAGGTGCACTCGTTATGAGTGATTAGTTGGCCGGGATCCGACGGAATAAGCGCCTTCTTAAATCACGAAGTGATTTACGCATATCATATATATTATTTTAATGTACCGAAGTACATATGATATTTCCATGCAGATATTCTGCGTCATCATACGATGAAAGAGTAATAGAACGGAGAAAAATTTTCTCCGGCGCCGGGATTTGAACCCGGGTTTTCAGCTCTACGTGCTGATTCTTTTCCACTAAGCCACACCGGATACCCACCCCGGCGTCGGACAGAATCGTCTCACTTTAAGTTCCAACTCTTGGGTTCCCTCTAGTGGCCGCCCATTACTCTTTCACCGTATGATGACGCAGAATATCTGGATGGAAATATCATATGTACTTTGGTACATTAAAATAATATATATAATTTGAAATCAGCTTTTGTCACTTAAGTAAGAGCCTTAAATTCATATAAAAACTGTATAGTACCTTTCTTTTCTTCGCCTTCTGCCAACAGAACGAGATTTATTTAAAGGTGTAAAAAGTTTGACTCACGATTAGTCTACCTCAACCGCAAGTTCCAGGACAGTGGATTGGTAGAGGTGCCCGCGTATCTGAGCTCCGAGGTCACCTGACCTTACCACTTATGTTACATCTAGTTCCTTGTGTACAGCTTGCATCAGTTGCGTGAAAGGCGCATGGAGGCGGTCAACAGCAGAGTGTTCACAGTAGTCTCTTGCGTTGACATGCAGTGTGGCCACGTTCAACTTTATTGATATCCAGTGCCACATATATGCCCTTGCTATGAAGGCATATATATAGTTTTACTATATTAAACATGCTTTTCATTAAAATGAATAGTTACTTTTGGGACACTCTGTATATTATATTCTGTACGTTGTGTAAATGTGTGTTCTAAGTTTGGTAACATTAAATAAATATTTCGCTTTTATGGAAATAAATTTATGAAAATTTTCTCGTTTCAGCAGTTTGGGTTTCCTTTATTCTGATGTGACACGAAAGTCTGTTTCTATTATTTATAGAATTATCTTAAAATCATATCCAAATCATACTTGTACGAATGTCTGACATAATTTTTAATATTAAGTTCAATTAAAAAACTTCTTCACGAGTCACTATCATCAAGGTAGAAAGAAGTAACCCACAAAAACCTCTGAGACTTGGGCGTAATGTGGCAAGAATCGAAGGACATAAAATTCAATTGTGAGGAGCAGCTATTGGTTAATCACTAAACCATCGTTGATGTCACTGAAATATGATATGTAGGGCTAGGATCTTTTTTCTAGTAAGCCAGAAACATAGCTGCTTTAGTATTTATATGTTATGTGATAAACTGAGTGTTTTAAGACATATTTGTTAGGGCATTTTTTGCATTTTTTGCCTGTTTCAACTCATAAGAGCATCTTTTGTGTTATTCGGTCATTTTTTAGGCATTTTCATTTAATTTTGGCCATAAATCCTCATTATTAATGTAAAATAATGTTTATTTCCTTTGATATTTTCTTTACATATTTTGTCCATTAATACCCATTATTTTGTATGATATTTTAATTGTTTTTCTAAAAAAATATTGCCATTTTAACGTAGTACACCCCATGTAATGGATCAGTCCAACCACCCCTTCAATATAGACTCCTCTATACCTGCTAATTCCGGATAAGAGTGGCCTTGTGGTAGACTACATGGAAACTAAAAGTAAAGTAAATCCATGGCGCTACAGACCATGAAGGGCCATGACCGACCAGCCGACTGCTGATCTCACGTCCACATGCCGACGCAGAGGTGAACGATCATACATGGAAACTACATCAGGTAAAATAATTAAAGTGTACTACTTAGAAAAAATTATGTAAAATTTAATTTAATTACTAGTCTAAATATTAAGTAGTACAAAACCTCTTTTCCTACTAAGCCAATTAAAGATCAATTTTTAGGGCATTTTAAGGGCATTTTTGAAAGATTTTTAGGTCATAAATGCATTGTTTTTAGGACATTTTTTCATGATTTATTGGTCATCAAAATCCTAGCCCTAATGATATGGTATAGTACGATATGTGCTGTGGAGAAACCAACCCTTCCGTTTTCGTATTTATTGTCATAGTAATTGTAAAGTGGTTTAAACTGTTTTGAACAAATACCTATAGCCTATAAATTATTGGCAAACATTTTAATAATTTAGTAAATATAAATTATTGCAATTCAAGGAACTGGCACTAAAGTTCCAATGTGCTCATTGAAGCTCACAACAGGAACTAGTTTCAATGTACAGGAAAATAAATAACTTAAATAAAAACGTTAACTTCATCACCAAATAATATAATGCATGTCAGAAATTAATAATAATTGACGAATCAATGATATTACGCTCTACTGACACACGACATCTCCCCGTCCTATTATTACCGACGTGTATTAGTGTGAGAGTGGAGAAAAGCCAGGGAAAGTTATGAATGAAAGGATGTTAGGCTCAACAAATAGAAAGGCAGAAAATAGGAAAGACTGGAGAATGCTGGGTTTGCAGTGAAAGACCTGCTCTTGGGCAGAACACTATGAAAGAATGAACCTCGACAACTAGTACACAGAATTCTCTGACAAACTTCAGTAGAAGTCAACCTCTTTACACAAGATTAATCAACAAGTAAAGAAACCGCAAACTGCAGGGCGCACACAGTCCGCCAGTGTCTATTGTATAAAAATTTCAGTAAAACAATTAAATATTAATAAATCAAAATCCTAAAAAATAAAATTTTAACAAGCTTAAAATGATAGTTATTATAAAACCAACTTTACCTAATAAATAAAAAAATTATAAAAATATGTTAAAGAGCTTATCCCCCATAACATTAATATCAATAAAATAAAAACTAAAAAGATAGAAATATAATAATAATTTATGAATTAAATTCATTTCCTGAAAAACCAGAAACCATTGAAGCCGAATAACATTTCACTACTAAATAATAATTATTAATAATTATAAAACAGTAACTAAAATAATTAATTAGATCCTTCAAAATCGGGAAACAAAAAATTTATAATATAATTTAATAAACCCTGATACACAAGGTACAACAAAAATTTACTTCTATAAATTAATAATATAACCTCTACAGTAAAAATAAACTATAATTGAAAAAATTTAATCAACAACATATACAAAAACAATAAATTAATTTTAATATAAATATAAAACACAAAAAAAAATAATTTATATAATAACTCAGGTTATATCGAATTGCACGATAAAATTATTCAGTGTAAATGAAATTTTTGGAAAATAGGAAAATGACGTAGGAAAATTGACATTTCACTGAAAACTATTATTTTTCTGAAAAACTTTGGGTTCCAAGCTTCAAAATAAGGGGTAATTTATTAAAATCCGTTCAGCCGTTTTTCTGTAATTTCCATTACCAGTTCAAATTATATATATATATATATATATATATATATATATATATATATATGGACCTTTATTTATTGCTAACTTGCAAACCTATGGAAAAAATGAAAATGTCACTTGGAAGAATACAGCGAAATGAGAGGTTTAAAATGCATTAAGGACAGACTTTCAGCCGTGTCTTATCAATCAGTCACATGAATGCATCATTATCTCAGAAAGCGCTGGATTTTAAAATGTGACTTTTTCATAGAACGTGTATTCATTCCTGTTGAATAATCAATAATCATGAATAATTTTACATATTGATTAGAAAAATGTATGATTTTATACACTAATTTTAAACAAATTTTCAGATATTTTATTTGTTTAAAATTAACAATTTAAGAAAATTTAACAAATTGTTCCATATTTGAATTATCATCATCTCGTACACAACACAGCTTGGGCCATAAGGCCTGTTCCGCCTCCATATGTAGGCTAATTTAAGAATATTGTTAAAATCTCTCCATATCTTAAGTCGACCAATGTCTCTACTACTTCTTGGTTTATACTGATAGAGTATTTGCGGGTTGCGATTTTGTTCCATACTGAGAATATGATCATGTCATCTACCTATATATTCAAATATTAGTGTTGCAATGCATTCTACATCAATTTCTTTGCGGATTTCTGTATTTCTTTTACAGTGTAGTATACTTAGGGTCTGACCTGCCAGTGGTATGAGGAGTCTCGTTTCTGCAGCTTGCACTTGAATTTTGTGGTAAAAATTTCATGGAGATGTCCATAATAGTTCTTTTTAGAAAATGGCGATATATTTTTAAACAGAAAATATGCGAATATTTTAATACGGCAAAACCAAATCAAGCAGTATGATCCATATATTCAGATACTATAATGTATTGTATTGTATTTATTAACATTCCATGGTATTCATACATTGCTTACGGCTAGAATATGGAACAAGTCATAAAACTTAATACTATTATAAAGTCTTAATTTATAGTCACAGTCTAGATGAAATATATACAGACGAGATTTACAATATAGTCTACTAGTACAACACAAAGTTTTAGTATCAATTTCATGAAGCGTTATTGAATGTCATAAATTCACCTACAGAATAGAAGGCGTGAGAAATTAGGTACTTCTTTAATTTGGCCCTAAATAATTTTATGTTTTGAGTTTCATTTTTTATATCGATAGGGAGGTTATTAAAAATTTTTACTGCCATATAACGCACTCCTTTTTGATAGCACGATAGACTTGCCGATGGAGTATGAAAGTCATTTTTTGACGTGTATTTATGCTATGAACTGTTGAATTAGTTACAAAGTTTTCACGATTACATACGAGGAAGATTATTAATGAAAAGATATACTGACAAGCCATGGGCATTATTTGTAGTTTTTTTAATAGTCCTACACGATTCCCTAGATTTGGCACCTACTATTATTCTAATTACTCTTTTTTGTAATAGAAATATATTGTTACTATCTGTGGAATTTCCCCAGAATATTATTCCAAAACTCATTACCGAGTGGAAGTATGCAAAGTATATTGTTTTTAAGGTATTGATATTTACTATCTTTTGCATAAATCTAATAGCAAAACAAGCTGAATCAGCACTTCAAAATACGTCGGTTAGATCCTTTAACACCTTCATGACTGGCAAAAATAACTGTTCACGGTGCAAGTTAAGGACTACAACTTACAATAACAAAGTTCGTTATGAGAGAACATTAAAAATTGAGAATGATATTAATTTATAGTTCGTATTTCGCAATTATGGAAGTCAGGACGTTTTGTCAACGTAGTTGCAAGTTGCGGAATTTTTCCATCTGAGAAATTCAATCCTGGTCTGCTTGCGACAAGCGCCTGTGTAACTAGGCAACTTATCGCACACGGCGGATGAGCAGGTTTTCTAAATGCGCGCTCTGCAGGCGAAGGAATGAAATATGTAGCGCGTGTAATGGATACAGTAATAATGCATACATTAGCCTTATGCATTATAGCGGGCGGGCAGTGATGAGCTCGACTCCATTGCCCCCAATGGGCAAAAATTCATATGGGGAAATATGTAGGGCCAACACACTAAAAAATAAAGTCACTAATGAACCCGTCTTCAAACTGTTGACACGACCAACACAGATGTTTTATTTAGCCGACGACCTTCCGGCTCATGAATGAAGCAGGTCTGCACCATGCCATTATTTGTGGTCGTGCGTTCGATACTCCTGACCTCTCCACAGAACTGGCACTCTCGAAACGATTATTCATAGCACATACATACATACATACATACATACATACATACATACATACATACATACATTGTACATACATACATAACATAACATAACATAAACATAAACATAACATAACATTACATGCATAAGTATATATTTCTTTATTTCGCCGCAATGCATTAATTCTAGTCATAAACAGACGCGGAATCGCGGTGCATTTGGTTATCCTCCAATTCGTCATTCATTCATTCATTCATTCATTCTATTCCATAGATCTTACATGACCAATGAAGCTTTATGATGTGGACAAGTCAAAATTTTACAATATTACAATTACAATTTTTACAAATTTTTATAGTTTAACAATTTAGTAATTTTCTACAATTTTTACAATTTTGTGCAATTTTTTACAATATTTTGGCGAGATGTAGTGAGATGAGGTGAGGTTCGGGGATTCGCCAAACTATTACCCGGCATTTGCCTTTTGGTTGGGGAAAACCTCGGAAAAACCCAACCAGGTAATCAAATCAAAGGGGGATAATAAAATCAAAGGGGTTGATGCCAAGGACTCGCCATAGACCATCCGGCTTCAGTCCCACGGTTGTGGAAAACCTCGGAAGAAACCAAAGACCAACGGGGGATCCAACCCAAATCAAATTAGTTCAATTTACAAACTTATTTTCGTTAAGCTTTACAAAATTGTACAATTCATATGAAGTAGATTAATTCAATCTATAAGCTTAAACAACTCATCAGTTGACCTATACAGTATACTATTCAATTCACAGCACATACAATTCATCAGTTATGCTAAACAAAAATATAAAATGCATAGTAAACAGATTAAGTCAATATAAAAACATATTTTAGTTGAGCTATAAATTGTACATGTCATTTAAGTAGAATAATTCAATTCACAAGCATAAACAATTCATCAGTGTTGTAGAAGGTACGAGTATGTAGAAATTTGGTTAATTCTTTTCTGAACCTTTTCTCGTGGTTCTTCAAATCTTTAATGTAATTAGTAATTAGGCAGTGCATTGAAGACTGGTATATATGAATAGCGAACTCCTTTTTTAAAACAGTTATTTTTTTTTAATTTTATACTGATTAAAGACTGAAAATGAACCTACAACTGTCATGAAAGCTAGGAACTATCCCTAAAATGCGAGTATTTATTATGTCTTGTAGATAAATCCATGGCAACTCAGAGTTAGAAGCTTGGCATTGCTCAACTTCCTAGTTCAGCCAACACGTGACAGGAATTACTGATAGATTGCGTGATTGAATAGATGAATAAATGAATCAGTTAATGAGCGAGTGAATTTACGATTGATTGAATTAATGGATTCAATGAATGAATAAATGAAAAATGAATTAATATTTGACTGAATTAGTGATTGGATAATGAATCAGTCAGTAAGTTTATAAATGAAAGGATAGAGGGACAAAAAGATTAATGACTGCACTTTGAACCAACTGATAAGCGGGGTAATGAAACAGTGAATAAACAGAGGAAGAATGGATTACTATATGACTATGAATAGTTTAATGTATGTATAGTCTATACTTACTTACTTACTTACTTACTTACTTACTTACTTACTGGCTTTTAAGGAACCCGGAGGTTCATTGCCGCCCTCACATAAGCCCGCCATCGGTCCCTATCCTGAGCAAGATTAATCCATTCTCTATCATCATATCCCACCTCCCCTCAAACCCATTTTAATATTATCTTCCCATCTACGTCTCGGCCTCCCAACTAACACTCTATATGCATTTCTGGATTCGCCCAAATGTGCTACATGCCCTGCCCATCTCAAACGTCTGGATTTAATGTTCCTAATTATGTCAGGTGAAGAATACAATGTGTGCAGTTCTGTGTTGTGTAACTTTCTCCATTCTCCTGTAACTTCATCCCTCTTAGCCCCAAATATTTTCCTAAGCACCTTATTCTCAAACACCCTTAACCTATGTTCCTCTCTCAATGTGAGAGTCCAAGTTTCACAACCATACAGAACAACCGGTAATATAACTGTTTTATAAATTCTAACTTTCAGATTTTTCGTCAGCAGACTGGATGATAAAAGCTTCTCAACCGAATAATAACACGCATTTTCCATATTTATTCTGTGCTTAATTTCCTCCCGAGTATCATTTATATTTGTTACTGTTGCTCCAAGATATTTGAACTTCTCCACCTCTTCAAACAGAGAGGGTTTGGAATTGAACGGGTTACATCAGCTGCTTGTCTATGCGGATGACGTGAATATGTTAGGAGAAGATTTACAAACGATTAGGGAAAACGCGGAAATGTTACTTGAAGCAAGTAAAGAGACAGGTTTGGAAGTAAATGCCGAAAAGACAAAGTATATGATTATGTCTAATGACGAGAATATTGTACGAAATGGGGAAAAAAAGTATATACTGTATATACATATATATACATATATGACAGAATGAAAACTTTCTAGAAGAAGTATACAATACGCTAGCATTTGTCAGTCTCTTGTATGGTAATGAAGTCTGGACTCTCAAATAAAATGACAAAAATACACTAAAAACGTCAGGCCCACAAAAAACTGTAAATACCAAAATATTTCATGTAGAAATAATAGCTGAAAATTGAAAAAAAAAATCATGAAATAATAGTAATCTACAAACAATGACAATGTCTAGAATAATAGATTACAAAACGGACGAAAATGAGACAATATAGATGATGATGATGACGATGATGATGGTAGGTCGGTCGGTTAGCTGGACAGTGTGCAGTGAGCGGTGTGCGTATGAATCAAAGATAATCGGCTGATTAGCGAGTTGAAGGCGCGTGACAGCAAGTGACGACGTCATCCCCGTAATCTGCGGATGAAGGCTGTCACGCCGAGGCGCCGAGATCAATTTTTCTCCGCTGCCAACCTGTCCGTTAGATTCGAATTGTTTTTAGAACGCCTGACAGCCACCGGTTTAATCACGGCCGGTCTTTTTGCTGTCACTGCTTGAGGTTGCCCTCCCCTGCTTTTTCGTCAATACAAGTGTACAACGGAGTGACGCGTTACGACTACAAACTGTGCTGTAACACATGCAAAGGTGACAAGGCGAACTGCCCGCCCGCATGTCATTCCTCTACTTTATTGTAAAATACCGCGGGTTCGAGTCTGCATAATGGAAAGAGGCTTTTCGCCAAGGTTCACTTTCCCTCCTGTCCAATATTGGCAGAGAGCAGAGAACCAGATGTGATGGAAATAGAGTCATGACATTTATTATCACGAAAGTTAATAATGATAATGATAATAATAATAATAATAATAACAATTTACGAATTATATAACTACAATATTATCAAAATTACTATTGGATCAGAACATACCGAATGGAGACCGGTAAACTGTGGAGTTCGTCAAGGATTCCCACTCTCACCACTTTTATTTAATATATATGTTACTGTAAATGTACGAAAACCGGTAAATCTTAGAATTTACCGGTATAACCTAACATTTACCATTACAGTGCGGTAAAACCCCGAAATATCTTATTAGATGTAGGGGAGAGTCGGGTAGTATCGGACATCGGGTAGTATCGGACAGTGCGTTTATTTCATCTACCACCATATGGTAGTACCTGAATGACATGGTTACGTTTCTCTATACGACATCACAGAAACGTAACCATGTCAATCAGGTACTATCATCGTGTGGTAGATGAAAGAAACTCACTGTCCGATATTACCTGATGTCCGATACTACCCGACTCTCCCCTATACATTTTGAACTTTTACCAAGAGATGTTGGCAAATCTCAGGAGTTACCGATCAGCTGTGGTAAAATCGTATTAAAGAAGAAAAAAGAATCTTTACTAAGATTTGCCGTTCTTCGCACTTCTACATATCTATTTCCAATTCATCTTTTATTGTTTTTTAGGATCTATTTAAAAACATAAATAAAAATCACCTCAGCAATGACTGAAATAATTTGTATTTATTTTTAATTTAAGTTATTTAAATATTCATACATTCTAATGTGAGTATAATAAACAATATTCTATATTAAAAATAGTGAAAAATATTATAATTTTAACCACTGTCTATTATATATAGTATTTCATATAAAAATTAACAAAGCCTTTACATCTCCTCAAAGAGTCTAGGTCCACAAATAAAGTAAAACATACATTATGAAGCACTTTTTTGTTGAACACTTTTTAAACATTTACACTTTTTGAACCCTTGTTCTCCAACGACAGACAATTGACCAACCACTTCCCGTACAGTAATTCCTTCTTTTTCTAATTCTTCACTGCTGATAAAATTTTCTTTGCACAATATAAGTTGGTTCCTAGAGTACAATGACTTCAGTTTGCCAGCTTTGGTACCAAGTTGATAAAACTCATCTTAAATATTTATGACCACTGTTATTATTGATTTTGCGTCAATTTTTGCATCCGGTACTTTGATTCTCAAATTCTATCCGACTAAAAATTTTGGAATTTTGTTACAAATGGCTGCTTTCATTTTCTTCGCTTGCATTTTAAGACCTTCTTTGGCAGCCTCTCGGAACCGCTTCACCCTTGCAAACATGTCTGAATTGCACAACGAAGGCGAGATTCTTCGTTCTGGATTCTTCGATCTAGCTTTTACCAGTTCGCATGAGTAAATCCTGAGGTTTACCAACATTTCTTGGTAAAAGTTCAAAATGTATGCATCTAATAAGATATTTTGGGGTTTTACCGCACTATAACGGTAAATGTTAGGTTATACCGATAAATTCTATGATTTACCGGTCTTCGTACATTTACAGTAACATATACATCAACTCCATCATCAGACATTGGCGACTAACAATTCATGGAAACATCCCGCTCTTCCGAAATTGTACCCTAGATACATTATTACATGCAGACGATCAGGTTCTTTTTGCTACAAATGAAGACGAGCTGCAATACTCAATACATCACCTGAATATAATAGCACAAAATTTCAATATGAAAATTTCCCCAAACAAAACAAAAATTATGGCGTTCCAAGATAAACAGCCAGTTAGGAGTAAAATTTTCATTGGAACTCATACGTTAGAACAGGTAAACTCATTTAAATATTTAGGTTATAATTTGACATATTTACCTGTTACTGATATATCTGAAAATATTCAACATTTTAATGGAGCCTTAAGAACCATCAACCAGGTTTTCACAACCACGAAAACCCAAAAATATACCAGGTTAAAAGCATATAAAGTTCTAGCAAGACCTGTCCTCATGTATGGTAGTGAGGCCTGGACTGTCCGAAACTCAGATGCTCAACGCCTAACAATTGCGGAAATGAGATTTCTAAGGACTGTCGGCTACAGCTTGCTTGACCACAAAAGGAATGAACTAATTACAAAAGAATTGAAAATTACACCTATTTATGAACATCTCAACCACTATAGACAAAAATGGCTTAACCATGTCAATAGAATGGACCGTTCCAGACTCCCAAGACAAATTCTCCGCTATATACCACATGGAAGACGATCTTTGGGACGCCCCCTGAAAAGAGGACGGAGACCGTAACAGGCCACTAGGCCTAATACCTGCAAGGACGATGATGATAATAATGATAGTAATAATATAATAACAACAAAATATAATAAAACACAATGTTTTAGTAATACTTAAGAAATATGGTTATAAAATTAATACATAAAAATACTCTCAGATGGCTACAAAGCCATCAATTAAAGAGTGAAGTGGAAGATTTAATTATATTCAAAAACTGAACGAGGAATATTTCAGCAAACTTACACTCAAGCGAGATGTAAAGTCTATAAAGAAAATGAAGAAACTATCGATCATTAGGTATCAGGGTGTGCTACACTGAAACCACATGGAATCTTGCTACAAATAACTACGGTTGTAAAATTAATTAATTACAAAAACAAGAGAATCTGTAGCTGGACATTTAGCCTATAATTGCATGATCAAAAGGCAGTCATAACCTAGCAATGTCGTTGCAATGTGAGAACATCCAATAAAAATATGAAATAGGCAAATGAACCAACACCCTTAAAACCAGCAATAACGCTAAGATTTCCCAGACTACTGCTACGACTTTCATAGCTGGCAGAAATATTGAAAAGTAGAAAACTAAGATCTGCTGAAATAGGTCTAAAGTTGTAAATGCATATGTGCAACATCAGACTAAGTTGTGATCTAGAAAATACTACAAAAAGCTTAAGTGAATTGGTATCTTCAGTTCAGTTCAGTTCTACCAGTCTTTTAGAATTCACTTTACTGTTGAATAGTTCATCTACAGTTGCACTAGTGTCTTAGAATTCACTTTACTGTTGAATAGTTCATCTACAGTTGCACCAGTGTCTTAGAATTCACTTTACTGTTGAATAGTTCATCTACAGTTGCACCAGTGTCTTAGAATTCACTTTACTGTTGAATAGTTCATCTACAGTTGCACCAGTGTCTTAGAATTCACTTTACTGTTGAATAGTTCATCTGCAGTTCTACCAGTCTTTTAGAATTCACTTTATTGTTGAATAGTTCATCTGCAGTTCTACCAGTCTTTTAGAATTCACTTTACTGTTAAATAGTTCATCTACAGTTGCACCATTGCCTTGGAATTCACTTTACTGTTAAATAGTTCATCTACAGTTGCACCAGTGTCTTAGAATTCACTTTACTGTTGAATAGTTCATCTGCAGTTCTACCAGTCTTTTAGAATTCACTTTATTGTTGAATAGTTCATCTGCAGTTCTACCAGTCTTTTAGAATTCACTTTACTGTTAAATAGTTCATCTACAGTTGCACCAGTGCCTTGGAATTCACTTTACTGTTGAACAGTTCATCTACAGTTGCACCAGTCCTTAAGAATTCACCATACTATATTAAATTCTAACTATCCAGAACTCTAGAGTTCACTATACTACTAAGTATCTCATTTACATTGTTTCGCAAATTTTTTTCACTCAATAGTTCGGAATGGTAGTTTATTTTCCTGGATTTCTCATTAAGTCATTACAGTATTTGTAATATGTTACAGAGATCTGAATGTGCCTGAAAGTTCTCATCTTTCGTGATTACTGTCTCTTCAAATTTCCAAGACGCTACAAGAATGAAAGCAAATTTATCATCAATCATTTGGACTTCAAATTCTTTATTTTTATCAGTTTTTTATTGCATTTGTCATAGAATTGGCAGACCAATTTACTCTCGTCTGCAAACACAAATCTGTCATTTTAAGAAACAATTTTTCGGGAGAACCAGTAATAAGTCGCAGATTAGACCCTAATAGCTTGAATAGTTTTCATTTGATACATTTTTAAATGAACGTTATCAAAGCAACTGAAATAATTTCGCTGTCTGCATTCATAATTCAAATTTATTTTAAGCACAAAAATATTTAATAGGCCTACTATTCTTCATGTCATTAAAATTACATCTGGAAGCAATTAATTTCTTGGAGCCCCAATGTAGCTACAATTTTATTTTTGATTGTGCGCCGACAACATCAACATCACAACTTACATTTTTTTCTTCTCCGGGACTCGAACCCCAGCAATAACTTAATTGTCGTGTCTGTCTAGGAACCCCCAGGAGTGCATAAATATTTCGTTCGTAATTGAGGAATAGGGCAGGAGGAGGATTGAGTGTGACATCTGTCAGGGCAGGGGGCAAGAGTCAAGTCGACAGGACAGACCCTAATTCAATCCGGGGCGGAGGTTAGGAGGGAAACCCGGGAGGTTGGACGGACGCGCGCAGGCAGCATTTGATGTTCTGGACGAGTTTGCTGCTCTTCAAACCGTGCGCGTCTGATGAAGCAAGAGTAACAGTGATTTCTTAAACAATTACAAGGGTAACTGGTTGACAAAATTTGGCACACATACACGGGGAAAATATCTGTTGCTTTTATAGTTTCTTCAACCTATAGGATTTGGATGAAGAATTTTATAACTGCGAGTTCTCAAATAAATAAGGGTAACAAATTGTGACAAAATCTGATGCTTTTAGAGTTTTTTTTTAAGTTTTTGAACTTAGATAAAGAAAATCTGTGTATCTGTGAGTTGTCAAAGAACTAGCAATAGATTATGACAGTCTGATATTAGTTCCTTTAAGGTTATATGTACGTGAACGACCACAATTATTACCAGAAAATGCAGGCTCTAAAGTTCTAAAATTTTATAAGGAAATGAACTCACAATTGGACAAAAAATATAAGGTACCACAACAAGACTTGTTAGAACTTGAATATCTGTTAAAAGTGTAGTATAAAAAAGGTTACTAATAATACTTTTAAGAATTCAATTTTTACTTTAAATTAAATTTTCCAAAATTTTAAAATTTTCACACATATTATTTCATAACTTCACAACCATTAGAGATAGAATTCTGAAATTTTGTACACTGATTTAAAATGAATTTATGCAAAAGGTAGACTACAATAATGCCCATTTCTTTGTAAATAGAAAAATTAGATCACAAAACATTATGTAAATTTTAATATATTTTATGTAGGACAAATAAAAAATTAATTATATTAAAATAAACAACTCTACATGTCTGAGCGTAGTCTACTTTTCAGAAATAAGTGTTTGTTACATGCAGGAAAAATATTAAAGATGTCAGAGAGACCATAACAGTGTTATAGTTACCAAATTTAACTGTAGAATTTATTTGTTTGTTTGTTTTTCTTTTCATACTCTAATAAAACTGGTTTGAAAATATTTAATTTCTAATAAGTTTTGTTGTTGTACCTTTTAATTTTTGTCCAATTGTGAGTTTATTTCCTTATAAAATTTTAGAAATTTAGATCCTGCATTTTCTGATAATATTTGTGGTCGTTCACATTCATATACCCTTAAGAGTTTCAAGTTGTAGTTGTTAAGGAAGAAAGTCTGTGTAACTATGAGTTTCAAAATAAATATAAGGATAACAGTTGCGGATAGAGAGGAGGACTCCAGATATGGAGGGTAGCTGCGAATATATTAGGTTCGTTCCAACAGCAGTCAGGAACCGTCCGTAACTATCGTGAGCATGCGCAGAACAGAAAAAGCGTTCCAACACAATCCGAACCGGAAACATGTACTACAGTCGGGCGTTCCAACAAGCTTTTGACACGGGTTCGGAACGGTCAGAAATAGTCCGCGGATTGAGGCATGTACGGAAGAGTACGCGAGACGCGCATGCGCATAAGCTCACCAACGTCTCCTGGATACTGAAGAAAGACATGACCGACTGTTCACATCAATGAGGTTAAAGATGAAAAGTGACAGTACAGACGAATAATAAAACTAGAGATTTAATTTAAATTTTCGCCAAAAAGAAAGGGAATGGGAATTATTTGGGTATTGAAACAGTGAATTACAATTTCAACATGCAGCTTTGATTAACTGCGAGTTCTCAAATAAATAAGGGTAACAAATTGTGACAGAATCTGTTGCTTTTAGAGTTTTTTTTTAAGTTTTACAACTTAGATAAAGAAAATCTATGAGTTGTCAAAGAACTAGCAATATATTATGACAAGTCTGATATTGGTTTCTTTAAGAGTTTCAAGTTGTAGTTGTTAAGGAAGAAAGTCTGCGTAATTATGAGTTTTAAAATAAATGTAAGGGTAACAGTTGCGGATAGAGAGGACGGCCTCCAGACGTGGAGGTAGCTGCTTGTATTTATTTATTTACTTATTTTACTTACTTACTTAACTTACTTAACTTATTTATTTATTTATTTATTTATTTACTTATTTATTTATTTATTTATTTATTTATTTATTTATTTATTTATTTACTTATTTATTTATTTATTTTGGCATAATTAAGGCTATGACGCAGCCCCTTCCGTTACATGCATACAGATAATGATAGTAACGGTAGTAATATTGATACTTAATATACAATCATTAGTATGTAGCAGATTAATGATAATAGCTTACGTAATGAAATATTGATGAACATGAGAGTTTTCTTAAAAATACGCGGGTCGGTAATTTACAGCAAGAAGAGATTGCAATAAAATGTGCTGCTTAATCAAAAGCAGGACTATAAAGCTACTTCAAGTTAATAGACAATTTATATCCTGATTCCACTAAGATATGCCTAGGCCTAAATTACATTTTGCATAAAGACACAGAATAACCTATGAGAACCTGTTATCGCCCGCAAATCAATTCCATGTCAGAGTATGTAATTCTTAAGTTAAACTGGTTAACCGCTGAGCAATTCCTGAGATACTGCAGACAGAGGTTCAGTCAGTTCACAAACAAACTGCGGCGTAAATATTAATCAGGGAAGCGCCGTGAGTTCGCGGATCAAGCACCGGCGGAAGCGGCTGGACCTGGCGACAGAAGCCCCGGGAACATTCGCTGGGACTCTCTGCACCTCTAAGAACATTTAAACACCAAAGTGTGTCAGTATTCCCACGCTCCAGTAAATATGAAATCTGAAATTTTTCTCATTCGTTCCCAGAAAGTTCTTCGTGTAAACACTTCAAAGAGGCGTGCGCTATACTCTGCCCAGGTGCTGTGGAAAAACCTAACTCTGATTTAAGCAGTGACGGCTCGTGATAAAATATTATATGTGTTCAAAATTTTGTGTTCCAAAATCGAAGAGAATTTGAAATCGTACGTTTAGCCTAATATAAAATGTCATGATTCCAATGTTTCACTATCGAAAAAACCGTATATAAATTCAAAAGAACATATAATAATAATAATAATAATAATAATAATAATAATAATAATAATAATAATAATAATAATAATAATAATAATGAAACCCAATCTTTTTATTACAATTTTTCCTGGTAAGCCAATTTACCCAGTTCTTTACTGTTCCAAATTACTTGAACAGAGTTCATTGTTTACGTTTGTTAAAAATGAATACATACCACTGTCCGTTATTTACAAAAGCGTGTGTTCAGTAATATATTTTGATCTACAACACACTGATACACTATAGCCTATACCAGTACTGTAATCCCATTCGCATAGATTGATTACTATAAATACATGCTAGTAAATATTATTCTTAAATAATATACACCACCATACAGATACTTAAATTCATACCACCACCACAGTCAGCCAGCATGTGTTTGAAAGCCAAACTATGCTATATGCCGACACTGAAGTATAGTAATTCACAAACTACACTCTCGTAGCAGCACTGTACACACATCCACATAAAGTAAACGTTCCGACAGTGACATGCTGACACCTACAGGCTAAAATACAGACTATTAAATTTCGTCCTCGAGATATAGCACGTGAACGATAGCATCGATGCACCTGACATCTGTAGGATAGATTCACTGTTCACTTAACGCTTTGTGCTCTTGACGAGTCATAAGCGGTCAGCGAAAGACAATTTTCTCCCGCGCATGCGTGAAATTCCTGTAACCTTCTTGAAAAGAGCACAGCTTGTACGTGAACGGATGTTGCCAAGTTTACATAAGAAGTTTACTCGATCCTGATATTATACGTCCCCACTACGCCAATACGATATTAAATAATAAAACTAGTCGTGCATTAATGGAAACATGGTGTTCACGTGCTCTTGCGCTCTTATTGACGCACCGTCACTGGATTTAAGCATTCATAATTAACTATTGTGAATGCTTACATTTAAATACATTTATTGTAACATTATTTCCGTTCTCGGTTTCGTTTTCATTTGCGTTCCCGGTTTATTGTGAACCAACCTTTAATGTGCCGACACAAATTCAACCGTCTGCTGCATATTTTGCAAGAGGAACGACGTGCGTAAACTACTGTACTTACTGGTTGTTGAGTAATACTTTAAATTAATTTATGCTCGGCCATGCCGAAATGTAGTAATTATACACCTGGTAGCAGCCCTTTAATGGACCTCATTAAAGTACACCTATTCATTAAAGCTCAGGTGTTTCACCAATCAGAAAACACCATTGTAGCAATATGAAAGTGCAAGGATCGATTATTCTCGGATATGCAATCGAAAGACAACTAGCGAAACGTCACGGAGGCTGGAAATCCAATACTGTCGCAGAAGGTTATGTTCTGTTACTATAATAATTAGCGTTAATTGTAAATAATATTCAAATAAATTCAATTTGTCACCTCGTTTTTCAATGTCTAAATCAATTTCAAGGTTATATCAAGATTAATGTTTATTTTACTCTCAAGATTATATCAAGGTCAATGACATTTGTTCCTCGGAAAAAAATCAATACTTTCGCGTCAGCGCACACCTCACAATTTACGAGATATTGCACAAGGTCAGTTCCGCTCCCCAGTCAGATAAGAATAACATGAATACTTATGATTCAAGTTAGATATATGGTCGAGCATAAAAAGTCGTATGAAACTTGCCTATAATGGTAATTAAGACGCTCATATGAAAATTATGAAACTCGCTTGCGCTCGTTTCATAAACATACTCGCGTCTTAATTACTACCATTATAGGCTCGTTACATAATGTACTATACCTCATGTACAGTACGTGCATATTTCTTTGTTTAAATAAAATACAGTACTCGGAAAGGTGAAGCTGGAAGTGTGAAATGGAGAGTTGGCATTTGCAGAATCCTTATCTCCAGTCTTTTCCATCACTCCATGCAGAGGAATGGTAAACCCGCGCTCTGGACTGGCCTGAATTGCGACATCGCATAATATTGTAACTGCTTCCAAAGACTGCTTGAAGTCAGCAGAGAAAAAGAACCGTATTTAATGCGGTCACAGGCCCTTATGTGCTTGGCACGTAAGTTAAAAATGTAGAACATAAGCTCCCCCTGAGCCTGGGCTTCCCTATTGTTCTCAGTCTGTTGTTGAATTTTATTTCTCTCTTCTCCACCAACTTTTAATTACTTAAAACCAAGTTGGAAAAGCCTTCCAAGAGACCTTCTTCCCTTTTTCTGGTTTATATGTGTAATTTCCGGTCATATAAACCAGACTGTTTTATATCGCCGGCTTGGAATTTTATTTAGAGTGAACATGGATTTGAATAATTCTGGAGCACTTCAACACGAGTGGAAGTTATGTTGTCTTGGCCAGACTCTTAAGCACTTCCGCCCGCGATGAATATGTTCCTCTCCCCACCACAAGATTTTCGGAAGTCGTTAAGGGGCGCAGATACGACAGAGAACGCGTCACCGCAATGGACAAATCGTGGTTCGCGAACCATTCGGATCCATAACCCAATACTCAAGAGTGTGTTGTGAGGTTCGCTGGCTATCTGTCTATTGTTTTATTTGGATCACATTTCATTTTCTTTTTGTTTGGTACTGAGTTGTGTTTCATATTTTGTGAAATCTTTTTTATATTTGTTACTTTTTTCTATATCCTTTTGTATTTTGCTTTCTAGTTTGTTTTATGTTTTAATTCTGTTACGTTTCTTGTACTCCAGGGATGAGACGATATTAGCTCCCAATCACGGTAGAAGAGCTCGAGCTTGATCACGAGCGCATAGCGCATTCACTGTAACGTAGACAACAGGAATGTACAGTACATGCAGTGAATAAAGGCAACAATTATTACAATAACTTGCATTACTAAATTTCTGGCTATGTAATAGGGCTAATTATTCAGTTATTTAATATACATGTACATATATAAACAAATCGCAAAGGGAAGGGTTTTTAGGGAAAAAAAAAAAGAGAAATAGGAAAAGTTAATTGTATGTGAACCATTTTCTTGTTAACAGCAATTTTTTATTATGTAAATACTTCACTTCATTGGTTAGGAGAAACTAATAGGGTCTACCTGCTCCACGTGTGTGATCTCTGAGTACTTTTGAGTATTTGTTGAAAAAATAATAATGGCAATATTGATTGAAATAGAGTATATTGATTGTGTGATTGTAAAATGTAGTCCTTACTCTCCAGTCGTGATTATGTAATGAGTTTTCTTAGAGCGATTTGTGAGATTCACGTAACACGAAAAAAACAAATTGATTAAATTAAGATATTGAGAGCCATCGTAATTTTTGGGGTCAATCATTTAAGGGGATATGTATGATTTCTAAAACTTCCACAATTTTCGGCCAAAATTTGTGAAATTTAAACTATATAAACAGATCTATAATAATATCATCTGTACAAAATTTGGTGCAATTAGGTTTAATAGTTTTGAAATTATATTTTTAAGTATATTTTTATACTGACGTTCCTAAAAAAGCTTCTTGCATCAAAGTTTTCAAAATGTTTAGTTCATATTTGCTCAAAATCCTGAAAATAGTTATTGGAATAAAAGTGAATTACCATTTTGAGCTTAGCAATAGTATAAGTTAAAGTGAAATCAAAGATAAAATATTATTTCTAAATTAAAGAAACACGTAGTCTAATAAACGTAAATATTAAGAAACAAGCAACAAATAAAACATCAACAATACATTTAAAATAAAGAAATAAAAGGAATCTAGATACAGTCTACTGACCCAAATGTAAATTAATTTACATTCTATGTCAATTCCGAAATGAATTTATTTCTCTCTTCTCCTGAATAATGCCTACATTTTTTTTTTTCATGTTGTGTCTCATAATGCCGTTTTATGTTGCTTTTTTTGCAAATGATATTTTTTTACACAACAAACACTGGACTTCTTCACCATGTTCGAAGCATAAATATTGTATCTTCCACTCTTCCTTGAAAGCTTTAAGTGCTTCCGTTCCGTCATGATGCGCTGTGTTCTAAGATCTGTATCCTTTAGCAATGTTTACAGGTAAAAGAGCTCCGCGCGCGCGCAGCGGGCAGAAAAGAGCTCTCGCTCTAAGGTACTAGTCGCGATCGCAAGACTGTTGTACTCCGTATTTCGTGTTCTGTTTTCTTCCTCTTGTTTTATGCTGTGTTGTGCTTTTGTTTATACATATTTTTTGTTTTACATTTGCGACAATTTCTATATTATATCTGTTTTATTTCCTACTTTGTTTTATATTTTATCCCTGTTATGTTTTTTGTTGTACACTATATATTATGTGCTGTATTTCTTTTCTGTTGTATTTTATACAATGTGGTTTCTTTTATATTGTATTATATATCGGTTCGTTTTAAGTCGTGCCATTCTCTTTGTGCAGTCCCTACACGAGTATCTTTTAGTTATGCTGCGATTTGCTCTTCTTCGTGTTTTACATTCTGTGTTCTGTTTTATTTCTGGTTCTGTTCATTTCGTGTTTCACAGTTATTCGTTCGTTTAACTGACTCTCTAGATAAATAGCACGTCACAGATATAATCAGTCACTGACCTCATTAACTGACTCGATGACTTGCTTAATGAACTACTGACTCTCATATTGACTTGATTGACTCACAGACTCACTACCCTCATAGGCTAGCTGACTGACCTAATTGATTTACGGACTGTATATTAGGTTACTAAGGATAATAGTAATAGAAATGTCTAATTCTCAAGGCACAGACTTCATGGTCTGCACACCTCATCGTCTTCCTATAAGTATTCTCGTATATAAGCTAGGTATCATTATGTGTAGATGAATAGTTTTTGAATTAAACAAATTTTTCAATAAAAAAATACATTCTATCTTAAAAATCTATCTTCTGTTATAAAATTGAAGTTACATGCATTACTATTTTTACATCTCTGATATGTTTAGAAGTGAACGGAATAGCCTCAATTTTAAATTTAAAAATAGCCTATCAGTGAAGAGACATTTTTTTAAAAATACATTCAAAATTGAAATTCAAATTTTTAGTGCACATTCAGTAGTTACATTTTTTAATTTCAAAATTATTTAGTTTATAAAAATGCTATTGTAGTTTGTTAATCACATTTTGCAGTAAAAATTTGACATTCTTCATTTCAAGACTGATACAGCCTTTACACTTTGAGCGTGAGGAAATGAGATGAAAAAAAATTGTAGAAACATCGTTCAAAGTTTCAACGGTGCAGCCATTTAAATATGACGTAATTTGTATGCTTCTAAGTGTCACAGAGTACTAAAACCTGTTCTATTTTATTTATTTATTTATTTATTTATTTATTTATTTATTTATTTATTTATTTATTTATTTACTCACTCACTCAATGACTTATTTATTTATTTATTTATTTATTTATTTAAGCTGATAGAGATAAGGCCATTAGGCCTTCTCTTACCCTCTACCAAGGGATTAGAACTACAATATTAAGAATACAATTATAATTACAATTAATATTAAATTTACAAATACAATAAAAATCAAAGTACTAAAAGATTAACTGATTAACAATAGCTAGACAGTTTATTGTAAAAGTTAAGAGGAGAGAAAAAAATTTATTAATTAAGTAAAAAGTAAACATACTCTACGCAGTAAGAAAATGCTTAATAAGCTTGCTTTTGAACGCCACTAAATTCCGACAGTCTCTGATGTCACTGGGTACGGTATTCCACAAGCGCGAAAGCGAGATTGTGTATGATGATGAATACGATGATGTCTTATGTGTTGGTATGGCTAGTATGCGGCTATTTTGCGTGCGTGTGAAGAGATTATGATATGATGACAGGTAACTGAAACGGGAGGCAAGGTAGGTAGGTGTAGAGGTGTGAAGGACTTCGAAAAGGAGAACAAGAGAATGAAAATTTCCACGTTCGTTAAGCCGTGGCCAGTTTAGAGTTTGGAAGGATGGGGTAATGTGGTCAGCGCGACGGACATCGCAGACGAAGCGAACACAAGAATTATGAACACGTTGTAATTTTTGCGACTGGTTGACATTGAGGTCAGTCAGTAGAGAATCACAATAATCGAAGTGGGGCATTACTACTGTTTTCACTACTATTTTCTTGAGTGATAGCGGGAGGAATTTTCGAATGCTGTTTAAGGAATGCAGTATAGAAAGCACATTTTTGATAATATGGGTTACTTGGTTATTCCAGTTGAAATGCGTATCCAAGATTTTTAACACAGGGAGCAAGTTCTACATGTGAGAAAAAAAACACACACACGCACGCACGCACACACACACATACCGAAAATTCAATTTGTTTTAAATCGAAAATTACCAAAATTTCACCCGCTCCCGCTTTAAACTCTGTGAGTTTTCACAGTTGAAATTACAGCAGGCCTATGTACCTCCAGCCATGTATACAGAACAGACACCTTATACTGGCTAGCAGAAGTGTCCACTGTCGAACACAGGATCTTCTGGACAGAAAAGTGGGTAATCTGGGGTGCGCGAGTCGCACGTTTTTGCAGCACTTGAAAACTGGCGTCTCCTGCGTGCGTGTGGATATAAATCAGTTAGGATTATTAACCCGGGCCTCGCCGCTTGCCGCAGCGCGCCTGATTTACTGCAGCCCGCCCCGCACAACTGCGTCGCACTCAACTTGAGGCAAACAAACCGCACAGACTTATAAAACAGATATGATCGGCCACTCACTGCTGCAGGCACAAGCTAGTGAAATGACAAGCTCACTAACCCATTAAATCATTAAATGACTCAATCACTGATGAACTCACGACCTGACAGACTAACTCACTCACTGATCTGAACGACAAATGCTGTCACTCATTGATTTGCTCTCTGGATGGCGATCCAACTGACTCAAAGAATCACCGATTGACTCATTGAACTAATTAACTTACTTCTTCATGCACTAACTTGGTTCATTGGCTACATGATATCTGGCTCACTGAATTACTTATTGCCTGGCTTGAATACCTTACTTTACAGACTAGCTCACTGACACATTCCCTAATGTAACTAGTAAACTCAGTGACCTGTTTTAGTGATCGCCCGCTCGTGATACTGACTCATTCGCTAACCTTATTCGTTGCATCCCTCAATCACCGACTAAAGTGACGAATTCACTGATTTAATTATTAACGGAATTCCTGATGTACCCACTCACAGTTTAGCTGTAGTGATTAACAGATTCAAATAAAATTCATACGATCTTGTCACTGCAATAATATATTGCTGCAGACAAGTAGCACTAAACTACTAGAGCAAGCACACTGTATTGCGTACATTACCTCAGCGGAGGCTCGTTCATGGAACATGCTGACGCTGAAAAAGAGAGAACGAACAGTTCAGTCGATATTCAAGATTTCAATGGTTTCATTTACAATTTATTGATAAAGAATACACAGATAAACAAAATGTACTTATACTGTACTTTCATTTCAAAACTTCCCAGTCTAAATAACTTACTTACTGGCTTTTAAGGAACCCGGAGGCTCATTGCCGCCCTCACATAAGCCCGCCATTGGTCCCTATCCTGAGCAAGATTAATCCAGTCTCTACCATCATATCCCACCTCCCTTAAATCCATTTTAATATTATCTTTCCACTTACGTATCGGCCTCCCCAAAGGTCTTTTTCCCTCCGGCCTCCCAACTAACACTCTATATGCATTTCTGGATTCGCCCATACGTGCTACATGTCCTGCCCATCTCAAACGCCTGGATTTTATGTTCCTAATTATGTCAAGTGAAGAATACAATGCGTGCTGTTCTGTGTTGTGTAACTTTCTCCATTCTCCTGTAACTTCATCCCTCTTAGCCCCAAATATTTTCCTAAGAACCTTATTCTCAAACACCCTTAATCTCTGTTCCTCTCTCAAAGTGAGAGTCCAAGTTTCACAACCATACAGAACAACCGGTAATATAACTGTTTTATAAATTCTAACTTTCAGATTTTTCGACAGCAGACTGGATGATAAAAGCTTCTCAACCGAATAATAACAGGCATTTCCCATATTTATTCTGTGTTTAATTTCCTCCCGAGTATCATTTATATTTGTTACTGTTGCTCCAAGATATTTGAACCTACAATGTTATAAATGTAACGTCGTCATGAGAAGGCCACATCGTCGGGAATCCTCAATGTACGTCATTTACAAAACGCCTCCCACCACGGCGAATAGACTGAGACCCTCCACAACTCACCTCATTATAGCCTTCCAAGGCCAACAATCCTAAAAACATTTTTAAATGGTTTTAATCTGATAATTTAAGAACACTGCTTGTGCCTTAACATATTATATTACAAATATGAAGATTCTCTACTCTGTATGTTATTGCACCAATTCATGTAAAGCACACATGGTCAGATCAGTTATAAGTGTTTTACTGTATTTAAATATTCACCTAGCCTTCAAATATTGTTTTGTTAAATTATCACCTGAAGATGACTTCCATGAAAGTCAAAAATATTCGTGATTTTTAACAATTGTACCTTTGATGTAGCGGAATCTTTTTCTGCCATTGATAAATGATAAGTGACTGACTGAAACAATAAAATACTTATTTATTTGATATAACTTCACAACACTTATCTGGTATCCAACATGATCTTTAAATTCAAAAATAAATTGAATTAAACAAAAAACACGGCAATTTAGATATTGAGGGGGAAGTCACAAACCAGGCTTAATTGCATTTTAGATTTCACCCCCACCCCAGCCACCCCCACTTTGAAATTTCAAGTGCCACCCCCATATTTTTATACTTAAACTAGCCGTACCCGTGCGCTCCGCTGCACCCGTTACAAATAAATATAAAGTAATTATATATTTAAAATAGGACATTTGATCCAGGGAACATTCGTGTTTGATAGAAGGATAAATCGTTTAATATGTTACTTAATTTAAATTGCATCCAAATAATTAAAATGCGATCATTTTGGTCCAGAGACACTCATTTGGTGCAATGACAATTCCTTTAACATGTTTCTTAATTACTGTATATTATATTATATTATATTATATTATATTATATTATATTATATTATATTATATTATATTATATTATATTATATTATATTATATTATATTATATTATATTATATTATATTATATTATATTATATTATATTACATTATATTATATCAGAAGTTACTGTAATAACATTATGTCCATCTAGAGAAACTACACTTTCCAATGGTGAAATAAAAATTAATTATACAAATCGGTTAATTTAGCTTCCGATGTTACTTCATACAGACACAGAAACATTCTCTGTAGGCTATCTTTCATAGCTTTCGATTGTTGCTGTCCAAGGCCCCTTATAGACGAAGTCATTTGTTTTTTATTTCATTATACGGCCTTAGATGGCAGTTATTTTAATTTTAAAACTCATTTATCTCATTAAATATCAGTCCTATCAAACTTTTTCAGAGACTAAATCTTATCGCAAATTATTTGTAAAGAAACTTTTGTTATGTAACATTTTTCACAAAAATCAATAATAAGCGAGATATTTCGATTTATTTAATTGAGGCCCACTTATAACCCCCCCTTCTAAATAATGTATTTTGAATGCCATATAGCCTAAAATCTAAGTTACAACGAACTTAATTTATATTCCAATTTTCATCGAAATCCGTTCAGCCATTATCGCGTGAAAAGGTAACAAACATACAGACAGACAGACAGACAGACATACATACAAACAAAAATTTCAAAAAAGCGATTTTTGGTTTCAGGGTGGTTAATTATATATGTTAGGACCAATTATTTTTGGAAAATCGAAAATTACCAGAAAAATTTCGGCTACAGATTTATTATTAGTATGGATATGAAAGAGGATTCAATTGTTTATACATCTCATTCATTTGTTCTCGTATCTTTTGTTTTCTATCGTCGCCTGGCAACCTGTATTTTTGTTATTATCAGTTGACTGTAGGATGAAAACACAGCTTATTTTGTGTAATTTCCTAAATTTAATTAATAAGGATGATTTATGATCTCTCTTGTAGGCAGTATTGTTTTACAATCAGTAGAGTGGGATGAAAAATTTAATTCTATAATGCGAGTATATTTATGTACGATTAGCAACACTGACTATTATCTTCGCCATCTATTCATAGAAGTAATAACTAAAGAAGCCACACTTACACCAACAAATTATCGATCACTATGGATTAGTAGGGTCAGATATTTTTGAACGTCAGCATCAGGATCGGAGACTCGTACTGCCCAAGATTTCACCTCAGCCTATTTTGACTGCAGCACATGAGTAATGAAATGAGAAAACCTTCTGCAACGTCTGCTTTGTAAAAAACAAAATCGATCACGATCTGACCGGTGATCGACGCCGGGATCTGGATAGAGTCTCAGACTTGGCGCATCATTGGCCTCCACGCCCTCTCATGCTTCAGGCTGGCTAGTTACGCATTTCTGTTCTTTGTTGAATACGGAGTATTCACATAGAAGAGGCTAGCTCCCACTGGTTTAGGAGAGGGAATCAAATACTGGCTGAAGCATTACAAAAACAGCTCTCGATTCAAAACCGAACAAATGTAATAGCTAGAGTCGTTAAGACGGTAGGTATCGGCATCTAGGTCAATCTGCAGTATAGAAACAAAGCCTGCCTCGTGTTATGTGTTCTAATTATCGAATAACAGCCGAGTCACTCCTTTAATATAGTAGGAATTATCACGCCAAGGGATCACTTTATCTCCCTACTTTGCAATGTCAGTCTTTTCAAATGTTTCTGCAGCGGCTGACATGTACTATATAGAGTGTGGAAGTAACATGCATAACTGATCAGATTGAAGGGGACAACATAATAAGCTTCCATTAAAATAGATAAATAACTTAGTGAAAAAAGCTGTAAGTTAGAATTTATAAAACAGTTATATTACCGGTTGTTCTGTAGGCCTATAGTTGTGAAACTTGGACTCTCACTTTGAGAGAGGAACAGAGGTTAAAGGTGTTTGAGAATAAGATGCTTAGGAAAATATTTGGGGCCAAGAGGGATGAAGTTACAGGAGAATGGAGAAAGTCATACAACGCAGAACTGCACGCATTATATTCTTCACCTGACATAATTAGGAACATTAAATCCAGACGCTTGAGATGAGCAGGGCATGTAGCACGTATGGGCGAACCAGAAATGCATATAGAGTGTTAGTTGGGAATCCGGAAGGAAAAAGACCTTTGGGGAAGTCGAGACGTAGGTGGGAGGATAATATTAAAATGGGTTTAAGGGAGGTGGGATATGATAGTTGAGACTGGAATAATCCTGTTCAGGAGAGGGACCAATGGCGGGCTTATGTGAGGGCGGCAATGAACCTCCGAGTTCTCTAAAAGACATAAGTAAGTAATTAAGTGTTTTGTAATTAAGTGTGTGGTTAATGAGAAAATTACATTGAAATTCTGCGCAGTGTATGTATTTAGGCAACAGCACATTGTTGCCTCACGTACTCGAACTCAGGTCTAAATAGCAGCATTCCGTTCCGTATGCCAATGTTCCTAATTGCAGGAAGTAAGGATACGTGTTAATCTTTTTATTTAAGTTGCAAGAAAACCGTCTATTTTACTTTAAACTGCAAAGGGATAAATCATTCCTTATCAGGTTCTTTAATAATAAGCGTAAAAATCAGAATCGTACGGATAGTACTTATCGAGAAAAACTGTCAACATTTAGGGAAAAACTACTTTTTTCTTAGAAAAGTGTTCATTTGGGACTAACATGGTATTGTCGGACCATCGGATCTGTGCCCCTTCAGCGCTGTCGTCGTTCTTGGAAAAGTTAACGCCTGTACTCACTCCATTCCACCCGCTTTCCTACCACCACGTTAAACAGCAGGCCACGAACCTTGCCGAATAGGGATGTTGCCAAACTTCCGTCAAACGGTGTCATAAATAACTGGTCCTCCAAGCTACAATTTTATTTCTTTCAATCAAAACACATCTTGTATTTCTACATTTTTAAACCTAAATCCCATGTCTGGAATCACTTTCCGTAGCGTTTCTCTCCAACCATGGAAATTATTACTTTTCAGTAATTTATTTAATGTTGAAACTTCTTTCTGGACGGCATAAAATTCTTGTATCTTTCTTCTTAAAATACATCGGTTCATATCATCTACAATAATTAAAAGTTCCCTAGTCTGTTCTTCTCTGGTGATTCTAGCTTTTCATCTCCTGCACAGACGCCCTCTCTCCTGATTATCTTTATTAGGAGTTCTGACCTGTCTATATAAATTACATAAATGTTGTATTATTACTATTAGTTAAATAAATAATTTTAATACGTAGTCAATTGAAATAAAATAAGCCTCACCTGTGATCGCAGCTGCTCTTTTCGTTGCCTGATTTATAGGAAACAGATATTGACCTGTTTGTTTCTCTTCATCGCAAAATGCTATTACGTACTTGCTTAATAATATTTCTTTCGCCACTCCGTGCTACAGGATTCATGTTGAGTTGACAACACTGGACTGCAAGTGCAAATATTGTAAACTGTCCCGCAAGAAGGCCAAAATTGTGAGTAGTGGGGGACAGAAAGGGAGAGAGATAGGAATGCAGGGAGAGAAATGAATTACCGAGGCTGAGAAGGAATTAGGGTTCAGTTCGCATATCTTACGGGGGCACAGATCCGATGGTCCGACTATATCCATGGAAGACGCTTACTTCCACCCGCATAGTTGCAAGTCACTGGAGCGCGTTCTGATGTCACTCTTGCGACGGAAGTGATCGTCTCTGACACTTCCCCTGCTGCGGTTTGAGAAAGACTGGTGAAGGGGATCGAACAAAGGATATTCATACATGAACCCAAGAGGAAACCGTCTGCATATTTATTATAATGCTCTGCTCCTGTGACGTAAATATTTGTGTCGGGTCACTTCAGCAGGCGGATAAAAACTGTTTGTACAGATCCGTGAGGCCGGCATATTAGCTCGTCATATGTTACAATGAATAAATATTTCGCTTCAGCTTTTTCCACGCAGTTGTCACATTTGATTTGAAAAGCTTCATGAGTGATTATGCCGATGTCAAGTAAATTAAAAAAGGCCAATCATTGGTCAAATAAATCACAAAGAATCGGCTGTTGCTGCATGAAGTTTGTCCAGCAATTAAAACTGGCAGACTAACGAACCGTTTGACACAGATCGGTATTTCACATTTTCGGGGAGTGATGTTGCGCCAGGAAGTTTCGGTTGATTGACCCCTTGGTTAATTAATAAACCGTGAACTCCGGACTGGACGTAACAAGATCCAATTTAGTCACATGGCGTCGAAAGTGATGTCCCGTGCTGAATAAATCCAATAGAATCAGTAAATATATTTCACTCTGCAGCGGCCGTTGATAGTCGCTACAATGTACTAACGATTAATTAGCGGACGACATTTTCACAGAAATAAAAACATGCGGCTGAATATATCACTATGGTTACGCCACAAACGAATGAACAGTGCTGCCAACCGTTTCCTCCCTGCAGCCCTCCAAGCTTTTCACTCCGCTTGTGCAGCTATGGACACACAAACATTTAGTGTGGACTTCCATTCAGGCCATAGTCGCGCATTATCCACGCTCCAGTGGGCATCATCCGCGCTTTGAACAACCAAAATAAAACACTTTTTTCGAAATTATCAGCTTGTGTCACTCCAAATGCAGATAAAACATTCTGCCTTCTCCTCCATCAGATTTTTTTGTTTCCGTCTCCAAACCCGGTTACAATGCAGCCTTTGACTTATTCTGCTCGCTCTCTTATTATTTTTTAAAACTATTTGCAAAATGACGTCACGCAACTTCTGGCTGATTTAATTGCTGAATTACAGCTGTTTTACCATTTTCCTGTGTTCTGTTTGTGTTTTCTGTATTGCTGCTTCGTTTGTGTTTAGGCTCTATTGGAAGTGGTTAGCGCTGCGAAAGATTTTGAGAATAAATCAGTGTAGTGTAAGTGTTTCATAGTGTTAAAAATAGTTAGGATTTGTGTAAACACTGCAAACATCGCGTAAGTGTTTAGTACTTTCTTCAGCTAGTGCTAACGGTAACTTAGTGTGTTCTGAAATCTTTACGTTTTATTTTTGTACAGAGCGTTCGCCTACGGGTGGGGCCAGGAAAGCGGCCTGCCTGCGGTGTCGCTTGCGGGAATCGTCTATCCGTAAGCTTCCGCTTTCTGTACTATACTCTGTAGGGTGTTAATTTCAAAAGTTTAGCAGCAGTAAAGACTGATGTTTTTGAAAAACTAACTTCCTGTGAAACACGTCTTAGAGATTTATTAGAGAGCGTGTAAATGATGCACTGATTTCATCAATTTTTTCTTCCGTCAATACTCTTTGTTTTCGCTTAGGAATTGTAGCATTTATCGACCCTGTTGTCCTTAATTTGTTAACAAGACGTCTAACAGTTTCTCTACTCTGAATTGCAGCACCCGGATATTTCACTTCAAATTGCCTACGCACCTCTCTACATGACTCTGTTTTCACATATGCATCATACATAAAAACTCTCTGTTCAAGCGTGAATTTTGCGTTTTGCATTGTTAACAAATTTTACACACACGCTGAATATTTAAGCAACTGTGTCAAGAAACTGCACTGTACGTGTTAAATACTGCAACATCTGGCTCACAACTGATAACTTGTCGACCTTGATGTCCTTGATTGTCGAGCGTGTCTCAACAACTGTGCGCACAAAGCGGCGTATCAGCATGCCGCTTTTCTGGCCCCACCCGTAGGCGAACGCTCTGTATTTGTGATACTAGCCGTGTTCTTATTGTGATTTTGTATTTGTTTTATTATTCTTTAACTATATTAATGTTTTGTAAATGTGTTGTTTGCTTTCTTTTGTATTAACATGTTATTTTGTGTTTTGTATTTTATTTTGTTGTGTTTTGTATTTGTTTGTTATATTTTTGTGTTTGTTCCCTTTTGTATTGTACCAACATTACCATTGAGTATCTGCGCATTCCTAATTAAATTTAATACTAGTAACTTACACCCATATAGGCTTCTACTGAAAGCAAAGTAGTAGTCACTCCACCATTAAATGTACTCCGAATGTGTGCGGCGTATGAAGTGAAAGTACAGTAGCGTGCAAATTAATCCGAACACGACCTATTTTTACATTTTCAGTCATTGTTGGCCTCAAAGCTGCTCATACCGCTTTAATTGACATCTGTAGTACGTGTAATTCCATTGTTGAAGGTCTGTCATTATTTTTTTTATATAATATGTGACATTTTACCTGTCGTTTTGTACTTATAAGCATTTCAGTTGTGTTGAAGACTTAATACTGCAATCCTGTGTACATTCTGTCGTCTTCACAAATGGATACAACTCCACGAAAACGGTATAAAATTATAACATTAGCAGAGCATTCTTCTATGACACAGAGGCAAATTGCTGCAGAATGTCACATCGGTTTGGCTACTGTTAATTCGATTATAAAATGATACAGGGAGACTGGATCCATCACACCCCAGAAAAAAGGAAACTGTGGCCGGAAACGGAAGACTTCACCTGCAGATGATCGTTTAATTGTCAGGAAAAGTAAATTAAATCCTAGACTAACTGCTGTCGACTTAACCCGCGAGTTAATGGCTACCACTGGGGCGAATATTCACGTCACAACAGTGCGGCGTAGGCTTTTGGAAGCTGGACGAAGGGCTCGTAAGCTTATTAAGAAGCAACTGCTAACCCCTGTTATGTGCAAAAAACGCTTAATGTGGGCAAAATTACATCAACACTGGACAGTGAATGACTGGAAGAATGTACTTTTTTCCGATGATTCTCATTTCGAGGTCCACGGCCACCGTGTTTCTTACGTACGGAAAGGATCCGAAAAAGTAACAGCAACTCATCTCCAACAAGCATCCAAATACCCCCCTAAAGTAATGTTTTGGGGTTGTTTTACACATGAAGGGCCTGGAGCATTAATACCTATCAAGGGAATGATGAATTCTGACAAATATATTCACTTATTGGAAATCAGAATCGTACCCCAGCTGCAAAAATCATTTCCGGATGGTAGAGGTGTGTTCCAACAAGACCTGGCACCATGCCATACGTCTCGAAAAACTACAGAATTCTTCAGCAGAAGAATATTCAGGTACTCCCCTGGCCAGGCAACTCACCCGACATCAACCCCATTGAGAACTTGTGGTCAACTTGCAAAAGAAGAATGCAAAAAATGGATTGTTCTACAAAGGAGAAAATTATTTCTGCCCTCATTGGTGTATGGTTTCGCGATGAAGAAATGAAGAATATTTGTGGGAAATTAGTGGAATCCATGCCAAATCGTCTCAGAGCTGTTATTAGGAACAAGGGAGGCCACATAGATTACTGAGGTATGTCTTAGATCCTTTTTTTTTATCCCGTTTGAGTGTTTTTGCAAAAGTAATTACGTTGTTCGGATTAATTTGCACGCTACTATATATGGTATGGGGCACCGATTTCAATTGTTACTGCAGGGTGGTAAAGATGAACATAAACGAATTAAAAACAAAAGTATGAGATGTGCCAGAACACGAAGATCTGCAGAAATGACGCAGTGGTCAGGAGGGCGATCACCAGTTATAGTTTTCTTCTATTTAAGGGGAGAGGGTAGTTAAATACGGTGAAAAACTAGTAAATTTTCAAAAAACTGTTTCGCTTTAAAACGCTTTTGATACGCGAAAAATACATTACATAAAATTTAACGCGGATTTATGATCTCGTGGGCTGCTTTGAAGCCCTTCTCAAAGCTCTGTGCACGGGGTTTTAATTGGCACTAAACTTTAAATGCAATTTTTAGTAACTTTAGCATTTTACTTTACTCTGTACAGAAAGTTATATATATATCTTCGGACTATTTTATTAGTGTTCCTAGGTGGCACTGAGCCAAGGTCTGTTACTAGCGTAAGAAGAAAGGCCAGGAACCAAAATCTCTAACTCCAAAAGTACAAGCAAATGCTTGGATACCCACGAACACACTGTGTTCTGTGTAAGGCAGATGTTAATTCATGGCATGAAAATATCTGATGACGTGATAAGTTGATAACAGTGTTCAACTGTAACACAGGACAGCATCGTTCCAAAAGAAAAGTGCAAAATTGCTTTTATCATCATTCATTAGCAGTAGTATTTCATTATATCGAGCGCGCTCGCTCTGTATTTGTTACGTCAGAGGTCGGCTATCTTTAGTTGGATTTCTCATGCTGTCCCAACTCTCTCCATGCAAACATTTAGTACCAATAAATTACTAATGGGCCACGACCCGCGTCCCGCATAATTTTCTAGTCTTTAATGTCCATACTGTACGTATGTCGACTTCCTTGACTGACAAGATATCTGTCCAGTAAGCAGAGCAAACAAGTGGGTAAGATGTGGAGCAAAGCAGAGAAGTGGAAACACCCAGAGAAATTACTACTACTACTACTACTACTACTACTACCGTCGTTCTTATTTCCGGCAGCCAATCACGTTGCAGGTCGGCTACATTTAAACGTGTGCGTCTTTTCATTCGCTGGTGATGATGTAATTCACTTCCTAAGGCTCGATAAATACTTAATATAATCGCCCGCCATTTTGGCTCTTTCGTTCGCTTTCGTAGAAAACACACGAGGACGTTATTATAAATAAATAAATACTACTAATACTACTAATACTTATTTGCCGCTCAATTATTTGCTGAATTACAGTGCCTTTGATTTATTATCATAGGAGCTACGACATGATAATGTTTAACGATGAGGCAAATAGATTCCTCGTATGGTAGCTCGGCAACGAAAGAACAGAAATGGCGAACGATATTATCTACGTAGACTTTATAGAGCTTTCACTTCCTAAGACGTAAGCAAAGAGGAGGACTCACGCCGGAAATAACAGCGACACGACTATACTACTAATGCTACTACTACTACTACCACCACTATTATTACTACAACTACTAATGCTACTACTACTACTACCACCACCACCACCACTACTACTAATGCTACTACTACTACTACCACTACTAATGCTACTACTACTACTACTACTACTACTAATGCTACTAATGCTACCACTACTACCACCACCACTACTACTACTACTGCTACTACTACTACTACTACTACTACTACTACTACTACTACTACTACTACTACTACTGCTAATGCTGCTACTACCACTACTACCACCACTACTACTAATGCTACTACTACTGCTACTACTACTACTGCTGCTAATGCTGCTACTACCACTACTACTAACGCTACTACTACTGCTAATGCTACTACTGCTACCACTACTACCACCACTACTACTAATGCTACTACTACTACTACTACTACACTGCTAATGCTGCTACTACCACTACTACCACCACTACTACTAATGCTACTGCTACTGCTACTACTACTACTGCTACTACTACTACTACTACTACTACTACTACTACTACTACTACTACTACTACTACTGCTGCTACTACCACTACTACCAATGCTATTACTACTGCTACTACTGCTACCACTACTACCACCACTACTACTAATGCTACTACTATTACTACTACTACTACTACTAATGCTACTACTGCTACCACTACTACCACCACTACTACTAATGCTACTACTACTACTACTACACTGCTAATGCTGCTACTACCACTACTACCACCACTACTACTAATGCTACTGCTACTGCTACTACTACTACTGCTACTACTACTACTACTACTACTACTACTACTACTACTACTACTGCTGCTGCTACTACCACTACTACCAATGCTATTACTACTGCTACTACTGCTACCACTACTACTACTACTACTAATGCTACTACTATTACTACCACCACTACTACTAATGCTATTACTACTACTACTACTACTACTACTACTGCTGCTACTACTAATACTACTACTACTACTACTACTACTACTACTGCTAATGCTGCTACTACCACTACTACCACCACTACTACTAATGCTACTACTACTGCTGCTAATGCTGCTACTACCACTACTACCACTACTACTAACGCTACTACTACTACTAATGCTACTACTGCTACCACTACTACCACCACTACTACTAATGCTACTACTACTACTACTACTACTACTACTACTACACTGCTAATGCTGCTACTACTACTACTACCACCACTACTACTAATGCTACTACTACTACTACTACTACTACACTGCTAATGCTGCTACTACCACTACTACCACCACTACTACTAATGCTACTACTGCTACCACTACTACTACTACTACTACTACTACTACTACTACTACTACTACTACTACTGCTAATGCTGCTACTACCACTACTACCACTACTACTACTGCTACCACTACCACCACCGCTACTACTTATGCTACTAGAGCGCAGAGCGGGTTATGGAATAAAAGTCATCCGTCCGCACTCGATATGCGATTGTAGCGCTGTCTGTCGTCGGATTACGAGTGACAGGTCTGAGGAGAGGCGTGACAGCCCAAGCAAACAGTGGATCCGTTGTACACGTCACATGAAAATATTGCCAAGATGGCGCCGCACGCCGACCAGACTGACGGATATTCAATTACAGGGCCGCGTTTCGATCCTGCAGTCAAGCCGTCAGAAATTAATGCGGTGTAATGGACGTTTTCATCGCACACAGGAATGCGCCATGGAACAGAGAAGAGGCGAAGAAAAAGTGTAGAGCACGAAAAGACAAGAGCAGAAAGGATCGGAAATAATGAACAACTCCGAAGGAAAGTAAAGGTAGACAGAAGATGAAAGATTGGAAAGGTGACAAGTAAGAAAGGGAGAGAATGGAAAGGAATAGGCCTATCTACAGGCGGAGAAAATGTCACTTAAAGAAAGGAAGATAAGAAAATCATGAATAGATAATTGGGTAAGTAGAAAGAAAAATACCGAGGAGAAATACTTAGAAGGAAAAAATGAGAAATGAAAAGGGAATGAAAAAAGAAAGGAAATGAAAGATAACATACTAAAACACACCCCGATTAAATTTTCAACACACAGATCAATTTCAGCGCACACACACTATTTGACTCCACTTTTCAACACTTTTCAACAATCAAACGCACCCACACAACAGGCAGAGAAGTACGAGATGACGCCGTGATCTAGTAGGCTCTGAGGATGGTGTGATGAAGCACCGAAACAGCTGTAAGCCGCACAGACTTACATAATTAACACGAGTAAGTCCACTAGTTAATCAATATGAAAGATAATTGTTAGAAACGGAAGGAAATGACGGGAAATGAATGGAAACAATTGTGAAAGAAGTATGAATGCAGAGAGATAGAGATAAAATAAGTGAAGAAATGGAGAATAAGAAAACATGCAGTAAGTGAATAGAATGAAGCTAAGAAATCTAGTAAAGATATCATCGAGGCAAGTTCACAGCAAGTGGTGGGGAGAAAGAAGGACGAAACTTGTTTAACCCATAAGGGAAGATAAATAATAAGAAAACATTGAACAACGATACAAGTAATATTTTTTTTTCCTTAAAGCATTAGTACAGACTGGATGAAATCGTTCTGAATATCTGGAGATGTGTCTTTTAAAACAGAACTGCTGTACTTTCAAGTTGGTCTTTCATGGAAGGCTTCTTCTATTGCCAGTGAGTCAAGGGTTTCTAAATAATTGTGTTTACTTATTGATTCTTTCCTCTAAAAGCTAATTTATCCTCGCTGTACGAGTGCCACACCACATTAACAGTGTGGCCATTCCGTGCCGCATTTTCATTGTTTTTTTTTTTTTAGTAGGTTATTTTACGACGCTTTATCAACATCTAGGTTATTTAGCGTCTGAATGAGATGAAGGTGATAATGCCGGTGAAATGAGTCCGGGGTCCAACACCGAAAGTTACCCAGCATTTGCTCATATTGGGTTGAGGGAAAACCCCGGAAAAAACCTCAACCAGGTAACTTTCCCGGACCGGGAATCGAACCCGGGCCACCTGGTTTCGCGGCCAGACGCGCTGACCGTTACTCCACAGGTGTGGACCATTTTCATTGTCTAACATCTTCTAAGCATGATGTTTTCAACAGTTTCTACTGTTTCTTCCCAACATTTGGAACATTTCTGCAATTTAATAGGCCTATGTTTTCCCCACGTATATTCTATAGCTTTTATTGTCGGACCGTCGGATCTGTGCCCCTTCAGCGCTGTCGTCGTTCTTGGAAAAGTTAACGCCTGTACTCACTCCATTCCACCCGCTTTCCTCCCACCACGTTAAACAGCAGGCCACGAACCTTGCCGAATAGGGATGTTGCCAAACTTCCGTCAAACGGTGTCATAAATAACTGGTCCTCCATTTTACAATATCATTTCTTTCAATCAAAATACATCTTGTATTTATACAATTTTTAAACCCAAATCCTATGTCTCGAATCACTTTCCGTAGCGTTTCTCTCCAACCTTGGAAATTATTGCTTCTCTCGCAACCTTCAGTAATTTCTTCAATGTCGGAACTTCTTCCTGCACGGTATAAAATTCTTGTAGGCCTATCTTTCTACTTAAAATATACATCGGTTCATATCATCTACAAGAATTAAAGTTCTTCCTTGGTAATTCTACCTTTTCATCTCCTGCACAGACTCCCTCTCTCCTGATTTTCTTTATTAGGCGCTCTGACCTATCTATATAATTACATAACATGTTGTATTATCAGTATTAGTTAAGTAAGTAATTTTAATACGTAATCAATTGAAATAAAATAAGCCTCACTTGTGATCGCAGCTGCTTTTATCGTTGCCTTATTTATAGGAAACAGATACTGACCTGTTTGTTTCTCTTCATCGCAAAATGCCATTACGTACTTGCTTAATAATATTTCTTTCGCCACTCCGTGCTACAGTATTCATGTTGAGTTGACAACACTGGACTGCAAGTGCAAATATTGTAAACTGTCCAGCAAGAAGGCTCAAAATTGTGAGTAGTGGGGGAGAGAAAGGGAGAGAGATAGAAAAGAGAGAGATGGGAATGCAGGGAGAGAAATGAATTACGGAGGCTGAGAAGGAATTAGGGTTCAGTTCGCATATCTTACGGGGGCACAGATCCGATGGTCCGATATTACTTCAAAGTTCTTTTTACTGTGGAAATATCAGTATGACTCCAAGGTCCTTCACCTGCTCAGAACCAAGTATTTAGAGTACCAAGTACTTTGACATTTTATAGTCACATTTCCGTCTTTCTGGGACAAATTTAACTGAGGACTATCTATTTTAGACTTAAATTCAGCTTCTGCTCAATGTTAAACACAACAAAGAATTGCTTTTAAGAAAATTAACAGAATAAACTTTCCATGCTTGAATAGGAATTGTTGAAAACTGCAGCACAAAAAACAGCATTCGCGGGGAGGGAACACTCTCGTCGTATCACCATGGATAAATATATAATAGGATGCGAAACTGCGGTCAGCACCATCTCGATTTGGGGGTTTGAAATAAGGTGATCAGCGCCCAACGTCGTAGGTGGTGAATATTAGAACTACGTGTTGGGTACATTACCGAGAGTTCTCTATTTATCCGTTCGAGATATTGCTGTACGGGAGAGTCGAAGATGAAGATGTCGGACTGAAACTTGCTAATAAGTGAACATAAAGTGATACGTGTGTGTATAAGCAGTGTATGTTAAACAGTGATGTTTATGGACGTTGTAAAAATAGTGTTGTTGAATGTATTGCAAAGTAATAGTAATATAATAAATTGAACTATCTAAGTAGTTCTTGCAGACTTTTCCATTGCGCTGTACAATAAATACCCAAAGAATACAATCCCAATTATCTAACCTTTGGCTTTATTTTTTGTCTCTGTCTGGTTATATTTTAATTGGATAGTGTAAAACACATCGTCTCTTTTATCTTCCTGTCGGCTCCGGTAAGAATTTTCAGTAGAATATGCTGTGAGGAATAAAAATGTAAATGTTTTATTTTAAATTGGGTTAGTTTTGAATATCGATGAGGGTGGGAGGGAAGACTTTCTGCACAGTTTAACATTTTCGTCACCAGGTGCGCTGCTAAATGCATGGAGTAATTACTCTTTTCGCTACTTGGTGCGCTGCTAGATGTAATAACGCCCCTCCCAGAAATAGATGGCAGAAAGATCAATTTCTACAAAACGCCTCTAGTATGTGTTACGGGAAACTCATTAAGTTTCGCATCCTATTATATATTTATCCATGGTATCGCTGCAGAGTAGACGAGTCTAGTTAGCTACCTGCAAGTAGGCTGCTGTGTGGGGGATGAAGGTGGTCCTGCGCGCGCACGTTTGTAAAGGGCAGCCACAGCGGGTATTCTGGTGCAGCTACGAGAGACTGAAGCAGACGGGAGAGACACATCGTGTTCTGTCTACCTCGCATGCAGTATCCACCATGGCTGCAGGAACTTATTTCTGAAGCTCCTAAAATTGATCACGCGGAACTTTATAACTTTATCAGAAGTTAAAAGAAATCTGTTTAGAAATTAAAAAAAAAAACATAAGTATAAGAAAATAATTGCAGATACCTGCAGTATCATTATTTCGTGACTTGGTATAGTGAGGGTCACATAAGAACAGTTCCAAAACAGCAATTATTGCCGTCTCGTCAGTGTTGCCAACTGTTAACAGATATCACACGATCCTACGTACTAAATGACTTATTTACTTACCGTACTTTATGTTGGCAGGTTATTCTAGATAATTCAATAATTTGTAACATATTTTCATAGGCAAACTATACGAGAGAGGGATCAACATGTCAAGTATTTTGTCTGGCAATACGAAATTCATTGGTTTGACTAAACAATTGACTCACGAGACCTAACCTAAAAATTACTAACTCCGAAAACTTACCTGATTATAGCTAGTCTTGAATTATAACCACAACGCAACACATAAAATAACTGTTATGTATTAATATTAATACTGATATTAATTAACTACTTGTATGTTCAAATTTCACTAGCTTCCAGTAACCGGCTCAGAAATATAGTACATTTTTAATTTCATGGAACTTCAGTACCAACAAATATTGTCGATATTTGTCTCAGCTGCCAACATACCAGTTACAAAATCACTACCATTTGTAGTATATTTGTCAGTATCGAAATTCGAAACGAAGTTGGCAAAAGAAAATTCAACCTGCAAACTAGAAAATCACCACAATCCACTAGCATATGTAGTAATGGGGGGAAAAATGGTTAGGTTTCACCCTTGGGGTATGAAGTAAGCTGTCCCGAACTATAGACGATGTCTACTCTGTCTCTCCAGACGCTATGTCACTGTATTCCTGTATGAGAAGAAGTTAAAAGAAAACCAAAATGATTATAATTATTATGACGATGATGACGGTGATTATGACGATGATGACGGTGATTATGATGACGGTGATGATGATGATGATGATGATAATGATGATGTACGTCAATTTAAATAAAAACTAGCATTTGTTGGGCCTAGCTTTCGTGGAAAAATGTTTAGGTTGGACTAGATGTGACTGCAAATTAAATAAAGTGTTCGAGGTGGACTCTGCCTCAGTCTTTAAGGCGCTGGAAAGTAGTCTGCATGCTTTTCTCATGTTAAGAATTTGAAAATAAACTATCTCCAGTAGATTCTAAGGTAGGATCATGGGAAGTTAGCTATTTATTCTTTAGCATTTTCTTATTGAATGCGCCTAAAGCAAAAAATGTAGTGTAGTTATCACAGCTCTAATTGCTTATTAATCCACAATGTGGAAATCATAGTCGAACACATCGCTTCATACAGGTAGATTTTAAAAAAAATTCCAATTAGCCTACAACATGTTGAAATTTATAATTCTGCTCTTTTAAATATTACTTGCCATTGGAGGTCAAATGGTTTTTAAAATTTACATTGGATATCCTCAGAAAATTAAAGGTTCCTGAAAAGACTGTTCAGACAATTGCATCAACCATTTTAAAATCTTTATTGAACATCATCAATCACCATCTCTATTCATCTTTATAATGTTCTATGTATATTATTTATTTTCAATAAATTTGTATCGTTTTGATACAGTAGCTACCACATCCTGTCGCAGAATATTATTATTACTTTTTTAATTTCATTATGTACTTTTTAACATTAATTTACATTTTCTTTTTTATCCATTTGAATTGATTAGGATGTTGACATTTAAAATTCAAGATTTGGACGGCTATCATTTCGATATAACATTATTTTTAAACATATTGATTTATGTGATCTGATGTAACTAATTTTACATGTATTTCATTATTTAAGTGAATCATCAAATTTGGCTGAAAATTTTAATGCTTCCATTAACTCCCCCATACAATGCATGTGTAGAAAAAAACAGCCTTCTACGTTACATAGTTTCTCATAAAAGTGTGCCTGAATTTGAAATATTACAAGTTACGGGAAAATGCAAAAGAAAAAAAACAACAACAACAACATGGTAATTGTGTGGCAACCTGGGTGCCACTTTTAAAACCTCATTTTCAAGCATTTAAATGTTCGAAATGAAGTAAAAAGCAATACATAGACCTCATTTTTAAGCAAAGGTTTCATTTTTTAAGGAAAAATGAAAATTCGATTTCCTTTGCCCTTCATTTCCTTCAATTGGAGGTGAAGTAGACAAATGAACCCTACTCATTGGGAATGCTACAAATATCCAATTGCTCGGACTGACAGCAATTTAAATTACTACACAGCCCTTTACCATTTACTTTGCAAAAAACGTTGTTATAAACAATTCACAGAGTTCATACGCCACATAGCCTACATGCAACTATTAAGTGTATGTAAATTATTGATAATAATATAAAATCCTAATGCACTATCTAAAACACGATTTTCCTCTTTGGGAAATAATAGTAGTAATAGTAATAATAACAATAGTAAACAAATTAGTATTATAGATTTTGCTATTGTTCAGTATTTGATGACAGGTATATAGTTTGTAACTGTAAGTAATTTTGTTTTTCTCTCTTTACTATCGCAAAGCATGCATCGAAAATTGTATCTGTAAGTTTTTTCTTCTTTGTCTTTTTGCTGTGGTTTATTGTTTCAATGTTTCTGTATTTATGTATAATCAATAAGTAACTGAATGTCATTTCAGTATTTTTTCCTGTTGTTTATTGTTACTACCTGTATATCAGGTGTTTAATTTGTAACTAAGTCAATTTTGTGCATTACATCTTTATTATTCTTTTAAATTATGTATAAAGTTTGCAAATTTATGTCATATTCTTGCAATATCTCTACACTCGTTTATAATTTCTAATTCATATATTTATTTTAAATCTTGCGTACACTACTTTTAACACTTGAATATAAGTAATTGATTAACTAGCGCACTTACTCGTGTTAATTATGTAAGAAAGACAAAACAAAAACTTAAAAAACACAAAAACACACAAAACACAACACAAACACAATAACACAAGAAATATATCACACTAACAAATGAAAACAAAAGCACACATAGGATCGCATCCTCATTCAGAAAGCAGAAATACAGCATAGCATACAGAACAGAAAACACACTACAAAGACATCTCAACACACAAAAAACACAAACAAATAAATACGACCACACAGGTATATACAAACTCACATGTAATAGTTGCGACACGTTCTACATTGGACAGACAGGCAGATCATTCCAAATACGCTACAAAGAACACATTAAAGCAATAACCAGAGGACACAATACATCTACATATGCCGATCACATAACCAATGCTAACCATACATACAATAACATAAATGCGGCCATGGAAATCCTACACACACAACCCAAGAACCAAAAACTCAACACACTAGAATACGAAATATACAAACACACCCCAATCAAATTCTCAACACACAGATCAATTTCAGCACACACACACTATTTGACTCCACCTTTCAACACTTTTCAACAATCAAACACACCCACATAACAGGCAGAGAAGTTCGAGATGACGCCGAGATCTAGTAGGCTCTGAGGATGGTGATGAAGCACCGAAACAGCTGTAAGCCCCACAAACTTACATAATTAACACGAGTAAGTCCGCTAGTTAATCAATTACTCATATATTTAATTTTTAACTGAATGTAATTTCTGTATGATGTCTTTAGTATTGTTTGCTGTCTATTAATTCATGTATTATATTTTAACTAGACCTCATTCCCCCCCACTACTTCTTTGCTATTGTATGTTTTTATATAACAATGTATTTAATATGTAACAATCTACAACCCTAATATACCGAAAAGGTAAAATAGGGTTACAATATCTGGATGATGATAATAATAATAATAATAATAATAATAATAATAATAATAATAATTAAAATGTGTCTCAGTGAAACATACAGCAGAGTCCGTATAGGTCAGTTTCTATCTGATGCTTTTCCAATTCACTGCGGGCTAAAGCAGGGAGATGCACTATCACCTTTACTTTTTAACTTCGCTCTAGAATATGCCATTAGGAAAGTTCAGGATAACAGGCAGGGTTTGGAATTGAACGGGTTACATCAGCTTGTTGTCTATGCGGATGACGTGAATATGTTAGGAGAAAATACACAAACGATTAGGGAAAACACGGAAATTTTACTTGAAGCAAGTAAAGCGATCGGTTTGGAAGTAAATCCCGAAAAGACAAAGTATATGATTATGTCTCGTGACCAGAATATTGTACGAAATGGAAATATAAAAATTGGAGATTTATCCTTCGAAGAGGTGGAAAAATTCAAATATCTCGGAGCAACAGTAACAAATATAAATGATATATGGGAAATGCCTGTTATTATTCGGTTGAGAAACTTTTGTCATCTAGTCTGCTGTCAAAAAATCTGAAAGTTAGAATTTATAAAACAGTTGTTGTTCTTTATGGTTGTGAAACTTGAGTCTCACTTTCAGAGAGGAACAGAGATTAAGGGTGTTTGAGAATAATGTTCTTAGGAAAATATTTGGGGCTAAGAGGGATGAAGTTACAGGAGAATGGAGAAAGTTACACAACGCAGAGCTGCACGCATTGTATACTTCACCTGACATAATTAGGAACATTAAATCCAGCCGTTTGAGATGGGCAGGGCATGTAGCACGTATGGGCGAATCCAGAAATGCATATAGAGTGTTAGTTGGGAGGCCGGAGGAAAAAGACCTTTAGGGCGGCAATGAACCTTCGGGTTCCTTAAAAGCCATTTGTAAGTAAGTAATAATAGTAATAATAATAATAATAATAATAATAATAATAATAATAATAATAATAATAATAATAATATCTTCTTCCATCTTCCTAGTCTGTCGCACGCTCATAGCCAACTCTGCCTGGACAACAGCTCATCCTCTTTCACATTGCCACAAAACATTGACAGGGTTTCCACGCCTGCTCGAACCTCCTTGGACATCCCATTCGACGGGACAGACACGGTGGCTGTTATTCGAGTTTGTGGGGTGGGCTGGGGTGGGTGAGAGATACCATTTATGGGTGCAGTCGTGGCGGGCGGCAAAGTGGAAATTTTCCTATATATGTATACATATACACAGGCTCTAACATGGCTTGCAAACCGTATTGACAGAGCATTAAATCATCAGAATATAATGGCCTCATCAGTGCTTCGCCGTGGAACATGCAGTTTGATTTATTCCGCGCGGAATTTCACCTCGCCATAAAAATAGATCCTCAGAATATTTTTTTTTCGACTATCAAATTCATTCGGCACATCAACATAACAAACACGCCGTCCAGTACGCGCTATCAGCTCGTCTCGCCTGCCAGAAGCAATCCAAGTGTGGGGATCGTATTAAAGTTAAGCATTTTGGACTATATTTCACTCGTACTGACACCCTTTCACTTATAAAAACATTGCGCCACCAAAAAAAAAAAAAGGCCTATATCCCCGTTTTGATGTGGAAGACACACAGACACGCTGGCTTCCGCCTTTGGGGATAAAACCAGTCGCGTCTTTTTTGTAAAGCACGGCACTGAGTGATTGGAAATGCAAACCCTGGACAACAAAATTTGGACCGCACTTGGGATCATAAACCTGTCTACATCAGATTCACCCTCCCTCGCACCCCCATTACACGGGCATTGGTCCAGAAACCGGGGGAGTGCATGTGGGAAATTGGTCACTCGGTGGAGTAAAAATAAATGGATTTTATTTCCACAGGACTTTGTCTACTGGCAATTGTTTTTGTGTTTCCTTGCCAACAGATTTCTATCGCAGGAAATCTCCGACCAGAGTTTATCTTAAACTGAAGGTTTTAGCTTTCATTCCCATGAAAGATTTATAGGTGGGCGTTCGTACTGCACACGGCTGCAATCTGGATTTGCACATCTTAAGGTTTTAGCAAACGCACATTTTTTCCCCTCTTCAGAGTCTGGTTTGCTGGAAGGAACTCCTAAGGATTAAATATTAAGAGACCTGTGAGGTCCGTCACGGCAGTACGGTGAAAGCATGGAAAAAAGAGTAGGCCTAAGTGGAAGACGAAAGGAGTTATGACTATAAGAGTTAGTCCTAAAAGGTAAAAGAAGAAATGAGACATCAACGACTAAACAGGGTAATGAAAGAAACCCGCAATAAATAAGAATAAGAAAAAGAAAATTACAAACTAGGAAGAAAAATGAAAAGTAAAACAAGAAGAAAGAAAATGGATTAAGGCTAGAGATAGAAAGGGAAAATGAAATAGATATGAAAATGGAAAGTAGGAAATGTGAAAAAGGAAAAATTTAGTTACGAAGAAAGCTTTGAGTTTTGCCAGTAAGTGAAACGTCTCCTGTAGCAGGGCAAGACCAGTGCATCTGGACTTGCATTGTTTTCTGTGGGTAAGGTTCCTTAGCCGATTGGACACAATTTTAAGGCCATGGATATTCGCCTGTCCTGGTCAGTGGTAACACTGGGGAACACTACGTAGGCATAGGGACAAAGAAAGTCGAAGGATATCAGTAACAAGCGTAAGGATAAAAAAATAGGAGGCATAATAAAAAGCATATTTAAACCAAAGACAGTTTTAGAGAAAACTACAGAGTGATTTATATAGAACTGACACATTTCTTTCATTAATTGTTTCAAAACGAATTGTGCTAGCGACAACTTATTATACCTAAAATGTAGAGGAATTTTGGGAGATTATTTACCTCTATAGCAAATGTTGAAAATGTCCTCCATCCTGCATAAGGCACAACTCAACACGTCGTTCCATGTTACTGGCCACTCGTTGGAGGACTCTGTTGTCAATAGCTTGAATCTCCTGTGTGATGTGCTTCAGATCGTCCAATGTCTGTCTCTTTGGCACATTGAGTAGGTGTACCCTGTCTCCTGCTACAAACGTCTTAATTGATTTTTTGGGTGACTGCTCCAGTCGTGCTCTTACGTCAACAACAACCGTGGGATGCCTAGATGAACGATGCTTGCCCTTTTCACTCACCAGAGATCCAGTTGTTTCCAATTTGTTTATCAGTCCCAGTATTGTGTTTCTTTTGGAAGGATTGCGAACACCAAATTCTCTCTGGTATGCCCTTTGAGTAGCTGTAATTGAATTCGTAATCCAGTATTGCTTCACAAGGAAGAGTCGTTGATTTAATGTGTACTGCACTTTCACGTTGACACAAAATGTCGAAAACAGCTGCCAACAATAGGAATAGGAATAAAACATAAACATCTGCGCATCTAGTGCTGCCAACAATAGGAATAAAACATAAACATCTGCGCATCTAGTGACAAGAAATCGAAACTCCAGAACATTCTGCTTAATTTGGTGCTAAAATTGGGTCAGTGCTGCCAACAATAGGAATAAAACATAAACATCTGCGCATCTAGTGAGAAGGAATCGAAACTCCAGAATATTCTGCTTAATTTGGTGCTAAAATTGGGTCAGTGCTGCCAACAATGGGAATAAAACATAAACATCTGCGCATCTAGTGACAAGGAATCGAAACTCCAGAACATTCTGCTTAATTTGGTGCTAAAATTGGTCACTGAATGAATTTCCAACGGAATAATTGAAGAAAGAAATGTGTCAGTTCTATATAAATCACTCTGTATAATCAAATTATACAAGGAAATGAAGAAAAGAAAATATATATTGGGCACAAAGAAACCTGCAAAATAAAAATAGAAACAAAACAGAAATCAATTGAGAAAAAAAAAAATAAAGAAAAATGAACGGGTAAAAGAAAAGTTGCAGGAAATAGGGAAGGATGGAATAGATGAAAAAGTAACGGAAGAGAAAAGGAAATTAGTGAATATGGGACAAAGAAAGTTACGGGGAAGAAATGAAATGAAATGGACAGAGGAGGAAAGTAAAGAAATAAACAAAGAACTCAATGAGGAAGTGAAATGGTTCTTCACTCGACGCCTTGCCTTCCATGTATCTCCACATTGAGACAGGCTACTCTAGTCACTTTTTATTTTATTTACTTTGTTTTACTCATTTTATTTCCTTATATGTGGGAACTGGTGTTACTTATTATCTTAATGCTTCTTTTTTACGTACGTAAGAATTGGGTTTATTATATGCTTTCATTACTGTTGCTTCACATTTCCTTACATTGTACATGTCTCACTCATTTTGACTTATTGTTTACATTTTATTATGCTCCTTTCTTTATTTATTTCTGTCTTTGTCTTTTTTTTTCTTTTTTCTATAGGCCTATGGTATAATTATATGTATCACTTTCAATTCTTCTGTGTAGGCTACTATACTGTATTTGGTGTATATGTAATGTTATTTGTATCAAAGTCTCCTCTTGGTTGAGTGTTAAAGAAAACCCAATGGCCTCACCTCTGCCAAATTAAATACCACCTTTATTATAACTTATTCTTTTCCTACTCCTATGTGCCTATTAATTTTATACTATACATTGGTTATATCTAAGCTTGAATATGCATCTGTTATCTGGAATTCCATTACATCCACTGACTCGTTTAAATTGGAAAATTTCAAAGAAAATTTATTTCCTTGTGTTCTTTTAGATTTTTACTTAATTATTGTTATAATAATTATGAGATTAACTGCAAATATTTTAATTGTTGCAGTCTATTTGCCAAACGTTAAGATCTTTTTTTTTTTTTTTTTTTTTTTTTTTAAGTCATTAAGGGTGATATTGATTGTGAATCCTTCTTACGCAATATCAGTCTTGGAATTCCGACCAAAGGATTAAGATTTCAAAAAATTTTCTACATCAGAAACTCAAAATCTCTCTCTCTCTCTGGTCTGCAGATGTATAAAATATGACAATTTGCATGGATTAAATTTGAATCCATTCAATGTGTAGTATTTTCTTTATTTAGTTGTATGTCATTTTGTTATTAATATTTTCCCTTTTTGTCTTGTTTAGAATTGATTTTATTAAATTATTCAATATTCATTTATATTATTCATGTATTAGTAATGTTACAATTGTTTTTTTATTGAATTAAATTGATTATGTATTTTTAAACATCCATTTTATTACGTCCATTCATTGTCATTAATTGTAATTCTCTTTATGTGTAATGATTATTTTTATGAACTTTGATTATAATTTTGTGCTTTGTGCTGAACTGTTGGCTTCTGGCTATTGTACGCAAAATAAATAATAGTAAATAAAAATAAATACATTATTATTATTATTATTATTATTATTATTATTATTATTATTATTATTATTATTATTATTATTATTATTATTATTATTACAGAAAATGCCTACTACTTTGTCATCTAGTCTACTTTCAAAAAAGGTGAAAGTTAGAATTTATAAAACACATATTACCTGTTGTTCGGTATGGTTGTGAAACTTGGACTCTCACTTAGAGAGAGGAACAGAGGTTAAATGTGTTCGAGAATAAGGTGCTTACATCCGGGTTGTCAAAAATCCATTTGTAAGTATATTATTATACTGCTGCTGCTACTGCTACTACTATTACTATTATTACTATTATTATTATTACTATTATTATTTGCTCGACCTCTCTGAAGTGCAGGAACAGCGTTCCACTCGCAGGTGACGCAGTTGCCAACTATTTCAAGACAAAGAAGCGAACGCAATATGTTTTAGTGCATTGCACACACGTGGAGGCACTCGTGGAGAATTCACTTTAGTCTGCAGACAGGTTACGACTCCATAAAGTGAAACAAAGGAGTTCCGAAGCTCTTGAAATATCTGGATCTTATTACTTGCATTGAACGCGGGCGAAATAAACGGAATGAATTAGGTGCAAAATAAACATCCTTTGCCTAGTCGTGTGACCCAGGCGGACTTTGACAAAATCCACGCTACAAGAGAGCATCCATTTCTTGTGTCTAAGGCTGCACATTTTTTTCCTCTTCTTATGAGTGTACTTGGACAAATGTTTTACTGTGATCAGACGAATGGGGAGTTATTCAAATTTAAGAAAAATTCGTATATTTTCAAAATCTGTCTCTTCTTACAAAATTTAAGTTTCATGCATGACTTTTTTTAAAGCATCTCTGTTATGTTTAGAAAAGAGCTAAGTATTCAGAATTTCAAATTTACATCTATGGACCTAAACTGAGAGATTTGTGTTTTAATATGCAACTTCAAAATTTAAATATTTAGTTTCCAATTAGTGTCAAAAATCGATACTGTGTTTGTTAACCACACGTCATGTTCCTAGAACCAAAATTGGCGCGGGGTGGCGTCGCGGTTAAGGGCTGACGTAGCAAGGCGGAAGGTCGCGGGTTCTATTCCCGATAGGGTCATGGATTTTCTAATCCTTCCAGCCGCACTATGGCCCTGGGGTCTACTCGGCCTCTGACAAAATTGAGTACCAGAGGCAGTTCCTTGGGGGTAAAGGCGGCCGGCACGTAGGACTGACATCCCTACTATCATTAATGCCGATTGTCTGTAAAACTGGGAGCCTCTCTCCAATCTCTGGTCCAATTTGGTCTGGCATAGGATTGACTTTTAGAATCAAAATTGTAAGAGCCTTACACTTTGAACATGAGGAAATGTGCTGAAATGGGTGGGAATAAATAAATAGCTCGTGAAGTTTGCATGAAATTAAGCTCAACGGTGCGGCATTCAAATCTTAGTTTTTGCTTTCAAGCGCCGCAAAGAACTGAAAGTTGCTCAACATATGAATAAGAGATTAGCGAATCATTTTTCACCCAAAAAAAACCGAATATGCGATTTCTGACTAAAAATAACAAGAAATTCACCCGTCTTCCCCATTAAATCTTATTTCTAAAAAGTACCAGAATCTTTTGCGTATCTATGCGACAATTTTTTTCATAACTACTGAATTTTGTAACTTTTAAGACAGTTGATATTTTATATAATTTAAACAATTTCTGTTACAAAAGTGATTCTAGTACATTTTCTATACGTCTATACTTACGTACGTACTTACTTACTTACTGGCTTTTAAGGAACCCGGAGGTTCATTGCCGCTCTCACATAAGCCCGCCATTGGTCCCTATCCTGAGCAAGATTAATCCATTCTCTATCATCATATCCCACCTCCCTCAAATCCATTTTAATATTATCTTCCCATCTACGTCTCGGCCTCCCTAAAGGTCTTTTTCCCTCCGGTCTCCCAACTAACACTATATGCATTTCTGGATTTGCCCATACGTGCTACATGCCCTGCCCATCTCAAACGTCTGGATTTAATGTTCCTAATTATGTCAGGTGAAGAATACAATGCGTGCAGTTCTGTGTTGTGTAACTTTCTCCATTCTCCTGTAACTTCATCCCTCTTAGCCCCAAATATTTTCCTATGCACCTTATTCTCAAACACCCTTAACCTATGTTCCTCTCTCAAAGTGAGAGTCCAAGTTTCACAACCATACAGAACAACCGGTAATATAACTTTTTTTATAAATTCTAACTTTCAGATTTTTTGACAGCAGACTGGATGATAAAAGTTTCTCAACCGAATAATAACAGGCATTTCCCATATTTATTCTGTGTTTAATTTCCTCCCGAGTATCATTTATATTTGTTACTGTTTCTCCCAGATATTTGAAATTCTCCACCTCTTCAAAAGATAAATTTCCAATTTTCATATTTCCATTTCGGTCTCATTCCAAGGTTATTTGAAGGATTCGTAACAAGCTGTTTTTTACGGTGATGGGTTGTTAGCCCTTTGCCCAATCCCCAAGGTGGAGGACCACCCCTCATCGTCTGTCCGCGACTGCTTATTCAATATATTACAAGATTTAATAATAGATTGGAAAAAGTATCAAAATACTTTCAGAAATATGAAAATTAGGTGGGAAACGCTTTCCACTGCGTTTTTCATGCGTCCATTTTTAATATTAAAGCACCGGTAACTATAAATTATATTTATATTTGAATATTTTTTCCTGAAAATACAAGTATTGGACATTTTTCAAACCAGTTCTGAGTGGTTTCTGACAAAAATTATTTTATTTTGGCATTATTTATAGCGCTCCAAGGTGACCGTAGCCCCTCAATGTCACGACAGAACTGCCATCTCATTATACTTGTTGATGGATAAAATACTCAAAACAGATTACTTATCATATTCAATTCATAATTTTAATATTAGGGCCTAATTATCTTTTTCTGGTAAAATGATAATTATATTATATCCTCACATAGCAGAACAAAGAAAATGTGCACTCACGTCGTTATAAGAAAGCATTCCAAGACAATCTGCCTGATGATAACACATACGGCTGCACCAATAAACAAGGGAAAGCAACGCGTGTGGAGAGCACAGATTAGACTGTGCCGTCCATCATTACTTTATGTATGCCGATACATTTTTATGTATCTTGTGTTCGGTTCCATAAAGTTGGCAATGCATCATCAACTTGAGTGCGATCATAAAGCGCTCCTGTGACGTCACTGTCAAGTTACTAATTGCCGGCCACGCGCGCAGAGATGTTGTCTTATCTGCGGAGTGTGTTATCGAAACAGTGGCGCTCGTAAAACACGTGTGGGTGTGCGCTCCGGGAAAAAGTAAAGGGCTATAAAAATTTCAATGCATGGCACGAAAAGGTTCAACCCCACAACAGTCGCAGCCTATCGCTTTTAGGGCCGAGCATAGGGCTGTAAATTCTATTCTGAATATATAATTTCGACGTATTTTATGGACATGGTAATATCTGTTCTGTTACGTCATATTTTTTCAAAGTGTTCTGCATCGATATATGAAGTCGGCTGAAGCACGAATAAGATCAAACGGGAGTTTTATACGCGCCGCATTGCGTGTGCTCCAACACATCCATCAGACCGAATCTGCGATCTAAGAGCCGTCCGCCGTACCTTTAATTGAGTGCTTTAATTGTTGCAGACACTGAATAAAGTTGTGACGGGCTGAATTTATGGTCCACGTCGTTACGTTCATGACATATGACGTAGGAAAAGAGATTGCAGGCAAGGTCTACAGTCCAGCGAGATAAAAACTACACCAGAAGGGGGGAAAGTTCTTTTTACAGCGATACAAGCCGTCACCTGCGTCTGACGCACGCTGAACGGACCCCGCGCCTTTGATAAGTCTGTACTTTCCATTTACTGCTTTTTTATCCTCGAATGATTCGGTGCTCAGAAATTCAGTCAAATTGGGTCTTGATTAAAATGCGAGATCTTGACGTTGAAAAATCGAGTTTAAGAATATAAAAGCAACTTGAAACAAATGCAAACTGCTTCACCAACAACTGGAAACGTATTGAAGGGACCGCTTAGTAACACGAGGCAAAGATGGAGAATAGACAGAGTTCAAGAGAGGGACAAGAAGAGAAGAGCACGGAGAAACAAGAAAAGGAAAAACATTCGAATAAAACTAACAATGAAAGGTGCAAAAATGATACAAGAAAAGAAGTAGAGGGGACAAACGAAAAACAAAAGATGTCAACAATAAAAAATGTGCAAACAATTAAACAAGAGAAGAATTATACATCCAGGAACGGAAGTAAAAAGGGAGAATAGAGGGATTGTAAGAAAGAAAGTTAAAAGTGAAATTGGACGAAGAATTAAGCAAATAAAAAACAAGACGCAATGACAAACTCATAGACGAAGATAAAACAAGCAAACAAAGAAAGAAAGAATGTGAGGAGAAGGGGACGGGCCTACAAGGTAACAAATAAGGGAAGGGAAGAGAGCAGAACGGATAGAAGAAAAAATGTACAGGAATAGAAATATAACACAAAAAGCGGAAGCAGCGTAAGATACAAATAAGGGAGCAATAATAGACATAAGATAAGATAAGATAAGAGAAGAGAAGAGAAGAGAAGAGAAGAGAAGAGAAGAGAAGAGAAGAGAAGAGAAGAGAAGAGAAGAGAAGAGAAGAGAAGAGAGGGGAGGGGAGGGGAAGTAAGGGAGAAGAGAAGAGAAGGGGTGGGGAGGGGGGGGAGGGGGAGTGGAGTGGGGGGGGGAGGGAGGGGAACGTAACGGAAGAGAAGAGAAGAGAAGAGAAGAGAAGAGAAGAGAAGAGAAGAGAAGAGAAGAGAAGAGAAGAGAAGAGAAGAGAAGAGAAGAGAAGAGAAGAGAAGAGAAGAGAAGAGAGGGGAGGGGAAGTAAGGGAGAAGAGAAGAGAAGGGGTGGGGAGGGGAGGGGGGGGAGTGGAGTGGGGGAGGGGAGGGGAGGGGAACGTAACGGAAGAGAAGAGAAGAGAAGAGAAGAGAAGAGAAGAGAAGAGAAGAGAAGAGAAGAGAAGAGAAGAGAAGAGAAGAGAAGAGAAGAGAGAGGGAGGGGAGGGGAAGTAAGGGAGAAGAGAAGAGAAGAGAAGGGGTGGGGGGGAGGGGAGGGGAGTGGAGGGGGGAGGGAGGGGAGGGGAACGTAACGGAAGAGAAGAGAAGAGAAGAGAAGAGAAGAGAAGAGAAGAGAAGAGAAGAGAAGAGAAGAGAAGAGAAGAGAAGAGAAGAGAAGAGAAGAGAAGGGGAAGGGAGGGGAGGGGAAGTAAGGGAGAAGAGAAGAGAAGAGAAGAGAAGAGAAGAGAAGAGAAGAGAAGAGAAGAGAAGAGAAGAGAAGAGAAGAGAAGAGAAGAGAAGAGAAGAGAAGAGAAGGGGAGGGTAGGGGAGGGGAGTGGGGGAGGGTAGGGAACGTAACGGAAGAGAAGAGAAGAGAAGAGAAGAGAAGAGAAGAGAAGAGAAGAGAAGAGAAGAGAAGAGAAGAGAAGAGAAGAGAAGAGAAGAGAAGGGGTGGGGAGGGGAGGGGAGGGGAGTGGGGGAGGGGAGGAGAACGTAACGGAAGAGAAGAGAAGAGAAGAGAAGAGAAGAGAAGAGAAGAGAAGAGAAGAGAAGAGAAGAGAAGGGGTGGGGAGGGGAGTGGGGAGGGGAGGAGAACGTAACGGAAGAGAAGAGAAGAGAAGAGAAGAGAAGAGAAGAGAAGAGAAGAGAAGAGAAGAGAAGAGAAGAGAAGAGAAGAGAAGAGAAGAGAAGAGAAGAGAAGAGAAGAGAAGAGATGTAAGTAGCAGACTAAAATAAGAAACTGTATGAAGAGATAAGGAAACAAAACAGAGTAACAGGGAATTAGACGAAAAAAGAAACAGAAGCAAACAAGGAACAAGGTAACACATAAGACTCATCGGCTTGGAAGCTGAACAATGTCACTGCGTATCGGATGTGGTTTGCGTGGTGCGCCTCTTAATCACCACATGCCGTGCCGTGCGCCGTGGGGAGTTTTCAGGTTCCCGAGTAGCCGTGCGCATCACTGCCAAATTGCATGGAAAATAAAGTCAATAAAATAAAGGCATAGGCTACTATCCTACGTTAAGCAGATTTATATTACATTCACTTTAAATGACCTTAAAAAGCTCAATTGAACCTAATTGTATTCAATTACACAATAACATGAAAAACTGGCCCTCGAAAAAAATTAACTGAAATGAAGTACTCTATATTTAAATATATAAGATCTAATTTTGAATACAATTCGATATATTAAATCATATACTGGGTTTATTTCGGTCCGCCACGTAGGCTATATTGCAAGTGTGATGATATCCTTATTTACAAATCAGGGTACTATGTTGCCTTTCTCTTGTGGTGGTGTTAGCGTGTGTTCGAACAGTAAATATTAGACTACTATCAGTACCAAAACATGATATTTTAGGAATTATAAACAAAAATGGAAGAAAACCAAAATTTCACTACACATCATCTTTATGTAAACCGAGATGTAGAATCTGTATAAATTTGGCAATTTATATCGTTTACAACCTATATACAAAGTATCACAAATGCACGGCATAATTTCAGGAATGAATTTCTCACATATAGACAACAAAAATTATTTATATCAACGTAGGGTCTGAAATGCTTGGTTTTCGAGTACTTCTAGAGTAACTCCCGAAGTGAGCGTACAGAAATTTTCTGAAAAATAAAATGCCTGACTTTTTTGACGTGACGACAAACATCATTCGTTGACAAGCACAGTTTTTGCACGATGACACTCCAGCACATTTTAGTTACCGAAGGTTTCCTGGTCGGTGCACAGGTAGATTGGGACCAGTTGCCTGGCCACCAAGCTCATCGGATTTAAAAGAACTAAGTTGTTTTTCTTCTGGAGATATTCAAAATTATCAATGTATTTAACTCCTGTGGTAATACGGAAATTCCTCACAATCGAACAGTGGCAGCTGTGAGCCAATACGAAACACGCCGGGAATTTTGGATAGTCTTCGCTGGGCTATGCGACGTCGATGTTAATGCCTGTATTCAGGCAGAAGTTGGATATTCTGAGCATTAATTGTGAGGCGATATGAACAATTAAGTGTCATAGATCTTCAAAGTCGGAAAACAAACTTTTTTTTCTAATTGGTTCTACTCAATAAATGTGTCAACAATAAGTACAAATAATAAATTGGTACTTAAGAACAAATGCATCAACTATAAGTACAAATAATGAATTGGTACTTACGAACAAATGCATCAACTATAAGTACAAGTAATGAACTGGTACTTACGAACAAATGCATCAACTATAAGTACAAATAATGAATTGGTACTTACGAACAAATGCATCAACTATAAGTACAAGTAATGAACTGGTACTTACGAACAAACGCATCAACTATAAGTACAAATAATGAATTGGTACTTACGAACAAATGCATCAACTATAAGTACAAATAATGAATTGGTACTTACGAACAAATGCATCAACTATAAGTACAATTAATAAATTGGTACTTACGAACAAATGCATCAACTATAAGTACAAATAATAAATTGGTACTTACGAACAAATGCATCAACTATAAGTACAAATAATAAATTGGTACTTACGAATAAATGCATCAACTATAAGTACAAATAATGAATTGGTACTTATGAACAAATGCATCAACTATAAGTACAAATAATGAATTGGTACTTACGAACAAATGCATCAACTATAAGTACAAATAATAAATTGGTACTTACGAACAAATGCATCAACTATAAGTACAAATAATAAATTGATACTTACGAACAAATGCATCAACTATAAGTAGAAATAATAAATTGGTACTTACGAACAAATGCATCAACTATAAGTACAAATAATAAATTGGTACTTACGAACAAATGCATCAACTATAAGTACAAATAATGAATTGGTACTTATGAAGAAATGTGTCAACTATAAGTACAAATAATAAATTGGTACTTACGAACAAATGCATCGACTATAAGTACAAATAATAAATTGGTACTGAGGAACAAATGCATCAACTATAAGTACAAATAATAAATTGGTACTTAGGAACAAATGTGTCAACTATAAGTACAAATAATAAATTGGTACTTAGGAACAAATGCATCAACTATAATTACAAATAATAAATTGGTACTTACGAACAAATGTGTCAACTATAAGTACAAATAATAAATTGGTACTGATGAACAAATGCATCAACTATAAGTACAAATAGTGAATATTATAGGTGTTCCCTGGCACAAGAACTTAACGACAAAATCTTGAATCTGGGATACAGATCATCAGAACAGCAAACATTTTAAATCTGGTATAACGGCATTATAGAGAACGACATTCAGATATTTCTAGAGGGCGCTGTGTTTGTTAGAGGAAAGTAATATTTTGTCAGGAGGGAGATGTGTTATTAAGGATTAAATAAATGTTGAACACGGAAAAACGACGTAACTTACGTTAAGTTGTTACTCCATAGAATGCCTCAATTGAACTAATTAGCGAACCGAATTATTAATCCACGGCGCAGGTGAGGGCAAACACAGTAATCGCCTGCCAGCGTGCGTCGCTCGATATCATCTCGCGGATTGAGACGTTGTTGCACGTCGCAGGGTTGCGTGCCGCAGGTTGCATGCCGCCAGTCATTTCCTGTCCCCATACACCAACCCAAGGCGAGCTGCCCCTTTGTGTAGGCCGCCATGCGTGCGGCAGCGAGTCGCTTGCCCTGTTAACAAGGTCTGCTTCCACGGCGGTCATCGATCATGCATGTCAGGCCGACCGATTTCGTCCAAACAATGTATACATTTTTAGATATCAATTACGATTTTCATGGTGTTAAAATTTTGAGTATCGTAGGAACATCCAAAGTTTCGGCTCCATCGTTCCCTGACTGTGGATGTTTTTCTGTACATCCATACATTTACATAAAGTTTCATTTTTGTCCATCAAACACTTCAAAATCTCAGCAGACTGAGAGCAGAAGAAATTTTAAAATGTATGCATTTAATCTTAATGAATTTGGTATTTCCAAGAAGCCAGTTCGATTATATAAAATGTGTCTCAGTGAAACAGAATCCATATAGGTCAGATTCTGTCTGACGCTTTTCCAATGCACTATGGGCTAAAGTAGGGAGATGCACTGTCACCTTTACTTTTTAACTTTGGTCTAGAATATGCCATTAGGAAAGTTCAAGATAACAGAGAGGGTTTGGAATTGAACGGGTTACATCAGCTGCTTGTCTATGCGGATGACGTGAATATGTTAGGAGAAAATCCACAAACGATTAGGGAAAAACACGGGAATTTTACTTGAAGAAAGTAAAGAAAGTAAAGGAAATAAAGTTTGGAAGTAAATCCCGAAAAGACGAAGTATATGATTATGTCTCGTGACCACAATCGAAATGGAAATATAAAAATCATAAATTTATCCTTTGAAGATGTGGCACAATTCAAAAATCTTGGAGCAACAGAAACAAATAGTCTATAAATGACACTCGAGAGAAAATTAAACGCGAAATAAATATGAGAAATCCCTACTATTATTCAGTCGAGAAGCGTTTGTCATTCAGTCTGCTTCAAAAAAAATGAAAGTCAGAATTTATAAAGCAGTCATTGTTCTGCATGGTTCTGAAACTTGGATTTGAGAATAAGGTGCTTAGGGAATATTTGGGGCTAAGAGAGATGTAGTTACAGGAGAAGAGAGGAAGTTACGCAACGTAGAACTGTACGCATTGTATTCTTCACCTGACATACAGTAATTAGGAACATTAAATCTAGACGCCTGAGATGAGCAGGGCATGTAGCACGTACGAGTGATCCAGAAATGCAAGTATATAGAGTGTCAATTGAAAAACCTGAAGGAAAAAGACCTTTGGGAAGTCCGAGATGTAGATGGGGGGACAATATTAAAATGAATTTTAGGGAGGTGGGATATGATGATAGAGACTACATTAATCTTGCTCAGGATAGGGACCGATGGTGGGCTTATGTGAAGGCAATAATGAACCTCCGGGTTCCTTAAAAGCCAGTTGTAAATATTATCTTTATGGTCATGGCCGAGTTTTATAATTCCATTTTAACACGTAACATATTATCATTCATCAGTTATATTGGTCAACTGACCTGAATGATGTACAAACAGCCATTTAAACATCTTGTACACAACATTTAATAGTGTACGCCTGGAAACAGGTTTCACTTATTACGCTATCGTTCAAAAAGTGACATGGGCAAGTAACAGCCTGGTTAGCCGTGATCAGTCTGTCAGCTTTCGGCAATAAAATCTCGCGACTTATATAGCCTATATTTATCACATTACAGATTTAAGTACTGGATTAGCTACAATATGTACTGTAAATGTCGGCCGAAAGAAAAGCAAATGTGGATCGATATGACCGTCCTGAACACTTCCCCCCCCCCAACAACCAAATCTCAGGCATGTGGCTAGTTTCATTCATGAAGAATGGGTGGAGCGGAGAAAAATTCTCTCCGGCACCGGGACTCGAACCCGGGTTTTCAGCTCTACGTGCTGACGTTTCATCCATTAAACCACACCCGTGTTCGAGTCCCGGTGCCGGAGAGAATTTTTCTCCGCTCCACCCAGGAATATAACACGATACTTTTTAAATGGTTTCTTTGTAGTTCGGGCCTACAGTACATAGGTCTATCATAAATGAAAATTCGCTGTTCTAATGTCTACTTCATTTTCAGGAACTAATGTGAACTGCAAAGAATGGAAGTCAGCTGTATACTAATGCTCTATCGTCGACATTCCTCCAGCCTGTGTTCTCCGTCTGTTATATGTAACATAAAACCTTCTCACGCTCTATTCAAGCACAATGTATACTTATGCTATTTCCTCAGCAGTCACGTTCGATTTATAACCACAAAAGGCCGACGGAATAAACGAACCTCTTTTCTGGCGAACGTTCTGTATTATTCACGCTGAATAGGCTTATATATGTGTGCATGTGCACAGTGTACAGTCATTTGAATAAATATGAATCCATAATATTGTCTCTTACTGTTACCATAGTAACATCCGATTTTATATTCATATTCTCTATTTGCCTGAAGGTACAAGAATACAAGAGGCCTCGTCAATGTGATAATATAAAAAACAATGTGTCAATATTTAAAATATGAAAAGAGTAAAAAATAATAAAATTTAAATAAAAATCCAACATCATTTTCAAAAAATTCATTCATATTATAAAAGGGATTATTTTGTAGCCATCTCTTAATCTGAAATTTAATTGTGTTCCATTAAGTGCCTTTATATTTGTTGGTATCTTATTATATACTTTTATCGCAGTAATTACATAGCTTGATTGTGTTTTTTGCAACCTGACATGTGGTACGTTTAATTGATCATTATTTCTGGTTTAATATCGATGCAGATCTACTATACTTGTATAATTAGTAATATTCTTGTTTACATACATTAAAAGTTCAAAAATATATAGATTGTAGACTGTCATAATGTTTTCATTTTTGAAAAGAGATCTACATGATAGTCCGAGTGGTGACATTGTTAAAATACGAACTGCCTTTTTCTGCAGTAACAGAATGTTTGGAAGGTCAGAATTATTTCCATATAAAAATAATCCATATCTAATAACACTTTCAAATAGTGCATATAAACTTGTTTTAAATAATGTTTGGGAATCTTGTACATGATACTTCTCAAGAAATAAATTACTCTAGAAATTCTTTTACATACATAACTGACATGACTGTTCCACCTTAGTTTAGGATCCAAATACATACCCAGCATCTTTACAGATACATTTATCACATTATTTTGGGTTTATTTCAAACTTACAGTTAACACATGAGTTTTTTCATCATTAACAATAAATCATTTAATTGAAAAACACTTTCTTATTTCAGCAAATACAGCTTACTTCACAAAATCTAACTCAGCAGTATTATTATTTGTGATAACAAAAGTTGTATCGTCAGCATACATTATAGTTTTAGCCGACACATTTTATGGCAAGTCATTTATCATAATAAGAAACAAGAATGGACCAAGAATAGAGCCCTGAGGAACACCACATTTAATTGGAGCTACAGCACTTCTATTTCCATTTACATCAACAATATGGGAACGTCCAAGCAAATATGAACGGAAAAATGCTTGTTCTATCCCCCTTATGCCATAGTATGCAAGTTTCATTAACACTACATCATACGGAATAGAATCAAATGCCTTACTTAAATCATTAAATATAGCATATGTATAATTTCTATTTTCAAAGGATGTGTGTATATAGTTCTCAATAATTCATCAATTGTATCCTGAGTAGTTTTACCTGGACAGAACCCAAATTGTGAAGGAATAATAAGGTCAATTATTATTTACTTGTTACAGTACACAATCGCGAGACACTGTGCTTTAACAGATGACCTTCTGAGATGTAATAGTACAAAATGCAAAGTACAGGTGAAGATACAATGTCTTAAGAATAGCGATAAACGCTGGGCGTAGATTGTGATGACATATACAAAGCCACTGGAATAATTTAAAGACGTGAAACACAAGCTGATGCCAAAACGAGGCATCGAAGAGTCGCTATTAGGAATTTGGGAGTCCAGAAGAAAGAATACCAACTGCTGCACAAGAAATATTTCTGATTCTAAAAACCTTAGAACCTCAATGGCTGCTATGTTAAGAAACGCTCTGCAGAATGACCAGAACGTAATCATTAAATAAAAGAGACCTTGATGCCCGTGTGTCATTAAGAAGTCCAGCTATTCTGGATAGAAATCGAAGACGCTGCTTGCCACGTTGTGTCTTGTCAGCAGTACGGAAATTGGGTAGATTACCAATGGCGCTATATTCTCCTTACGAATTTATTTTACTTCGGCCTGCATCCCGATTCTAGGAAGTTACGCATTTTAAGGTAACCAGGTAATGCAGAATGATCGGGATATATACAAAGGATCCATAAATTTCAAGGAAGTTTCATCATGGTGTGGAAAGATACAATATCTGCGAGTAAACCACTATATTAATATTTTGCAACCTCATTTCCTCAAAGCCAAGAAGGTGACAGCATCACATATTTCTGACAATGGTGGCACTAAACTACAACAGTTATTAATACAACCACAAGTGGCTTATTTTTATCGGCGCCTCGTGCAATAAACGCAGGAGTGATGTGAAGTTACTTGAACATCTAGTTATGATCTTCGTATAAAATCTAACAATAAGTAAAGATATTAAATGTTAGGTCTACTATAAACTAAAATATTAGAACCAGCACCTGCCAGCTGAATGGCTACAGTTCTGTTTCTTTAACTACAGATTGTCAAATGTCTTGTGTTGTGTTTTACAAATAAATAACGGAGATATTGTAATTAAAACAACATTGTTCTTGTAAGTCAAAATATAACTGAATGTATTGAAGCTTATGACTCGTCTAAAACGATCTTTTGAAAAGTAGCCTATGCTTTATAAGAGAAGAGGTAAGGAAATTTTTACTTTTTCAGTTCTTATGCATTAACAAAATGTTTCGCGTGAATGTTTCTCAAATCCAAGTGACACCGAAATCAGATATCTACAGAAACATAATTAACACGGCCTCCTTGCATAATAGTACATAATGCAACGAGCCTATAATGGTAGTAATTAAGACGCGAGTATGTTTGTTTATGAAACGAGTGCAAGCGAGTTTCATAATTTTCATACGAGCGTCTTAATTATCATTATAGGCAAGTTTCATACGATTTTTCATACTCGACCATATTTCTAACTTGAAATTACTCAGAAGTATTCATGTTAGGATTTATGTGAGGAGTAGAACTGAGCTGAATTGTGAGATGTGCGCAGACGCGAAAGTATTTATTTTTTTTCCGAGAAACAAATGTCATTGACCTCGATATAATCTAGAGAGTAAAATAAACATTAATCTTGATATAACCTTGAAATTGATTTAGACGTTGAAAAAAGAGATGACAAATTCAATTTATTTGAATATTATTTACAATTAACGCTAAATATTATATTAACAGAACATAACCTTCTGCGACAGTATTGGATTTCCAGTCTCCGTGACTTTTCGCTAATTGTCTTTCGATTGCATATCCGAGAATAATCGATACTTGCGGTTTTATAATGGTACATTCAGTACAAAGGTGATTTTTCATTGGCTAAACAACTGAATTATAATGAATAGGTGTACTTTAATGAGGTGCATTAAAGGGCTACTACCAGGTGTATAATTACTACATTTCGGCATGGTCGAGCATAAAGTTATAAATCAATGAGATTAAGAAGCATTGAAATATATCATTTTATTAATTAATAGGGCACCGCTATTGTTGGAACTGCATATACAGGGTGTAAACGATATTAATTGCCAGAAAAAAGGACTGGTGATACAGCATAAATTACTGAACAAAAAAGTCTAATAAAATTCATCGGTAAATGTTGTGGTTTACCTAGAAAAAAGAAGTTATCTGTGAGTCCAATGTTTTTAGAAGTGATAGTAGACAGTCATTACTTACTTCAGTCCGCCACGTACATTGCAATTGTGGTGATATCCTTGTTTACAAATCAGGGTACTCTGTTTTCTCTCTATTGTGGGCCTAGTGGTGTTAACGTGTGTTTAATGGAAGGTCATTGGCAATGACGTTCACATTTGTATGTATGTATTTATTTACACTGCAAGTGGGCAAGCACCCGGTGGCAGTGGTATATACAATATAAACAATACACAATAAAATGATAAGCAATACACAACTCCAATATTCCAACAGTAAATATTAGACTGCTATCAATCCCAAAAACATGATATTTTAGGAACTAAACCCATGAAGAGAAAATGAAGTTTCACTATACAATATGTTTAGCAGACCTAGATGTGCAGTTTGTATCATTTTGACAGTTTATATCGTTCACTACACCCTGCATAAAGACACGATATTTCTGATAGCTGGGTGGTTTCACATATGAGGGGTTCACAACCAGAGTGGACTAAGTCCATCTGGAATAGTTCTGAGATATTGAGTCTCAAAGTTCCTGGCTCACGCTTAGCAACCTTCACCTTCCATAGGAAATGCTGCCCTCTGTGGAGTAACGAATGAGTTATGGACTTCGTTTGTTATGACAATGAATAAATCTAAGTTTTCTTCATCCGAGATTGTATTAATCCACAAACTGACCACTGGCGGACTTGGCCCACTCTGGTTGTGAGCCCCTCACACACACACACACACACACACACACACACACAGACACACACACACACAAATATATATATATATATATATATATATATATATATATATATATATATATAATATTGAGGATGGACCCGACAACATAATCAGTAGTGGCAGTACACGGCGCATAGATATAATAGCTTTCAAGGAATCTACAAGATCTGGATTCATAATTGATTCCATTGTGCGTTTCGAAACGAATGAGGAACAGCCAGCAGAAGTGGATAAGGAAAAAAAGAATACCTACAATCCTACCATTCCATATTACCTCCAAAAGTACCAGCTAGAAGAGCTTGAAGTAATCGGACTTCTGGTTGGAGCAAGAGGTACCGCTACTCTCTTCATGAAAGATGTGTTTAAGAGGCTTGGAATGCCTACATCTATTATTCCGATTGTAACTTTAGCTGCATTGAAAGGATCAATTGCTCTCCTGAAGCATCACCTATATTCGAAATGAAACCAAGTTCATTAGCATTCTTTACTTTTTTGTAACTCTTGCCTCTCTAAAACTAGGTATATTTCCACCAATCACAAAATGTATTTGCAGCTATGTAGTTGGAGTTTCATTGTCAAAACAAAATTAATGGTTCACTGAACTATGGTTAAGTACTCTTTGTCCCTTGTGGCAGCTCACGAATAGTGAGAAGATTTCTAAATTCTATATTGCGTATCTAACCACTAATACTAGCACCGCCACTGCCACTAAAAGTAGGCCTGCTGGTTTCTTTTATTCATATCACAAAATTAATACTTATTCCTACTTTACATGAATCAGGTTTCTTAAATTAAGTATTATATAAACATCAAGATGTTCCTTAGACAGTTTTCAAGTAGGTGTAGAGGTTAACGAAGACAATTTTTTTCTCTTCGTGGCTTTAATATTCGTCATCAAAATTCTCAGAAGCAGGGGCATGTTCAGGCAAGAATCCGGTGCGTCTCTGGAAAGTAATCAGTTCCAGAAGACGGGCTAATTATGAGCTATTGCAACAACCTCTCTGTTGTTGACACTCGCTAGTTTCCCATGCGCTGTTGTCATGATCATTCTTGTTGTGCGTTTTGTTGCTTCAACAAATATATTTTCACCGGAAGGTTCCAATACACCGCGACCATCCACAAGATTTTCGACGGTGTCGAAGAGTGATTTGAAAGGGCTGTTGTTTGGAGGTATTGCATATTGGATTCAACTGGAACTTCTTTACTGTGCACGACCGAGACTTCCGATTTCCCTTGTCAAAATTCAGCAACTTTTATGACTCACGATCAAGTTTCTTATCAATGAAGTTCTTGTCGAAATCACTGTACCGCCTGAGCTGCAGCAGTCTCCACGTCGACGTGACACCTTTAGCGCTTACGTAATCGCAGGACCTCCCATGAGAAGTCGTTAACGCGTGCAGACAATAACAGCAACACTTGATGGCGGGTGTGTCCCATCAAACAAACAATGAAGGTGAAACACGACAGACATGCCCGCAGCTTTTAGCACTCTTGACAATGTGTTTCGGGAAGTGGTTCCTAACATACAAACTGCCGTACCACTTTTTATTTCACTCACATCAATGCAATGTGGACATTATTTCCATGGCTCTTATAGCCCGCAGGTTGCTGGGCATACAGCTCTTGCCTTAAGTGCCTTTTCGCTAATAACTGGAGCTGACAATCGACTAAAAATTTTAGTCGGTTAAGCGGATCCCTTTAATCGATTAATCGACCCGTTAATCAAATTTTGATTGATTATAAACAGTGTTAATAAATCTGAACAAAAACATCTAATATCACTTTAGTCTTCAATAATAATTCCATATACTATAAAAACAACGCACGTTTTTAGAAATGTTTTTAATTTTATTTTATGCTCGACCATGCCGAAATGTAGTAATTATACACCTGGTAGCAGCCCTTTAATGGACCTCATTAAAGTACACCTATTCATTAAAGTTCAGGTGTTCCACCAATCAGAAAATACCATTGTAGCAATATGAAAGCGCAAGTATCGATTATTCTCGGATATGCAATCGAAAGACAACAATAAATCAATAAATCACCTATATTTGAAATAAAGTCAGTTCTGTTACTATAATAATTAGCGTTAATTGTAAATAATATTCAAATAAATTCAATTTGTCATCTCGTTTTTCAATGTCTAATTCAATTTCAAGGTTATATCAAGATTAATGTTTATTTTACTCTCTAGATTATTTTTTATTTATTTTATTGGGTTATTTTACGACGCTGTATCAACATCTAGGTTATTTAGCGTCTGAATGATATGAAGGTGATAATGCCGGTGAAATGAGTCCGGGGTCCAACACCGAAAGTTACCCAGCATTTGCTCGTATTGGGTTGAGGGAAAACCCCGGAAAAAAACCTCAACTAGATAACTTGCCCCGAACGGGATTCGAACCCGGGCCACCTGGTTTCGCAGCCAGACGCGCTGACCGTTACTCCACAGGTGTGGACTCTCTAGATTATATCAAGGTCAATGTCGACATTTGTTTCTCGGAAAAAATCAATTCGCGTCAGCGCAGATCTCACAATTTACGAGGTATTGCACAAGGTCAGTTCCGCTCCTCAGTCGGATAAGAATAACATGAATACTTATGAATAATTTCAAGTTAGAAATATGGTCGAGCATAAAAAGTCGTATGAAACTTGCTTATAATGGTAATTAAGACGCACGTATGAAAATTATGAAACTCGCTTGCGCTCGTTTCATAAACATACTCGCGTCTTAATTACTACCATTATAGGCTCGTTGCATAATGTACTATATTTGAATCATAAATAATTATTAAGAAGCAATTGACACAGATGATGTATCGGTATACAAAAAGTTTGGAAAAATAAGTTTTCAGTTTACACTTATTTGTAGCCAAACACGTCAGTACGTTCGCTAGTTTATTCGTAGATCCACCTTGGAAAGGATGAACCTGTTCAAGGTGATATTGGAGGCCACAAACGATTTTCCGTATTTCTTACAAAACACTGTTTTTCTGTCCATCACCTCTATACAATCCTTTCATTTAAATCCGAATCTTTCGCCGAGTTTTCCATGCAATGGTTGATAAACCTCACTTGCAATTCAAGTTCACAAATATACAATATTACTGCTGTCGCTTACAGTTCTGTGATTCTTTTTTCTTACATGCGTTGCAATTCGATCATCAGTTCATTTTGTTTCTCGGCCTCCTTTATTATGACGTTTCTATGTGATGGCAAAGCAATATCCATTATTTAGTACGCGCCATTTCTGTTCCTTGTCATATGCCAGAATTCTGGATGCCGCAGCTGTATGTTGTCTGTCCATCTTTACTTGATGATGTTCGTAGCATTCATCACTTTCCACTCCTATTCCAACAGATTCACAAATACTAGACAGACCCTGTGAACTTGCCCTGTGTTCTGAACTAACCTGGAGTACAGCAGAACCTCACTAGTTCGGACTATTTGGGGGAAATTCGGTCTGAATTAGACAAAATACGAATTATGGAGAATATACTGCAACAGTTATATTTGGACAATTAAAAAAATAATGCTAATATATAGTTGTTTAATTACTAATTTAGTGTTAGTCATTCTGTTTTACAGACATCAAAACACTAGAATAATTTCGAGGGAAAAATTGTTCTGAAGCCGGGTATCGAACCCGGGACCTTTGGTTTAACGTACCAACGCTCTACCACTGAGCTACCCAGGAACTCTAACCGAAATTATTCAAATCAACTTTACAGGGAGTTATACCTGAAATCTTGATTTGCATAATACACGTCACTGTTCGTTAACAAAAAACCACAATTTAAGTCACACGGAGTTAGTGTGCACTCGAAGTTGGTTGCGTGACGGTTGTCAGCCCACTTTGAGGTCTGTGGATATAGAGGGAAAAATTGGATCGGTGTCGGTTAGAGTTCCCGGGTAGCTCAGTGGTAGAGCGTTGGTACGTTAAACCAAAGGTCCCGGGTTCGATACCCGGCTTCGGAACAATTTTTCCCTCGAAATTATTCAAATCAACTTTACAGGGAGTTATACCTGAAATCTTGATTTGCATCAAAACACTAATTAAAAAGAGTGAATTTGAAATTCTTCAGTCCAAGACAGTTGCTGCACAGGAAGTACTAGGTTTGGAATATTCAGACTGTGATTTAAAGGAAGAGGGAAGTGTTGTCCGCGGCTATTTTCTCTACTGTTCTTCATTTCAAGACATTTCTTCATCATCATCATCATCATCCTTCACGAATTAGGCCTCTGTAGACCTGTTTCGGCCCCATCTAGAAGTCTTCTAAAAGGTCTTCCTGGTCGATGATGTCCTCTAGGTTTATATTGCATCATAATTTTTGGGATTCTTGAATTTTCCATTCTTCTTATATGATCTAGCCAATTTAATTTGTATCTGTTGATTTTTTATTCTACTGACTCTACTTCTAATTGTTCTAAAATTTCTTCATTCCTTTTTCGGTCTAAAAGAGTATATCCTGCTGTCCTCCTCAAAAATTTCATTTCCGTTGCTTTGATTCTGTTCACGTCTTTTTTCTTTAATGTCCAAATCTCGCTTCCGTATAAAAGGGTGGGTAATGCTAGTGTATTATATATTTTTATTCTTGTAGATTTTTGTACTAATTTAGCTTTTAATGTATTGTTTATTATTCCTAGAAGTTGTGTGAATTTGGTAATTTTCTTGTTCACATCTCTCTCATTTTGATAATATATTTCACAACCCAGATAATTGAAATTTTGTACTTGTTCGAGGCATTGGTTATTGTGTATTATCTTAATTCTGACTGGGTCTTGTCCTAAAAATGCCATTACTTTTGATTTTTGTGCTGAAATTTCCATCCCAAAATCTTTTAATATTTTATTTAATGTATATAATCCTCTTTGTAAATTATCCTCTGAATTGGAGTCCACTATCATCAACTTTATTTAATATTTATATAAATGAAATTATTTTAAAATGGAACCAAATCGACACACATTTCTTGTAAGACATAATAAAATCCGTCATACTTTGGATTATAGTCCACAGATTCAATTGATGTATCTAAATGAATCCTATGTTGGATAACTTCAAAGTATCAACAACTTTTACACTCTTTGCCTTTACTTTTATCTTCAATATGCTGACTATTAATCTCCTAGCGTTTTGTGTTAAAAAAAGATCCATCCGAATTATCGCGAATTCCGAATTAACGGGTTTCACTGTACTCTGATATTAAGTGCGTTACACTATGCTATATTCTTGTCTTTAGTTACTTCTGCTCCGCAATTCTTGGTGATGAACCAGTCTTCATGTTTCTCCTTGCAAATAAGTTTAAGATGCCATTTTCATAAATTAACTGTTAAGGTTACGTGGTCTTAGATGAATTTGTTCTTACAGTTTCTTTCAAATGTTCTAAATTCATAATTTCAATTTTCATCTCATTCATAATCTTTGCGTCTTAAAAATTGTTAATCCCCTGTAAATTATACATCATTATTCATAATTGATTTTCCTCTTACATAATTATCTTAATGGGTTTTTATCAACTTCACAAATTCTAATTTGTTCAGCTAACATGTTCTAGCGTTTATCATTGTAAACATTTAAAAACTTCTTCGATTTGTCTCAACCATTATCATCCTTCTTCCGTACGAAGTATTATTATTATTATTATTATTATTATTATTATTATTATTATTATTACTATTGTATTTAATCATACATTACAATATGAGTCCTACCAATTACCTAGACAGGTTTATCTTGAAGTCCATTGCATAGCGGCTGGCGGTATCAATCGTAGAATAAGGAAAAAAGTTAAGCCGAGATCACTGATTCTACGATTCATTTCGAGGAACTGCATCAAAGTTATTTGATATGCACAAAGAAATAATGATATAGGCCCTCTACGCTCCAACAGTCCCTTTCTTTCAAAATAAATATCCACATTACAAAACACTCTAATTTCGTGTGTCTTTCTGGAGTTATTTGTCAATATTAATTACTATTCTAAGACTCTTTGCTATATTTATATGAGTTTCATTTTTAGATTCAATAGTAACATCGAAAACAGATGACAAGCTTAATAGAGAACTAAATATCGCACACTGCAAATAAGTGAGGTTATCAGCCAGTCCAAATAATGCTCTAGAAGGTGATAATTTTTAATCTGTTTCAAAATCATCTTGTCTCTTATTAAAAGTTGAACTTGAGACACAGACACATACCTCTTCTTAAATTTACTGTACCACATACTGCGTCTATGTTTAGGATAACATTAATATTGCGAGCAGGCGAAACTCCGTGTCGAAGACTGTTAGCTATACTGGGTGCTCAGTTCAAAGTGTGTCATGGCTCGCTGTATGCCGTCACGTGGCTAGTCGATGAGCCTAGAGAATTCAATCTCCCTACACTTCCGCAGAGGTGTATTACCTATGTGCCAGAGAAGTTGCCTAGCAAGTAGGGCGTTCATTCAGAAGAGTATTGTGACAGCTACACCGGGGTTCGAACGCGTGTCCGTTGGTCGCTTAGGTGTGGCGGCGAGAGGAGCGTCTGGATGCTGAGAGGGTAGAGGGGCGGTGTACTACTGCGACGCGCGAGGGGAGGTTGCGCGCGCATCTGGTGCTTGCCGAGAATTGAAGGAAGCAAACTGCTACGTGCGGAGTGAAGGGGGGGACGGACCCTCCCGAATCTTCCAGAAGTCCGTCCGAAGTGGAGATATCCAGATAATTCGAGAGGACACCCGTAGAAATTTCTCGTAACTATGGTTTAGCTATAAAAGAAGAAACGCAAGTGAAATTCAGTCAGTCAGTAAGCCAGTGTTATGTAGCAGTGAAGCCAGCTTCGAGACCACAGCGCGACTTGAGTTGTGTCCGTAACTGTGGAGCCTGAAGCCCGGAGTTCGAGTGCAGTGGACCGCAGTTGGGGGACCTGAGTTCGAAGTTCAGCGGATCGTCTCTGAAGGCCTGTGGTTCGAGATTCTGTGAACGCGAGTGACTGAGCTAGAAGAACTAGCCAAGACAAACGAGCTGTGAACTGAGAACTGACTGTTCTGTGTTGTAAATAGTGCTTTGTGAATATTAGTTAAGATTAACAGTTCATTGTTGTTCGTAATAGTCCAAGTAAATTGTCATTGTCGTCAGTGGAGTGCACTAACGAATACTGTGTTACTGTGTGGAGAGCAAATCCTATTGTTGAGATAATAAAGTTACATTGTTGTTCTAGTATAAAAATTTACAGTACTTACCGATACGTACGGTAACGTCGGTAGTGGCAGGAATGTGAACTGTTTCGAAACATGTACTGAGGTGAGTTTTTTCTTACTGTCGGGATATGGGGAGAGGGTTAAGACGATTACTTACGTATTTGTTGACATTAACTTCGACGGTCAACATGGGCATGGAGCATTTGATTTGTATTGTGGAATGTTGCCGTACGCAAACGATGATAACAAATACCCTGCGTATGACTTGGCCGCGCAAAACGCAGTTCGAAAGAGGTTATGGTAGCACACAGACCGTACAGACCGCCATCTGTTGCTACGACGTTCAAGTTATACCGTACACGTTCTCAAGATCAGATTGAATGCCTTGATTAATAGGCAACTTGTCTGAAACTCGCTTCAAATCGCTGACTCATCAACAGTGACGACATGACACACTTTGAAATGAACACCCAGTAGAGTTTCTTAACTATACAAATTTACTTTAAGGAACGAAAGCTTCTCATCGTCCCTCTAATTTTAACCAAGAACATCAGCGGTTTTCGCATTCAGTAAATTTGATACTGAATTACATTTCCTATTGACTGCAATGGGCTTTTAATCGACTTCATTCACTAGCCCGGATAATGCACAGAGATTTTCGCTATTGAAGTTGTGGGTTTCAATTGTGATAGCTCTGATGGGGGTCCTTGCGTTCCTGGAATAGGACTTCTCAAGGTAACAGTTACGCAGACATCTAAAAATACTTCGGAATATGTATGATAAGAACTTTCTTGTGTTAAATTTTAACGTACCTTGTTAACATGTTTCGACCTATTTTCGGTCATCTTCAGAACTGGTCGTTGTTGGTCTTGGCGCCTCTTGTTTCCTGTGAGGGTGCGTTCGTAGTGTAGAGTCAAAGAGTGTATGTGTTTTGAAATTGAGTTGTGTGTTGAGAATATCGTTGGGGTGTGTTTTCGTGTGTCTGTATATTTCATATTGTTCTAGTGTGTTGAGTTTCTGGCTTTTTGGTTGGATGTGCAGTATTTCCATGTCTGTGTTGATGTCTCTGTAGGTGTGGTTGGCATTTGTGATGTGTTCTGCATATGTGGAGGTGTTTTGTAATTTTGTTATGGCTGTGATGTGTTCTTTGTAACGTGTTTGAAATGATCTGCCTGTCTGTCCCATGTATAAGTTGTTGCAGGTGTTACATTTGAGTTTGTATACGCCTGTGTGGTTGTATTTGTTTGTTTGTGTGTTGAGATGTTTTTGTAGAGTGTTATTTGTTCTGTATGCGATGTTGTAGTTTAATTTCTTGAATGAGGTTGCAATTTTGTGTGTGTTTTTGTTTTCGTATGTTAGTGTGATGTATTTTTTGTGTTCTTGTGTTTGTGTTGTATTCTTCTGTTTTTTGTGGTTTTGTTTTGTCTTACGTATTATGTTGTCTATTACGTTAGGGTTGTATCCGTTTTCTTGTGCTATGTATTTGATTGTGTTTAGCTCTTCGTTGTAATCCTGTTGGTTCATTGGTATGTTGAGTAGTCTGTGTACCATTGTTCGGAATGCAGCTTGTTTGTGTTGTGTGGGGTGGTTGGATGTGTTGTGTATGTGTGTTGTTGTTGTTGTGGGTTTTCAAGATGTATATATCTAAAAATAGTTGGTAATTCATATCTTTAGAGTTAATAGGTTTTGGATATTGCGTTAAAAAATCCTTAGAAAATGGCCATGTCTTATGGAATAAAGGACGAAAATCATCTCTGTATTCCTCATCTTTCACTGTTGCTACCTCTCGTCACTGGAACTCTCTGCCATCTGTAGTCAAGGGCTGCCGAACATTGAAATCTTTCAAATCCAAGTTAGAAAATTATCTTATGACGAGTTGCCAAACTAACTTACTGTTATGACAAGTGTTGTATTGCATGTTTCCACGTATTCACATTTTTTTATGTTCTAGTGATATTTAACTTATTTTATATTTTTGTTTTCATATTTTCCGATAATGGTATATCTCTAATGTGATAAGTTGAGCTATATATAATCATAATTCTCCTTACTGTGTGTCCTTAAAAATATTATATTCATTGTATGCTTTGTACTGCACTATTTTATTATTACTATTACTATTATTATTATTATTATTGTTATTATTATTATTAATTGCTTACTCTTTTATACTTTATACTTTGTATGTCTCATTTATTTTGACCTGCTGTTCACATTTTATTATGCTTTTTCTTTATTTCTGTATGTTATATATTATGCCTGATTTCTACTTACTTGTTGTTTACATTTTATTATTATTATTATTATTATTATTATTATTATTATTATTATTATTATCTTATTCAGTTTTGTGTGTGAAATTGTAGTGTACTTTGTAAATTTGTAGTGTTTTTCGTAAAACAGTTTTATTCCTGGTTGAGTGTTAGAGAAGGCCGTATGGCCTTAACTCTGCCAGGTTAAATAAATCATCATTATTATTATTATTATTATTATTATTATTATTATTATTATTATTATTATTATTAAAATTTTCAAAAGCTAGAGAAAATTCTTTCACAGTTGCTAGACTTGGCTTGTTATTTTCAGGAGTAGTGAGTCCCCACTATTATAGGTGGGTAAATCAAACATCTGGACTAGAGAGAGTGAGCAACCCTACAGATCTTAAATTGCCGGTAAATTGCCTTGATGAAAGAGTCTGTAATTTGTTCCGAGACGTCGGATATAGCATACGAAGTTCCAAGTCCGGGCGAAAAGCCAAAACACCATCACGCGATCGCCTCGGAGAACTCCAGAGTGGCATCTGTAAGGCTGTAGTATGTGGCCAGTTCGCAGGGCTGAAGTAGTGTTTGTGCTTTATCCACAACGGCGAAGAGGGGGCTCAAAGCCAGCCGCAGCTCGTGCACCATGCATTAAGGAGCATGACCGGGCTGTCAACCCGGGTCCCGATATAAGAAACCCTTTAATGGCACTAATTACATCCTCTTGTGATGTCACCACAAAAGCACCTGACACGGACACGAACCGCTGCCTCAAGGCTCGTCCTCTGATCGGACCGCGTTGCCGGGGGCCCCCAGATCGCCCCGCAACCCTGTCATCGCCACGCTGACTTGTATCAGCAAACAAAAACCTGTTTGCACCCCCGGGTACCGCAGCGCAGATAATTATGTTGTCTCCCACTCCGGGGTGAGCGGGGAGTTGTTGCACCTCACGGATTAAAACGTGAACGACTGCGAAAACGTTGCGCTTACATCGAGCCACTGGAGCGAACCTCATATTTCACACTAATTTAATATTTAACTGTGATTATCAAAGTCTACCTACTTTTTGTTTGAAGAAACGTTTCGACTATCCAACTAAATTAATTTATTCTGAATTTAATGTATTTAATATTGAACAAATTTACAAGTATACGCTGTTAAAATTTTATCATAAAAATCGTAATAAGTTTGTATTACAGACACACAATTATGACACAAGACGAAATATTAATTCAACATTAGTAGAACCTAAATGTCTCACATCTGCTGGTCTAAAGCATGGCATAAATTTTGGCCCTCGGTTGTACAATGCTTTAACTAAATTACACCCAGAACTTCTAACATGTAACCCACTAACATACAACAAGAAAATTAGAAACGTGTTAATATCTTCAATTTGATTAAATAAATTTATAGCCTATGTGTATGAATTAATCAGCCTACATGATAATTGTATTCTATAATTTTGAAATATATATTAGTCCTACTTTTCACGTGCGATATTATTTTTCTCTAGTGTTAATATTATATTATATAATTCCATTGCCGCTGTAATTATATTTTAGTTCCTATTTTATTTTACTTATTTATTTTTATTATTATTATTTTTTATTTTAATATTATATCTGAACTGCGACCGAGCACGAGCGCTGCTCATTCGGTCTCAAATTTTGTTAATACTACTGCATCTTCTTTTAATATTGCTTGTATTATTTTATTTCTATTTCTCTTGTTTGTTTTGTAATTATTTTCTTTATTCTGTATATTTAAATTTAAATAAATAAAAATAAATTAAATTTAAATAAAAAAATTAAATTTAAATTTAAATTTTATATTCAGACACCGTCTACCACAATGCACATACACGTGCGTGCGTGCGTGCATCCAACTATCCATATGCCACTTGTACGTGTACGCACATTTTTATAACAAAACTTCGGATAACGTTTTGTCTTTCATTTTTCCCTTCTAAATTAATTCCCGATTAAACATTACATACATACATACATACATACATACATACATACATACATAGTTACTTCCTTGGTTTGAATTGTAAATTATTTAAAAATAGCGTGTAAGAGGGCCTTAGACTAGAAATGTTTAGCTTAAATGTAGTTCTGTTCATAAGTATGCATAAGGGTGTAATTATCTGTCTTATTTGAACTGTTGTATCAGTGAAGCGAGGTGAGTCAGTGAAGTTATGGTTTTACAATGCAGTGAACAGTTCCGATCAGTGATAATTTATAGCGTCAATGAAATGTGTTCTATAGTGTCAGTAAAATGTATTATAGAATGTCAGTGAAATGTGTCCTAAAGTGTCAGTGAAATGCGTCATAGTACCACTACAGTGAGTGAGATGAGAGTAAAGTGAAAGACTATTGAAACCTATGTAGGGCCTATACATACAGTATGTAGGTTGTATTGTAAAATTAGGTACTTTATGTTTTATTATTAATTGTAATTATTGTGTTAAATTGTATTGTGTATATAATTGTATTTGTATTGTATAATTTTATTCTATATTGCAAATTTTATTGTGTGTTGTTTATGATTTTATTGTGTATTTTTATCATTTTATTGTGTATTGTTTATATTGTGTATACCACTGCCACCGGGTGCTTGCCCACTTGCAGTGTACATACATATATACATTACATTACATTACATTACATTATATACATACATACATACATACATACATACATACATACATACATACATACATACATACATACATACATACATACATACATACATACATACATACATACATACATACATACATACATACATAGGTGTGGAAATTATTAGAATAATCTTAATTTTAAAGGTTTTTTAATAGTTCCTTCACAAATATTAATTGAATTGATGAATATTGGTATATATTACTATACTGATGTAGGATATATTTACTACTAACAATGCCGGAAAGCATTGTTGTACATTGGTATTTTTCTTATTTTACAATTGTTTTGGGAATTCAGAAATTATTATATTATGTTGGCGGAATTGGAAACATAAAAAATTATATGCACAAAACAGATGTATACGTTCATTTGAACCTTCACAACAATGTAAACGCAAAGAACAATTTGTTTAAAGCATTTCTTAATTAATTTTTTATGTTTCCAATTCCGCCAACATAATATAATAATTTCTGAATTCCCATAACAATTGTAAAATAAGAAAAATACCAATGTACAACAATGCTTTCCGGCATTGTTAGTAGTAAATATATCCTACATCAGTATAGTAATATTATATACCAATATTCATCAATTCAATTAATATTTGTGAAGGAACTGTTAAAAAACCTTTAAAATTAAGATTATTCTAATAATTTTCACACATCTGTACATACATAAACACACATGTATATGGAATGTCATACAATGCAATATATATATGTAGTGCATACATACATACATACAAACATAACATTACGTACATAAACACACATGTATATGCAATGTCATTAAATACAATACATATAGTGCATTACATATATACAAACATTCGTCGCACTGCACACCTACAATATATTCACATGTTAAAACCGATGAATATAGCACTTACATCTTCCGGTCCTTAGTACAAACCTCCACTGATGTTTCTGTAGGCCTCTTTCCTCTGTCGCTTGTTACTTTTCCATGATTTTCTTGGTTTTTCTTTCTTCTGCCTATACCGATCGAGAAATTTTGCACACTCATTCTGTATTATATAATAACTTGATGGCCGCACGTTTAGATTGATATAATATGTATTACAAGATTTAGATATATTTTTGTGTTGAAAATTTCAGGTTTTTCTTGGTAGAATTTTTATAAAAGTATATTATTTTTTTAAATTGATAAAATCTAGCTAGATCTATAATTTTGCTAGCGAACGTAGATAATTATATTGTAAATATGTACCGGTATGAAAAATTTCAGCCATGTACATTAACCAGTTTTCAAGAGAAAGGTGCATGAATTTAACTTTTTTGTTTGTTTTTTCTTTCGTTTATTTGAACACATTTTTTTAAATTTCAATTATAGCAGTTAATATAACAAACTAACCACCAATATGCAGAGTAACATGAAAAAATTTGAAAATAACACCTTTTATACTTTCGGAGAAATAACCACTTAAAATCAACATTGCGCACTATGAAAACACCTAGACTACCTTGTCCCCTTAACCGATATGTAATTATTATTTATCATTTTTGGAAAGGTAAACTTGTTTCATGGGACAAGATATTCCCATAACACTCTAATTATTTGTCGCGCTATGAATGCTGGTTGCTGTCGCTTTCTTACTCGCCAGAAATCAGAAACGCTCGTCCGGCTTTATGTGTCGGGATGTCCCCGGAGAGCGAGCCATTTTATGACGCCCATAAAATCCGGGTAAAAGGGTGGAACATTCATACGGACGTGTTTGGTCGCTCAAGAATTAATCAGGAAGGGTTAAGATCCTGCAGCAGCCAAGACCTGCAATAAATTTGTCAAACACTTCACACCAACGCGGGGAATTGAAGCAGCATTTTTGCCTGGCAGACATGCTTTGCCCTTCCTCAACTTTCCCAGCATCGAAGTCTCAACCGCCATAAACAAAGCTATTGATACGGGTTAGTTTCAAACATCTTTAATAGGAAGTATAGAGGAAATGTTACGGGTCGGCAATAAAACCATTTAAAGATTTTCGCGGACATGTTCGGGTTTCTGCGTCATTTAATACATCCGACGTTTCGGAGCTATCTCGACTCATCGGGAAAGGAAATACAGATAAACTTCGCCATTCATACGTTTTTATGGGGGTCTGAAAAAATGCGTAAGTGATATATAAATATTTAAAGAAAATAATCTGCCCTCAATGAGGGTGACCATAAAGATCCAGAATAAAAGCACTACAGAATAATTTAGAAAAACAGGAATTGTTTAGTAAAAAATTCAGAGAAATGCAAACCCAACAGAATCATTAATGGCCAAAATATAAATGGTAATGTAATATTTGGATTGAATCCTTAAGAATATTCAACAAAATTTTTTGAATTTAAAAAAATCGGAGTCTGAGTGCTTTTAAAATATTCCATGTGAATTTAGGAAGTGTGCCACGCGCACCAAACAAAAGACCAGAAACACTCCACTGACTAGTGGGAAGGTTATATTTCTCACTTAGATAAGGGATGCAGGACTCATAAATGGATTTCTTCTCCTCATCAACGTGTTGTGCCTGCAGGGCATCCCTCTCGAACCGGATTGTAGGATCAAGGACTAATGCCTTAGACTGAGTCCTGTGGATGGCTACAATATCTGCTCTTCTGTTCGAATCTAAGGATGAAACGCAGTGCATCTCCTCGTATACTTCCCATCCACGACGCTTGAGGACATCAGCAATACCGGTCCTGGCCTTATGGTGTCCATTGTTGCGCAGCAGCTCCGTTTTTCGACAGAACCCCAACACGTGATCAAGAGTTTCCGTCTCGTTGCAGCCGGGATGGCGACAACGGGTTGTGTTGGAACTTCTGCCGGGCACAGATCTGACCGCAGATAGATTACTGAACATTTTAATTGCATTAATGTATTCTGAAATTGATAAATTTGCTTTGATCACATCCACGAATTTGCCTTGGGGCACTCAGAATATAGGATAACACCTTTGCCCTTATGAGGTAATTTACATCATGATTCAAAACTTCTGTTCCGCAAGATCTCCCTCACTTGTCGACCTTTAGTGTTGGGAGCAATAGAAGACTTATTGATGTTTAGTCTACGTAGACTCAGTTGCTGTTCAAGGTGCAGGTTCCTTACAAAGTTAAGATGCACTTATAACTGAAATGATATTTAATAACATCTGAAATAGCATTTGAAGACTATACAGGAAGAGTGAGTTAAATAAGTTAATTTCGTAAAATGTTCATAAGAGAAACCTATAACTTCATAATTTATTCTTGAAGTTTATTCTCGAAGAATATAAAATTATTTGTAGGAAATCGTAGCTGTTTAAGAGTCAAAATTGGCTGATTTATTACATTTCAGACTGCAATCCAGAAGATATTACAAACTCGATTTAGGCCTATTTTGTTCTTCCTGTGATATCTTCATATTACTTTACGAAACCAGTCCGTTATTCTGCTTGTAAGGAGTACACATGCCATGAAATTGTGATAACTGTTCCATCATTAATTGTTGAGTTACATTATGGCGCGCCACAAAATGTTTCTCAAGCTGTAACAGAATCATTAAGGACACACGATTGTTGGGGACAAGCGTGGGCAGCCTCTAATTTCCAGGAATTTCAAATTGGGCCGCATCTTAACCATTTATATTTTTTTTGACGGTAAAACTAATTTCGAGCAAAACTCATTTTGAACGTATAAATTACGCTTGAAATAGATCATACAAGCTTAAAAAACGAAAAGCCTAAAGGCAAAACGTAGTATGCCCGAATTAACACGGAATGTAGGCCTATAGCAATTTTGTCGGGGACCCAGAAAAACAATAAACAGGCCTAAATGTGATAAACGCCTAATTACGAAAAGTAGCTATCGAAGAAGTGTTACTGACGTCGTTGGTGCATTAGAGCTGAGACTCCTCCATTCGATGTTTCAGCATTATTTGTGACATGAAGCAAAACTCACAATCTCGGTCCACGTGCTCAAATCAAGTAATTCCGCCTTATTCTCATGAACTGTGGTTGGTTTTTATCCATACTCAGTACCTGCTAATGAACTCATTCAGGAAGTATGAGATTATTTGAACCTTCTATGTTGGTATAACGCAAAATGCAAGAAAACCTCCCAACTTCAAAGCCCGGAGCCTTCAACAAACACATACGGGACAATCCATGTGAAATAGGACAGCAAAAAACCCTACAACTGCGTGATTCCTCGAAAAGAAATATATGAATAGAGGAGTAGAAGATACTTTGTTGTGTGAAGGTTGTTCTCGTTTAAGGCCATTAGTTTTCTTGTTTTAACGAGTTAAATTTATCGTAATTCCGTAAAAATCTCCAGTTTGAAAGGGCATAAACTAGAAACGACTTAAGATAGACATTGCAACAGAAGTTCATATTATAGCTGAGAGTATGATTTTCGTTAACTATCCATACACCATATTTTATATTAATATTTAACAGGGGCATAAGTAGATATATCGATATTGATAGAATTTCCCACTGAATACAGTTACATAAAAATATCAACTGGTTTCTCTCTCTCTCTCTCTCTCTCTCTCTCAAGAAAATTATAACTTATCAATTTTAATTTCGGTGTTGTATAAAGAAGTGCTCCTGTAAAAAATAATTTCATTAAATTCCTTAAACAGCATTCGAAAATTCCTCCCGCTATCACTCAAGAAAATACTAGTGGAAACACTAGTAATGCCCCACTTCGATTATTGTGATTCTCTACTGACTGACCTCAATGTCAACCAGTCGCAAAAATTACAACGTGTTCATAATTCTTGCGTTCGCTTCGTCTGCGATGTCCGTCGCGCTGACCACATTACCCCATCCTTCCAAACTCTAAACTGGCTACGTCTTAACGAACGTATAAATTTTCATTCTCTTGTTCTCCTTTTCCAAGTCCTTCACACTTCTACACCTACCTACCTTGCCTCCCGTTTCAGTTACCTGTCATCATATCATAATCTCTTCACATGCACGCAAAATAGCCGCATACTAGCCATACCAACACATAAGTCATCATCGTATTCATCATCATACACAATCTCGCTCTCTCGCTTGTGGAATACCCTACCCAGTGACATCAGAGACTGTCGGAATTTAGTAGCGTTCAAAAGCAAACTTATTAAGCATTTTCTTACTGCGTAGAGTAGGTTTAATTTGTGCTTAATCAATAAAAGAAATGCTTCTCTCTTCTTAACTTTTGCAATAAACTGTCTAGCTTTTATTAATCAGTTAAACTTTTAGTACTTTGATTTTTATTTATTTGTAAATGTAATATTAATTGTAATTATAATTGTAAATGTATTCTTAATTTTGAAGTTGTAATCCCCTGGTAGAGGGGGAGAGAAGGCCTGATTGCCTTATCTCTACCAGGTTAAATAAATAAAAAATAAAAATAAATTAAGTTACATTAGCTACGCCCAACTCCCGAGACGGGTGACGGTGCGCGCTCGCTTCGTTACGTAGGCGTGACGTAAGCAAAAATGTTCCTGCATTCTAGCAGAACGGCAGATGAGTTTGTCCAAGTGTATGTCCATGTGACATCGGACGGAAAATTAGGAAAAATTACGTAACAATTTGTAATTGCCATTATATTTGGTATACAATTAGAACAGAGAAATTTGGATGTTTTTGCGAAATATGACATCACTAGGTGTAATAATTTTCTTACAAAAATTCGTCAAATGTACCGTAGACTACTTGATGAGAATTACATTCTTTATGCCGAACGCTTTAAAACTGAAATTTGTATAAAACAATGTTTCTAAATGTTTTATTTTGAAATAAGAAAACATAAATAAAGTATGTATGAAGGGTACTGTTAAACATCGTCTCATCTCGCCAAAAATTTGTGTAACTCTCTACTTGTTGCAAATCTTAAAACTTCAATGATAATGTAAGATCAATGGAATACAACAAATGAAAATTAAAAAGAAAAAAGAAATAAGTGTACAGTAGGCCTACTATCAAGTGATGTAAATAAAAAGACACGAATAAATGTTATTAAAGAGAATAGATAATGAAGATATCTTACAAAGATCAATTTTTTAATTACAAACAATTGCTGGATAATATAACTTGGAAATATCCGTCCAGAAAACTACTGTAAGTCGATGGCCTTTCAGAGAAAATTTCCTCTCAGATGTAAACTATTAATACAAAATCAAGGAATTGAACAAGTAAGTTCCTTTAAAGTTTTGGAGTGCGATCTATTATATATGGGAGAGATAGATGCAGGAAAGAAGATAGAAAAAATGAATCGAATTTGTGGAACTATTAGGAGAACTCTAAAAGGCAAAGTTAGAAAGGAGACATACATGAAATTCTATAAAACAATGGCAGTTCCATGCGGTTTATATGGCAGTGAAACTTGGACCCTTGATACAAAAACACGTAGTAAAATAGGCCTACATGCAGCTGAAATGAAATTTCTGAGAGCATGCCTAGGAGTCACAAAAAGAGATAGACTACGTAATGAGGACATCCGAAATCTTCTAGAAATATACGAATTGAACAATAAAGTAGATGATTATAGACAAACATGAAAAGACCACGTAAACAGAATGAACAATGAAAGACTACCTAAGAAGATTCTAAATTATAAACCGAAAGGTAAAAGGGACATTGGAAGACCTAAAAGAAGATGGTTGGATTAAAGAGACGCAACAGACCGAGAGGTCTAATGCCTGAAGTAGAAGAAGAAGAAGAAGAAGAAGAAGAAGAAGAAGAAGAAGAAAGTGAATAGTGTTTTTTTTTGTTAACTTCTTTGCTTCATTCTCATTTAATATATATTTTTGTAGTAACTTCTAACTTCAATTTCCTTACAAAAAAATAAGTTCATAGTAAAACTGTCCCGTATTTTCATGAGACGTTTTTAGGCAAGTTTACAAAAGGGCTCCTCAAATACAGGTTCCATTTATGCCTTAGCCTATAGTCCACATCGGCAGAAAATATTTTGTAGACCTACAGTATAGCCTATTAGTAAGTTTTTCTTGACAGCACAACCCCGTGAACGATTTCTCTTGATAATTTTGGAAACCTCCCTTGGTAGGATCCTATTATTATTATTATTATTATTATTATTATTATTATTATTATTATTATTATTATTATTATTATTATTATTATTATCTGAAAGTTAGAATTTATAAAACAATTATATTACCGGTTGTTCTTTATGGTTGTGAAACTTGGACTCTCACTTTGAGAGAGGAACATAGGTTAAGGGTGTTTGAGAATAAGGTGCTTAGGAAAATATTTGGGGCTAAAAGGGATGAAGTTACAGGAGAATGGAGAAAGTTACACAACGCAGAACTGCACGCATTGTATTCTTCATTTGGCATAATTAGGAACATTAAATCCAGACGTTTGAGATGGGCAGGACATGTAGCACGTATGGGCGAATCCAGAAATTCATATAGAGTGTTAGTTGGGAGGCCGGAGGGAAAAACACCTTTGGGGAGGCCGAGACGTAGATGGGAAGATAATATTAAAATGGATTTGAGGGAGGTGGGATATGATGATAGAGACTGGATTGATCTTTCTCAGGATAGGGACCAATGGCGGGCTTATGTGAGGACGCCAATAAACCTCCGGGTTGCTTAAAAGCCAGTAAGTAAGTGAGTATTATTATTATTATATTACCATGTTTATGCCAGAAAAATAATAGTTTTAGAAGCATGCGGGGATTGGATATATTTTCATATTTTATTCCTTGAAATTTAATCCTCTTATGCAACCATCGCAGCGTCTACAGTTTTTCTGCACATGGGCTGCCACACTGTTAACAAGATGAAGGCAATACACACACGGATTACAGATGGCGTTGGCGGCGGATTCTCACGAAGCCTGGAGCAAGACCGATGCCATGGGAATAATTTCTGCCTGATATGAGGACGTGATTCTTGCTAATTGGGGTCGGCGGCGACTGAGGCCGCTAATGACATTTTCAGGAGATCAAGCATGAAAGGCCGACATCAAAAGGTGCCGCACGATGTTTCATTTGTAATGCAGTGCACTCTATTATTTATGTAACGTACTATATGGCACACAAAAACGTCTCGGAACTATCTCTTCATAGCAGCTCCGTGATCATGAAGAATTTACGACTGTGATGAAACAGCGCAGAGTGCGAGAGAACGGGGTTCACAGCCCGACGATAATGGAGCAATGGTGCAACAAAAGGCAAGGCAGGAGATCTCCCCGCAGTAACAAGTCCACAGAACAGAACTCAGGACTCTCGATGATATCTGATTGATTTCTTTACACCGAAAACTGAATAGCTAGCCAAAAAAATACCGGCGCCAGAAAATGACACATAGGCCTACTACTTTTTGCCTACTCTGCAACAAATTGGTTCCACGTGTTTGCAAGACACGAAAATGAAATCATTCCAAATAAGACACAAATTTCATTTTTTTATAACACGAATATTTATTTTCAGTCAATGACTTTACTATCAATATATCGTCGGTTTCTTGGTAAAAGTGACCAAGTCCAAAATGCAAAATTGTTGGGAAAAGGCATTTAAAGGTTTAATGATCAATCCAAAGATAATTGTACTTCTTTAGATGTTAGTAATAAGTTATTTTGAAGGTAAATGTGCTATATTATTAGTTTTTAATATAAAATTAGGTCTCAAATTTCCATAATACTTGGAAGCCTTGGAATGTGACTTGGTCACTTTTACCAAGAAACCGACGATATGTAAGGTGCGAGTCCTTACATTACATGATTTAATATTGTATGAACGTTTTCATCGGTTTCATACTAACATCATCAGATACAACATTTTATAACGCAATATCATCACTAACAGGTACATATCGACCCTCACAAGTATTAACATTGTAACTCACTTTCTTCCATTTTTCAGGAGAAGCAAATGACGTTTTAAAATGAGCGTGTAAATTAGTGTATACATATATGTAGAGTAACAATAAGATTTTACATACGATTGGGGAGGTTTAGAGCTACAATGATAGTACTGGAAGAAAAAGAAAAAAAATTAAGACCATATTAACTAGCATAACTCAAAACCATAAAAAATTGAGTTACAATGTTACTATTTGGGAGGATCGATATGTCTCTACAACCAAAATACAATATATATTAATAAGCATACAATATGATAAAAAACAACTTAAAAACCAACATAATTAGGACATTAATATGTCTTTCTTGTGTGACTATACCCTACTGTCAAATGATTAAAAAGCACACGAGCGAATATAAAAAAAATTAAATCTGTATACAATATTATGTGAAGAGATGCATTACAGTCGTTGAACTATGTTAACTGATTTGGTCGTGCCCGTATTCTTGTTTTATCATCACTGCACCTCTTTTCACCTTCTAAATGTATGTACGTCATCATATATAGACTGAGGTTGTGCCTTGAGTCTAATTATTCAAAGTTGTTGTGGATATCATTTGTATCCGACGATATATTTCAATATTAGGTTGTCTTATGATGTTGATTTGCGGCATATACTTGAACGTGCATTATGAGCGGTGATGCTCTTCATTTTTTTAGTTTTCCAAAGGATACTCTTTATAGTCCCAAAAGTGAGACATCTGGATTCAATTATAGAATCCACAGTTTACATAGACAGAAGCTCTGTTTTGGTAGGGTTATTTTAAATGAGTAAATTGGGTTTTAATAAGCTTAATAAATTTTCTTTATTGTGCAGATCGCTTTTAAAAGGTCAACATCGTTTATCAAGAAAATAATGGAACTTTAAGAAATAAACTGTGTTTTTAATCATTTGTCAAAAAAATCACGATATTATACAAAACCGGGCATGAGTGTCCAAAATTGGATAATTGAGATTTTGAATATTTAACAATTTTGGCTATACAGATTGATCCGTAAGTAATGTCTTTAACTTCAAAGGGTTATTCTTCCAGACTTGCAAACAAAAGAGTTTGATACAATTTTGTTTGTTTTTGCTTTCTATTCGAGATAAAAATTTTTTTATAATATGAAATATTTCATTCCGTGTTTCGTGAAAGGCATTGATTTAATTCCGAATATGCCTTAGTCCAGTGTTTCTCAAACTATGGTCCGCGGACCACCTGTGGTCCTCGAGGTCTGCCCTTGTGGTATTTAGAAAAAGACAGAAGAAAAAATAAAATTCAAACGAATTGCGTATCACGCTATAGGTTAGAGTTTGGAAATGACACATGGCAATCGAATTTCACCTTTTCTCTCAGTACTGCATTTTATGAAATTTATTACCCTACCCGTCTATCGACTTCCCACTCTACTCTCAGCAACAAAAGAGGGATTTAAAGCACTATATACGTGGTATTTCTCGACATCTTTTCCCTGCACATCTGGCGCCGCACCTGTAACCCAGCCAAGGTCCACTCGAATTCATAACAGAAGCCAAAGTACCGAACCTTAAATGATAAATTTGCTTTCGAAGGGAACAAGAGTAAGGTGGTTCGCGGAACTGTTCTGACTTTAAAAAGTGGCCCTCACTTCAAGAAAGTTTGAGAAACGCTGCCTTAGTCAATTTAAGAGAGCAATGTATTATGACAATAAGTTAAATGTTGGAAGGAATTTCAGACTTGCTCTTTAAACGTGCAGAAATTTAATCCGAACAAATGAAAAATTTTGAAATTCTATTTACAACGAAAAGTTACATTTGTTCGGATCAAATTTCTGCTGCACATTTAAAATATAAAGCTAAAATCCTTTAAATCATCTATTATCATAGTACACTCCCTCTTACATTGGCCGAGCATATTGGGAATTAAATCAATGGCTTTCACGAAACATGCTGTGAAATGTTTCATATAAAACAATTTTTAACTCGAAAAGGAAGCAAAAACGAGCAAAACTGTATTAAACTTTATCTGGAATATCTCAAAGAATAACACCCTGAAATAATGACATCCACTTACGGTCCACTCTGTGTAGTCTCATGTTTCTTACACACAATTTCAACATATACAGAGTGAGTCAGGAGGTGTGAAGGGTGATCTCATTGGTGATTCTGAACAAAAATTTATATGAACATATGTCCTGTTTCGGAGAAAACTAATGGAAACAATGAGGTGCATGAAAAGTGCAGGTGATAGTAAATTAAAACATTGTTAGCTTGTGTTCTGTTTAATTTATTTTATTGGGTTATTTTACGACGCTGTATCAACATCTGGCCTGTTATTATTCGGTTGAGAAGCTTTTGTCATCCAGTCTTCTGTCAAAAAATCTGAAAGTTAGAATTTATAAAACAGTTATATTACCGGTTGTTCTTTATGGTTGTGAAACTTGGACTCTCACTTTGAAAGAGGAACAGAAATTAAGGATGTTTGAGAATAAGGTTCTTAGGAAAATATTTGGGGCTAAGAGGGATGAAGTTACAGGAGAATGGAGAAAGTTACACAACGCAGAGCTGCACGCATTGTATTCTTCACCTGACATAATTAGAAACATTAAATCCAGACTTTGAGATGGGCAGGACATGTAGCACGTATGGGCGAATCCAGAAATGCGTATAGAGTGTTAGTTGGGAGGCCGGAGGGAAAAAGACCTTTGGGGAGGCCGAGACGTAGATGGGAAGATAATATTAAAATGGGTTTGAGGGAAGTGGGATATGATGGTAGAGACTGGATTAATCTTGCTCAGGATATGGACCAATGGCGGGCTTATGTGAGGGCGGCAATGAACCTACGGGTACCTTAAAAGCCAGTAAGTAAGTAAGTAACTATCAACATCTAGGTTATTTAGCGTCTGAATGAGATGAAGGTGATAATGCCGGTGAAATGAGTCCGGGGTCCAGCACCGAAAGTTACTCAGCATTTGCTCGTATTGGGTTGAGGGAAAACCCCGGAAAAAACCTCAACCGGGTAAATTGTCCCGACCGGGATTCGAACCCGGGCCACCTGGTTTCGCAGCCAGACGCGCTGACCGTTACTCCACAGGTGTGGACATGTTCTGTTTAATTGTGTACTCTTCTTTAGAGGACATGTTCGAAAAGTCCACCGTCAAATTCAATGCACTTTGCAGTTCTTGTAGACAGCTGCTGTATCGCTGAACTGAGCTGATTCGGACATTCCTTTACTTGGGCAAAAGCTTGTAAAATGAGACCGAGAAGTTTCCATTTGTCTTTGTAGACTTCGCTCTTAAGCCAACTCCAAATACATTAATCCAATGTAGTAATGTCGGGTGACGAAGAAATGACTCCACCGCGACCGATCCAACACCCAGGGTACGTTTCATTGATCCTACTACAACCTAATGTCGTTTTGGTTGTGTCTGGATGAGTAGTGATGAAGAACACGAGACTGACGCCCGTGATTTTCAAACAGCTGTATGTCAGATTCTGTTCATAGAAACTTTTTTGTTCAGAATCATCAATATTATCATCCCTCACACCATGTACCGTTCCTCCTGATTCACCCTGTAGGTGCAAGAACTGAATTATTATTTTTAATGAGCGTCACATGTGTTCGGTTTTTTTTTTATGGAAAAGATCAATTTATAACAACTCTCTATGGTTTACACTTCATACAAACATACTTCTTAGATTTTGAAGAGTTCTCAAGATTCCGTTGGAAAAAATATGACAGAAAGTATCCACAACTTGGCACTTATCCAAAACCGGAATTTTATTTAATTTATGTGTTATGAATAATTGCGGCTAACAACCCATCACCGTAAAAAAAAAAAAAAAAAACAGCTTGTTACGAATCCTTCAAATAAGCCTCGGAATGGGACTGATTCTCTGCCACGACCACAGCAAAGGAATAAGGTTTTGAGATTTGGTACGTGGAATTTTACAAGAAAAATGCGTTTCCAATTCACTGTGGGCTAAAGCAAAGAGATGCACTATCATCTTTACTTTTTAACTTTGCTCTAGAGTATGCCATTAGGAAAGTTCAGGATAACAGAGAGGGTTTGGAATTGAACGGGTTACATCAGCTTCTTGTCTATGCGGATGACGTGAATATGTTAGGAGAAAATCCACAAACGATTAGGGAAAACACGGAAATTTTACTGAAAGCAAGTAAAGAGATAGGTTTGGAAGCAAATCTCGAAAAGACAAAGTATATGATTATGTCTCGTGATGGGAATATTGTATGAAATGGAAATATAAAAATTGGAAATTTATCTTTTGAAGAGGTGGAGGAGTTCAAATATCTGGGAGCAACAGTAACAAATATAAATGACACTCGGGAGGAAATTAAACACGGAATAAATATGGGAAATGCCTGTTATTATTCGGTTGAGAAGCTTTTATCATCCAGTCTGCTGTCAAAAAATCTGAAAGTTAGAATTTATAAAACAGTTATATTACCGGTTGTTCTTTATGGTTGTGAAACTTGGACTCTCACTTTGAGAGAAGAACATAGGTTAAGGGTGTTTGAGAATAAGGTGCTTAGGAAAATATTTGGGGCTAAGAGGGATGAAGTTACAGGAGAATGGAGAAAGTTACACAACACAGAACTGCACGCATTGTATTCTTCACCTGACATAATTAGGACCATTAAATCCAGACATTTGAGATGGGCAGAGCATGTAGCACGTATGGGCGAATCCAGAAATGCATATAGAGTGTTAGTTGGGAGGCCGGAGGGAAAAAGACCTTTAGGGAGGCCGAGACGTAGATGGGAAGATAATATTAAAATGGCTTTGAGGGAGGTGGGATATGATGATAGAGAATGGATTAATCTTGCTCAGGATAGGGACCAATTGCGGGCTTATGACAGGGCGGCAATGAACCTCCGAGTTCCTTAAAAGCCAGTAAGTAAGTAAGTAATGAATAATTGTGTTCAAAGTCCCTACCAAACTTCAAAATTCTCCGTATATTTTAATCGTTTACTGTCTACGAACATCTGTTTCAAAATTGATAATCATTCCCAGCGTCACCAAGGAAAGGTCACGAAACGCTATTTTACCTCGTAACAATTCATCCTCCAGTCTCACGCCATCCAAACAATGCAATATCAATAACAATTTCACCACCTCCCGCATTGTCCTCTGGCTCGAAATGTTGTCTTGTGAATGCTAAGAAGCGTCGTCAGACTGCGTGACGCAAAGCAAGATCTGTCGAGCTTTTCGTTATCTGTGATCACCTCACACTTCCTCGCCGGGAATCTAATTCGTGTCCTTTGGACGCTAAACCCTGGATTTATAGGACGATAATTGGTGTTAGCGGCATTGCAGTCGGAGGAACGCAGGTTCAGACCAGAGAGTGCTTTCGTGCTGGTGCAACTGTTACTTATAAAAATGAATGTGTTACTCGAGGGACCCGCCAGCACACGGCGATTATGATAATGTGCGCTCTCAGGCTACACAGAAACACACTTTGCATCTCAGTGCAGTGATTACCCAACCCCAGGGGTGTCACACCTTATAATTACTGTGCAAAGTGCTGTGTAAGAAATTGCTCCACAGATTTCTCCTTTTTATGACTGTGATTAGCGGTAATTCCTGGCAAGAATAAACACAGGCAATTCGAAAGGTAATTACAGATATAAAATGCAGCTATCTTAACCTTCCAGGACGTAAAGTTCATGTCGGGACTACGAAACGAGACCACTTTCCTTGAGGAAGTCGAACGATCGAACAAGGTTAACACGCCAGGCTAGTGGATCGCCACTAGCGGCTTGATCTGGTTCTTTCTGAGGAAGATGGTCTGCAGGAGTCTTCTACAGTGCCAGACAGAAGAATGCGTGTCCTTGTGCTGGGGTCTGGGTCTTTTGCAGATTTCTGAATGCAAAGAAACATCGCTCCTTTTCCAATAAAGTTTTTGCTGACATCCTAGTCATATACAGAGAGATTCAGACCACCCGTAACAGTCTTTTGTTTCGGAAACTAGCGCATGAAAACTTTCGTGACAAAAATATTTATAACTAAACCACATGTGAACTTTCACTTGAGCTTGATTTCACCAGTCAGACTTAACAGGAAGTAGGGTCAGTGGCGTATCACTTTAAAATTTCAAATGGAAGTCGGGTCAAATAGGGTACCATTTGATAGAGCTTTTCAAAACAAACAACTTTCATACTTACTTAATTACTGGCTTTTAAGGAACCCGGAGGTTCATTGCCGCCCTCACATAAGCCCGCCATTGGTCCCTATCCTGAGCAAGATTAATCCAGTCTCTATCATCATATCTCACCTCCCTCAAATCCATTTTAATATTATCTTCCCATCTACGTCTCGGCCCCCCTAAAGGTCTTTTTCCCTCCGGCCTCCCAACTAACACTCTATATGCATTTCTGGATTCGCCCATACGTGCTACATTCCCTGCCCATCCCAAACGTCTGCATTTAATGTTCCTAATTATGTCAGGTGAAGAATACAATGCGTGAAGTTCTGCGTTGTGTAACTTTCTCTATTCTCCTGTAACTTCATCCTCTTAGTCCCAAATATTTTCCTAAGCACCTTATTCTCAAACACCCTTAACCTATGTTCCTCTCTCAAAGTGAGAGTCCAAGTTTCACAACCATAAAAAACAACCGGTAATATAACTGTTTTATAAATTCTAACTTTCAGATTTTTTGACAGCAGACTGGATGATAAAAGTTTCGCAACCGAATAATAACAGGCATTTCGCATATTTATTCTGTGTTTAATTTCTTCCCGAGTATCATTTATATTTGTTACTGTTGCTCCCAGATATTTGAATTTCTCCACTTCTTCAAAAGATAAGTTTCCAATTTTTATATTTCCATTTCGTACAATATTCTCGTCACGAGACATAATCATATACTTTGTCTTTTCGAGATTTACTTCCAAACCTATCGCTTTACTTGCTTCAAGTAAAATTTCCGTGTTTTCCCTAATCGTTTGTGGATTTTCTCCTAACATATTCACGTCATCCGCATAGACAAGCAGCTGATGTAACCCGTTCAATTCCAAACATAGGAAACGTTTTTATCAATTCCTACTCTTTCAGTGAGAAAACGTACAAAAAGACAATGTCATCAATATTGAGAAATGTTACAAGTCGAAAATGTAAACAGGACAATTATTAATGTTGACATGTTACTGAAAGGCTTGACAGTTCCATTAATTTTTTTTATAAATGTTCAAACTGTCTGCCGTTCTGAGCAGCACACACCTGTACTCTTCTTCTAACACTGTCAGTGACTCCTAATACTTCGGCGTGGTCAAGTGACTGGCAGAGTAGGAATTAATAAAAACGTTTCCTATGAAAGTTGTTTGTTTTGAAAAGCTCTATCAAATGGTACCCTGTTTGACCCGACTCTCATTTGAAATTTTAAAGTGATACGCCACTGACCCTATTTCCTGTTAGAGCTGATTGATGAAATCAAGCTCAAGTGAAAGTTCACATGTGGTTCAGTTATAAATATTTTTGTTTCGAAAATTTTCATGCACTAGTTTCCGAAATAAATGGCTGTTACGGGTTGTCTGAATCAACCTGTAGAATGACTTCATTATAAACATGGTCACTTCTATTCCAGTTCAAAAGATAATTTTATGATATTGTAGATTCGTTTTCATAATCTTCATATAATTTCGTACATAAATCTGCACTGCCCTGCAATATAGATGACACTCTTTCATGTACACAGAGGTGAAATTTTGTCATTTTTAGTCAGAAATTATGATTTTTCATTTTAATCTTTAAAAAATTGCTTATGGTCTAAAATAGTCCTGCACCAATTTCTATGCTCGTAGGGCTGTCCAGTCACCTGTTAGAGTTAGAAGAAACTGTTCGTGTTCACTTTTATCTACAGAGTGTTAATTAAATGTGGGATATTACTCGTAACTTTTTTAATTTTAATTTTACAAAAAGTGTCTGAAACAAAAGCTGTTAGAGATAGACCATACAATATGATACCAGTGTTATAAAAAAGTTATTCAGGCATACAGGGTGTGACAATAAACTTATTTTTTTTAAATTACTCTCTATGTCAAAATTTACATATTCAGAGTCGACTTGGTTGGCAAGTTGGTATAGCGCCCAAGGTTGCGGATTCGATCCCGGGCCAGGTCGATGGCATTTAAGTGTGCTTAAATGTGACAGGCTTATGTCAGTAGATTTACTGGCATGTAAAAGAACTCCTGCGGGACAAAATTCCGGCACATCCGGCGACGCTGATATAACCTCTGCAGTTGCGAGCGTCGTTAAATAAACTATAACATTTTTTTTTACATATTCAGAATCTCCATTCACCAGTTTCGTGTCTTTTAACTATTTGTTAAACGTGTTTCATGATCTTCAGACTTGAGACAAATTAGTACAGTATGTAAAATCATGTTGAGTAGGCCATAAAACTAAACATAACACTACCACTAACCAAATTTGATAACGGATGCTCAAAATGAAAACCGCTCACAGTCGAACAATGTCCCAGTCTATCACGAAAACAGTCTGTTGTCTTTCTCATAGTTACATGACTGATCAGTTCCATCTCATATCTATATTTTATCTTTATTAAACGTGCTACTCTTCCTACAAAATGTTGTTGTAGATGCGTGATTTTTTGGGGATGTCCGGAGAGGCCAACGCATTGGGCCTGTTCGACCGATCCACCTGCCTGGAAACACATCGTCTTGCAAGGCTCGAACATCAAATCGACTGTACGGCACCGGGAAGGGTTCTTTCTCTTGAAGATGAACATCATTTAAAAAAATTATCCAATCTAGTTAATTTTTCGATAGACTCGTTACTTATAAAAGGCCGTGTATATTAGTGAATTGATTGTTTAAAAAATATATATATATATATATATATATATATATATATATATATATATATATATATATATACACACTACACCATGGCCGGGGAACAACCTCTCCCAGACAATACGAGTTCCCCGTCCCTGTACTACACCATCTAATACAAAGCAGTTGTATTTTTGTCTCATTTTCACTTCGCACATTTTAAAGATGAAAATAGTGTTCCGAATTTTTACTTTTTAAATAGTATGCAAATCGTCTGCGTAACAGATGATTTTTTAATTCTTGATTCCACATTTTGTAGCCCCTTGTTTTGTTGTCTCCTCCATGACCATATTAAATAGTAGTGGATTCGTGAAGTTCTTACCTTGTTTAACAGCAGGTCTACATTATAACTCTGTTTTGATAAATTAACAATAAATAATTGATATGCAGAACGTAAATGTTCCTATAGCGAAATAATATTCATTTTTACAGCAATTTAAGGGGAAAGGATGGTAGTTTTTGGTGAAAAATGAGTATATTAAAAAAAATGTTTTTCTTTAAAATACTCTATGATATGTGTGGACTGCAGAGCATAATATTTTGTGTGTATTTGTGCCCTTGTCAGATATTGAGACGTCATTTTTAAACTTCCTGCGTTATGGATTTTTAAATCACTCGCCCGCTTTTATTGTTGTTTCCGGTAAATTGAATTAAAAAAAATGTTTTTCTTTAAAATACTCTTTGATATGTGTGGAATGCATTGCATAATATTTCGTGGGTATTTGTGCCCTTATCGGATGTTGAGACGCCATTTTTAAACTTCCTGCGCTATGGATTTTTAAATCACTCGCCCCCATTTATCGGTTTACTGTAACTTCATTTTTTTGCTACTTTGCCAGACAAAATGGATATAATTTCTGAACTATTAAAGATACATGCATGAAATTTAGAATACACATTCTTTAAATTATTAGAAAACTTTTCTCTGTAATAGAATTTTGTTATTTGATTTCATTTTAAAACTACGTCCGTTTGTTTGCAAGAAAGGAATTCAGAAGAGTTTATTAAATTTTAATTGTTTATTTTACAAACGTAGGGACAAATATCATAATTCTGTTACAGACAGTTTGTAGAGCATACCTTTGCAAGTACATTTGAAAAAAACTGGATGAATCTACCTTTAAAAGTGGTATAATATATCGGTTTTAGTACAATCCAGCATTTGGTATATATTTTTTTTCAAATCTGGGCCCCAAATATTTTTTTTTTCAAAATATTTATTTTTGGTTGAGTTGCTACGGCTATGAGCTCTCTACATACAAAAAAATTAATATTTTACACCAGATAGGAAAAAAGTTAAAAAAATTACCATCCTCTTCCCTTAAGGACTTCTCATTCAAAACTGCATACTTTGCATGAATACTACAGAAGAAGAAGCAGAAGAAGAAGAAGAAGAAGAAGAAGAAGAAGATGATGATGATGATGATGACGACGACGACATTCGCGGCCATCTAAAGGTTAAAATGTTGTCTGCTGCCACCTCGCATTCCAATGTTGGCGGCAAATCAATCACTGTCTCAGCACAGCTTTCCCACGCCGCTCCAGACAGACCGAGTCCCAATGCAACGCACGGCGCAACAAAAGTAAAAATATCCAGCAAATAAATCCCGATTTGTCCTGCACAACGTACCAAGAAGTGCACACGACAATAATTTTGGATTTGCATCCTGTGTTAGAACTCTCCGACGAGACGTTTCCAAATCAAAGGTAGGCTACTGTCTTGCTGGACCAGCACAGATAATGCAGGTCTGGGCAACTCCTAACTGTCGATGCAATATGCAATATGTTTGGATATACGGCTCAAACCTCATTTTTTAACATAATTATCGTGAAACCCTAAAATCTCACAAAAGTAACTGTCTTGTTATAGTAATTATTAAGCAATCTAAGAAGATAAAGCGACACAATATATTATATCATAGGCAGATGACACCGTCGTTGGTTTCCATGTGTAAGTTGGAAATGAATTAGGCCTACAGTTACGCAAATGAAGCAGGAGCGTTGTCTAAAACTATCTTGATGTAAATATACTTCCTTTATAAATCACGAAATCTAAGTTAGCTCCTTCTTCATTAAACATAACTGGTATGCAGAAACTAAATTCAGATCCAAATTAACATAAATCGCTTTTACTGTTCATACCAAAACTATCTTGATGTAAATATACTTCCTTTACAAATCACGAAATCTAAGTTAGCTCCTTCTTCATTAAACATAATTGGTATGCAGAAACTAAATTCAGATTCAAATTAACATAAATCGCTTTTACTGTTCATACCAAAACTATCTTGATGTAAATATACTTCCTTCACAAATCGCGAAATCTAAGTTAGCTCCTTCTTCATTAAACATAATTGGTATGCAGAAACTAAATTCAGATTCAAATTAACATGAATCACTTTTACTGTCCATACCAAAACTATCTTGATGTAAATATACTTCCTTTACAAATCACGAAATCTAAGTTAGCTCCTTCATTAAACATAATTGGTATGTAGAAACTAAATTCAGATTCAAATTAACATAAATCGCTTTTACTGTTCATACCAAAACTATCTTGATGTAAATATACTTCCTTCACAAATCACGAAATCTAAGTTAGCTCCTTCTTCATTAAACATAACTGGTATGCAGAAACTAAATTCAGATTCAAATTAACATAAATCGCTTTTACTGTTCATACCAAAACTATCTTGATGTAAATATACTTCCTTCACAAATCACGAAATCTAAGTTAGCTCCTTCTTCATTAAACATAATTGGTATGCAGAAACTAAATTCAGATTCAAATTAACATAAATCGCTTTTACTGTTCATACCAAAACTATCTTGATGTAAATATACTTCCTTTACAAATCACGAAATCTAAGTTAGCTCCTTCTTCATTAAACATAATTGGTATGCAGAAACTAAATTCAGATTCAAATTAACATAAATCGCTTTTACTGTTCATACCAAAACTATCTTGATGTAAATATACTTCCTTCACAAATCACGAAATCTAAGTTAGCTCCTTCTTCATTAAACATAATTGGTATGCAGAAACTAAATTCAGATTCAAATTAACATGAATCACTTTTACTGTCCATACCAAAACTATCTTGATGTAAATATACTTCCTTTACAAATCACGAAATCTAAGTTAGCTACTTCTTCATTAAACATAATTGGTATGCAGAAACTAAATTCAGATTCAAATTAACATAAATCGCTTTTACTGTTCATACCAAAACTATATTGATGTAAATATACTTCCTTCACAAATCACGAAATCTAAATTAGCTCCTTCTTCATTAAACATAATTGGTATGCAGAAACTAAATTCAGATTCAAATTAACATAAATCGCTTTTACTGTTCATACCAAAACTATCTTGATGTAAATATACTTCCTTTACAAATCACGAAATCTAAGTTAGCTCCTTCTTCATTAAACATAACTGGTATGCAGAAACTAAATTCAGATTCAAATTAACATAAATCGCTTTTACTGTTCATACCAAAACTATCTTGATGTAAATATACTTCCTTTACAAATCACGAAATCTAAGTTAGCTCCTTCTTCATTAAACATAATTGGTATGCAGAAACTAAATTCAGATTCAAATTAACATAAATCGCTTTTACTGTTCATACCAAAACTATCTTGATGTAAATATACTTCCTTTACAAATCACGAAATCTAAGTTAGCTCCTTCTTCATTAAACATAACTGGTATGCAGAAACTAAATTCAGATTCAAATTAACATAAATCGCTTTTACTGTTCATACCAAAACTATCTTGATGTAAATATACTTCCTTTACAAATCACGAAATCTAAGTTAGCTACTTCTTCATTAAACATAATTGGTATGCAGAAACTAAATTCAGATTCAAATTAACATAAATCGCTTTTACTGTTCATACCAAAACTATCTTGATGTAAATATACTTCCTTCACAAATCACGAAATCTAAGTTAGCTCCTTCTTCATTAAACATAATTGGTATGCAGAAACTAAATTCAGATTCAAATTAACATCAATCACTTTTACTGTCCATACCAAAACTATCTTGATGTAAATATACTTCCTTCACAAATCACGAAATCTAAATTAGCTCCCTTCATTAAACATAATTGGTATGCAGAAACTAAATTCAGATTCAAATTAACATAAATCGCTTTTACTGTCCATACCAAAACTATCTTGATGTAAATATACTTCCTTCACAAATCACGAAATCTAAATTAGCTCCTTCTTCATTAAACATAATTGGTATGCAGAAACTAAATTCAGATTCAAATTAACATAAATCGCTTTTACTGTTCATACCAAAACTATCTTGATGTAAATATACTTCACAAATCACGAAATCTAAATTAGCTCCTTCTTCATTAAACATAATTGGTATGCAGAAACTAAATTCAGATTCAAATTAACATAAATCGCTTTTACTGTTCATACCAAAACTATCTTGATGTAAATATACTTCCTTCACAAATCACGAAATCTAAATTAGCTCCTTCTTCATTAAACATAATTGGTATGCAGAAACTAAATTCAGATTCAAATTAACATAAATCGCTTTTACTGTTCATACCAAAACTATCTTGATGTAAATATACTTCCTTCACAAATCACGAAATCTAAGTTAGCTCCTTCTTCATTAAACATAATTGGTATGCAGAAACTAAATTCAGATTCAAATTAACATCAATCACTTTTACTGTCCATACCAAAACTATCTTGATGTAAATATACTTCCTTTACAAATCACGAAATCTAAGTTAGCTCCTTCTTCATTAAACATAATTGGTATGCAGAAACTAAATTCAGATTCAAATTAACATAAATCGCTTTTACTGTCCATACCAAAACTATCTTGATGTAAATATACTTCCTTCACAAATCACGAAATCTAAATTAGCTCCTTCTTCATTAAACATAATTGGTATGCAGAAACTAAATTCAGATTCAAATTAACATGTATCACTTTTACTGTCCATACCAAAACTATCTTGATGTAAATATACTTCCTTTACAAATCACGAAATCTAAGTTAGCTCCTTCATTAAACATAATTGGTATGCAGAAACTAAATTCAGATTCAAATTAACATAAATCGCTTTTACTGTCCATACCAAAACTATCTTGATGTAAATATACTTCCTTCACAAATCACGAAATCTAAATTAGCTCCTTCTTCATTAAACATAATTAGTATGCAGAAACTAAATTCAGATTCATATTAACATAAATCGCTTTTACTGTTCATACCAAAACTATCTTGATGTAAATATACTTCCTTCACAAATCACGAAATCTAAATTAGCTCCTTCTTCATTAAACATAATTGGTATGCAGAAACTAAATTCAGATTCAAATTAACATAAATCGCTTTTACTGTTCATACCAAAACTATCTTGATGTAAATATACTTCCTTCACAAATCACGAAATCTAAGTTAGCTCCTTCTTCATTAAACATAATTGGTATGCAGAAACTAAATTCAGATTCAAATTAACATAAATCGCTTTTACCGTTCATACCAAAACTATCTTGATGTAAGTATGCTTCCTTTACAGATCACGAAATCTAAGTTAGCTCCTTCTTCTTTAAACATAATTGGTATGCAGAAACTACAGAAACTAAATTCAGACTCAAATTAATATAAGTCACTTTTATTGTTCATTCCCTACAAATCAGGCAGTACATCTCATATGTCAGAAGAAGATCAACAGCTGTTTGTGTTCGCCTTCTGTGAACAGTTTTATTGTTTCCCGTTGACAATAATCAAAAATCCACTGAAGTTCAGTTAAAATACCTACGATTAAGGTAAAGTGTTGGACTGGCATCATTTCTTTTAAGAAACTATGGTCTTTGTTTTTTCATTCTGCCATAACGCATCCGGATATACTCCACAATTTGGCAACAGCGCTTCACCGGACTCTGTGTGTATCAATTTCATGCCGACGTTTACGAGCCTACTTGCTGCAGTACTTATGCACTTGGAGATGTTGATGGCTGCAGAACACTTTACATGCACTGCGCGTCCGGAGTGTAAAGATGTCTGCCAAGTCTGTGAAGGTCAAGGTACATTGTTGGCATCATCAGTGTCATGGCAGAAAGGATGATATTTTGATTTGATGTGTACAACCCTAGCAAGAAAGAACTAAACTTCCTGTAAAGTGTGTTGCCGTACAGTAGGGGCAACACAATTAGGCTGTGTCTTTATAAAGAGGGAAGCTTCCCGCTGAAATTTCAAACAGTCTGTACTTTGAGGTGGGGCTACTGTACAGGGTGTTTCAGAACTGAGCTGACAAAAAAATCAACTATAGGAATACTTTGTGTTCAGTTCAAAGTGGTCATGGCTCGCTGTATGCCGTCATGTGGCTAGCCGATGAGCCTAGAGAATTCAATCTACCTACACTTCCGCAAAGGCGTATTGCCTATGTGCCAGAGAAGTTGCCTGGCAAGTACGGCGTTCATTCTGAAGAGTACTTACCGATACGTACGGTATTGTCAGCAGTGGCAGGAATGTGAACTGTTTGGAAACACGTACTGTGGTGAGTTTTTTTCTTTATGGGGAGAGGGTTAAGTCGATTACTTACGTATTTGTTGACATTAACTTCGACGGTCAACATGGACACGGAGCATTTGATTTGTGTTGTGGAATGTTGCCGTTACCGATGATAACAAATACCCTGCATACGATTTGCCCGCGCAAAATGCAGTTCAAAAGAGGTTATGGTAGCACACAGACCGTACAGACCGCCATCTGTTGCTACGACGTTCAAGTTATACCGTACACGTTCTCAAGTTCAGATTGAACGCCTTAAATAATAGGCAACTTCTCTGACATAAAAGCTGAAACTCGCTTCAAATCGCTGACTCACAACAATGACGTCATGACACACTTTGAAACGGACACCCAGTATATGAACGCAAAATACATACACGTCAAAAAAGTTTTGCATCACGTATGAACTAAAACGTACAATGCACTTGTCACAAAATTGGACGTGATCAGTGAAAATGGAACACATCTGCAATATATATTGCTCATTAAATGGAAAACAGATCATAACGTAAATAAAAACAGAACTTTATTCTCTCACTGTAGACTGGAACAAGTCAGTCCAATGAGTTTAATGACAGTAGTTCGTCCCCGTGCATTAAGACATGCTTGAATCCTTCTTGGCTTATCATCCATCAATTCATTAAGCCACTGTTAGTCCAAATTGTCCCATCCTTCAATGGCAAATCTGCATAGATCTCGCCGATTGCGTGGTCGATCAGGATATCCAAAAGCAGCTTGTTTTAAACGACCCCACACATCCTCAATAGGGTTCATGTCTGGGGAACAAGCTGGCCATTTCAGTCGGACGATATCTGCATCACGACATCATTGACAATGCCTGCACGATGGACGCGAGAGTTGTCGTCCATGAAGAGGAAGTCTTATCCGAAATGTTGACGATACGATAATACAGAGCGTTCGCCTACGGGTGGGGCCAGGAAAGCGGCCTGCCTGCGGTGTCGCTTGCGGGAATCGTCTATTCGTAAGCTTCCGCTTTCTGTACTATACTCTGTAGGGTTTTAATTTTAAAAGTTTAGCAGCAGTAAAGACTGATGTTTTTGAAACACTAACTTCCTGTGAAACACATCTTAGAGATTTACTAGGAGAGCTTGTAAATGATGCACTGATTTCATCAATTTTTTCTCCCGTCAATACTCTTCGTTTTCGCTTAGTAATTGTAGCATTTATCGACCCTGTTGTCCTTAATTTGTTAACAAGACGTCTAACAGTTTCTCTACCCTGAATTGGAGCACCCGGATATTTCACTTCAAATTGCCTACGCACCTCTCTGCATGACTCTGTGTTCGCATATCCATCATACATAAAAACTCTCTGTTCAAGCGTGAATTTTGCGTTTTGCATTGTTAACAAATTTTACACACACGCTGAATATTTAAGCAACTGTGTCAAGAAATTGCGCTGTACGTGTTAAATACTGGAACATCTGGCTGACAACTGATAATTTGTCGACCTTGATTGTCGAGCGTGTCTCAACAACTGCGCGCACAAAGCGGCGTATCAGTACATGCCGCTTTCCTGGCCCCACCCGTAGGCGAACGCTCTGTACTATAGGGCGGAGAATGTTGTCCCTGTCTTATAGAGCATTGGGGTTGCCCTCAATGACCAGGACAGACGTGCGATGACCCCATGTAATGCCAACCCAAAACATCAGTAAGCCTCCACCTTGTTGTACTCGTTATGCAACAGCATTTCTTGAGTCCCTCCAAACACGTTGCCGACGATCGTCAGGCAGAAGAATTTCATCAGTGAACAGCACTTTGTGTCAGTTCTTAACAGTCCATTCTGCATGATTCATTGCTCATCTGTAACGTACTCCATGATTTCCAGATGTACGAAAAGGAGCTTTCCATGGTCGTCTCGAATGTAGATCAGCATCATGCAATCTGTTTCTTACAGTTTGGTTAGATATACGACGCCCTGTAGCCTTCAATAAATCATTATTTAAATCTGTAGCGTTGGCTGTGTGATTTATCCCAGTCAGAATTCTCAGATAGCGATCATCGGCTGCAGTTGTGGCCCGTGGACGACCCAAGCGAGGCAAGTCCTCAACAGTACCTGTATTCCTATAACGATTCCAAGTCAGTATCACATCGCTTTGATTCACGTGTACTTACTTACTTACTTACTGGCTTTTAAGAAACCCGGAGGTTCATTGCCGCCCTCACATAAGCCCGCCAGCGGTCCCTATCCTGAGCAAGATTAATCCATACTCTACCATCATATCCCACCTCCCTCAAATCCTTTTTAATATTATCTTCCCATCTACGTCTCGGCCTCCCTAAAGGTCCTTTTACCTCCGGCCTCCCAACTAACACTCTATATGCATTTCTGGATTCGCCCATACGTGCTACATGTCCTGCCCATCTCAAACGTCTGGATTTAATGTTCCTAATTATGTCAGGTGAAGTATACAATGCGTGCAGCTCTGCGTTGTGTAACTTTCTCCATTCTCCTGTAATTTCATCCCTCTTAGCTCCAAATATTTTTCTAAGAACCTTATTCTCAAACGCTCTTAATCTCTGTTCCTCTGTCAAAGTGAGAGTCCAAGTTTCACAACCATAAAGAACAACCGGTAATATAACTGTTTTATAAATTCCAACTTTCAGATTTTTTGACAGCAGACTAGATGACAAAAGCTTCTCAACCGAATAATGACAGGCATTTCCCATATTTATTCTGTGTTTAATTTCCTCCCGAGTGTCATTTATATTTGTTACTGTTGCTCCAAGATATTTGATTCACGTGTACACGTCTAGCAACTTCCCTCGAGGACAGTCCTTCCTATTCGGACACGGTCAAATGTCGGGAGTTGTCTTCTTGCCATAGTAGCGTCCACACAGTGATCAGAACAAGTGTGTAATGCTTCCTTCCCAATGTAACGATTTCAACTGATATTCTTCTTATGCTTTTATATTGTTTTCTTTTCGAAATGTGGGGTGCAGTGCAGGTTTCTTATGCTTAGAGACAATTCAAGGTACATGTAATATAAACAGTCACTACAGGAGAAAGCTAACGATACTTAGAGAGGTGACGCAACAGTCTTCTTAAAAGTTTGTTGTGACGGACAACAATGTCGCCAGGTTCCATTAAACAGTTCTTATTGCCTTCGTTCCTACTGTATTGGAATCCAATAGCTTTTAGTAAGCTCTCTTATATCTAATTATGCACACTTCATCCCCCTATTATTTATTCGCTCGTTTTCATACTCTTTCTCGCTATCATGATATTAATGCTCGATCACAACGCGATAAAACGCTAGAAATTCCACTTCACACATCATCTCTGTATTCCTCATCTTTCGCTGTTGCTCCCTCTCGTCACTGGAACTCTCTGCCGCCTGAAGTCAAGGGCTGCCGAACATTGAAATCTTTCAAATCCAAGTTGGAAAATTATCTTATGACGAGTTGCCAAACTAACTTACTATTATGACAAGTGTTGTATTCATGTTTCCACGTATTCACATTTTTTTTAATGTTCTAGTGATATTTAACTTATTTTATATTTTTGTTTTCATATTTTCCGATAATGGTATATCTATAATGTGATAAGTTGAGCTATATATAATCATACTTTTCCTTACTGTGTGTACTTAAAAATATTGTATCCATTGTATGCTTTGTACTGCACTATTTTATTACTACTATTAGTATTATTATTATTATCATTATTATTGTTTATCATTATTATTATTATTATTATTATTATTACTATTATCAATAACTGTCTTATTTTTTTATACTTTGTATGTCTCGTTTATTTTGACCTGCTGTTCACATTTTATTATGTTTTTTTTTCTTTCTTGCTGCATGTTATATATAATATCTGATTTCTACTTACTTCTTGTCTACATTTTATTATTATTATTATCTTATTCAGTTTTGTGTGTAAAATTGTAGTGTACTTTGTAAATTTGCAGTATTTTTGTAACACAGTTTTACTCCTGGTTGAGTGTTAGAGAAGGCCATATGGCCTTAACTCTGCCAGGTTAAATAAATCATTATTATTATTATTATTATTATTATTATTATTATTATTATTATAAGCTTACTTTCCGCAATGGGGAACGTGACACTTTAATTTTACGTGTTTCATATTTTGCGAGCTTCCAACAAAATTTCGTCTAAACTGGGTATAAAATCTTTTTGTGTAGACCTAAAGCAAGTACTGTCCATGTTAAACCTTCCTGATTAAATGTGTCCAAAGTTGTAAGAGGAGACTCGCGAATACGTTTTTTGAGAGGTCTTTTTAGCTTTTCATTTTTTTCGTGAAACTACAGGCTATACCACAATTTTAGACGCACAATCCGCTTTAAGCTTCTCTCCAAAATATTATTAAAGGAAATTGTCTTCCATTCCCTGTACAGTAGAACCTCTATTATCCGTGGTAATGAAGGGGGTGGACTGAATGGTTAATCAAAAAATCGGATAATCCGTACCATGAAAGATGTTAGCAAACTTAGTGAATAATACTTTCGTATTTTCCTCCATGATCTTGTATTTAACACGCTAGGTAGAGAATCAGATGTTCACTAATTTAAGTCTTGCCGTCAACGATGGGTTTTTAAGAGTCAAAGAAACTCGTTGTAATGGCTGTCTGTGGAAAGATAAGATAGCGGAGGTCTCTTGTTGTAAAGTTATCCTTAATTTTCATTAAATTGCACACAGTTGTAACTCCAGCGTCGTATTCTAATGCAATGTGAACCACAGTTTCTCTTTCCCCAAACCACTCAGTGATTTACACTGTTTTTCTATACTTACCACAACACGATTTTTTTTCGTACCCGTGGAAGACATTTTATATGTAAGTTATGGAGTCTATAAAGTAAGCTTACAGCTCTAACAAAAGACCAAACTGTTTAAGGGTAAATACTTGTAATAGCACTCTCTAGAAAAAAGTGCTAATGTAATGTGCAGTACCTACTTCATAATATTTCTGTAGCAAAAAAAAAAGTTAGAGAAAGACAGTCGGATAATCCGCCAATCGGTTAATAGAGTAACGGATAATAGGGGTTCTACTGTATTGTCATATTCGCTCTGGAAATACATATTACAAATATGACACAGCGACATCCTTGATATCGAGTGCATGTAATGTCCTCTACCGCCTATTAAGTAAAAAGTAATTACTAAGCATACCAACCACAATATCCATCACTTTCAATGAAAAGTTACTGTAAATGACGTGTTTAGAAGCAGACCTGCACTGAGGAAGGATAACAAAGAACGTTAACGTGTTGCAGGAACACCCTGTAGTAAGCAGCACGCCACAACCCTTCTTGTTACTGACTGCACAGTCCACGCATTCCAAGGTTAATCACAATACAATTCTCTTTCCATAGATATTACATCACTTCTACTTCCACCTGCTTAGAAAAAATATTTGAGACTAAGAGGGATGAAGTTAAACGAAAATGGAGAAAGTTACACAACACAGAACTGCACGTATTGTATTCTTCACCTGACATAATTAGGAATATTAAATCCAGACGTTTGAGATGGGCAGGGCATGTAGAGTGAGTCCAGAAATGGATATAGAGTGTTAGTTGGGAGGCATGAGGGGAAAAGACCTTTTGGAAGGCCGAGATGTACATGGGAGGATAATATTAAAATGGATTTGAGGAAGGTGGGATAAGCTGGTAGGAACTGGATTAATCTTGCTCAGGACAGGAACTAATGGCGGGTTTAGGCTTATGTCAGGGCGGCAATGAATCTCCTGGTTCCTTAAGGGGAGAGGATGTAAGTATTTTTTTTTAATTTTTTCCTGCTTAGTGTAAAATATTATTTTTTTTTGTATGTAGAGAGTTCATAACTGTAGCAACTCAATCAAATATAAATATTTTGAAAAAAAAATTAGGGGCCCAGATTTGAAAGAAATATACCCAATGCAGGATTTTACTAAAATCGATATATCTGAACCATTTTTAAAGATAGATTCAAACAGTTTTTTGCAATGTATTTGCAAAAGCATGCTCTACAAACTGTCTGTAACATAATTTTGATATATATTTTTTACTGGGTTATTTTACGACGCTGTATCAACATCTAGGTTATTTAGCGTCTGAATGATATGAAGGTGATAATGCTTGTGAAATGAGGCCGGGGTCTAGCACCGAAAGTTACCCAGCATTTGCTCGCATTGGGTTGAGGGAAAACCCCGGAAAAAACCTCAACCGGGTAACTTGCCCCGAACGGGATTCGAACCCGGGCGACCTGGTTTCGCGGTCAGACCGTTACTCCAGAGATGTGGACATAATTTTGATATTAGTCTCTACGCTTGTAAAATAAACAATTAAATTGAATAACACTTTTTTGATTTCCTTTTTCGCAAACAAACGGACATATTTTAAAAATGAAATCACTTAACAAAATTCTGTTACAGAGGAAACTTTCTTAATAGGCTAAAGAATGTGTGTTCTAAATTTCATGCATGTATCTTTAATAGTTCAGAAATTATATCCATTTTTGTATGGCTATGTAGCGAAATAGTGAAGTTACTGGAAACAACGATAAAAGCGGGCGTGTGATTTAAGAATCCATAGCGGAGGAGGTTTAAAATGGCGTCTTGGCATCCGATAAGGGCACAAATACCCACAAAATGTTATGCAATGCATTCCACATATATCAAAGAGTATTTAAAAAAAAAAAAATTTTTTTTGAAAATTTAATTTACCGTAAACACCAATAAAAGGGGACGTGTGATTTAAACATCCATAGCGCAGGAAGTTCAAAATGGCGTCTCAACATCCGCTAAGGATACAAATACAAAATGTTATGCAATGCATTCCACATATATCACAGAGAATTCTAAAGAATTTTTTTAATTTACTCATTTTTCACCAAAAAATATCGTCCTCTCCACTTAAAAGCCATCAGTAAGTAAGTACCATCACCAACACCATCAACTTCGACTTCAGTCACCTGGCTGGTGGTGCCTCAGCAGCTATTGCATTCAACCTTCGCCTCCAAAGGCACTAGAATTCTTAGCAAGGCTTTCTCCAGGGAAGAAGTAAAGTTATAATTGCTGTGTTCGTTTTAAGTTCATATTGCAGGATTGGTTCATTCTGCGAAGATGCTCCAGCCGATTTGTTCCATGTATTTTCGTTTACAATATGACACGAAACACAGAGGAGACCATCCGCTGCATATTTGAAGACCATCCCCGGCTAATTGCCGTCCTCCACCCCGCCATCTCTTTTCGTTAAGGGTGAAATATGCGGCAGTCTTGTCTACACGCTGCAGCGGAGTTAACACGTGCGAACAGAATTCTGCACTTCCCCGCGCCAGTATTTCTTTATTTAGGGGGTGATTGACTCCACCAAGAAGCAATTCCGCCCCGTGAATGTGCTCACTGCACCACAACACTGCCGCTATGTGGCTTGGAGGGACGGGGAAGAACGAGGAGATATGGAAGGAGACGAAGAAGAAAGTGGGGAAGATAACGACATACATACATACATACATACATACATACATACATACATACATACATACATACATACATACATAACAGACGTGGACAAATTATTAACAAAATTGACGATTTTTTATGATAATTCTATTTACAAAATTTGACTTTTCAATTTAGAGTACAGTTGAAAATTTTGCATATTTCCTTCATTACAGAAGACAGAAATATGCAAAAATGTCAACTGTAGTTTAAATTGAAGAGTCAGGTTTTGTAGAAATATATAATAAAAATCTTCAATTTTGCTAATAATTTGTAAATTAGCAAAAATGTCAACTGCATTGAAGAGTCAAATTTTGTAAAAATATAAAACAAAAATCTTCAGTTTTGCTAATAATTTGGAAATATCCAAAATGTCAACTGTGGTCCAAATTGAAGAATCGAATTTTCTAAAAATATACAATAAAAACCTTCAGTTTTGCTAATAATTTGTAAATATGCAAAAATATCAAATGTAGTCCAAATTGAGGAGTTAAATTTTGAAAAATATACAATACAAATCTTCAATTGTGCTAATAATTTGGAAATACACAAAAATGTCAACCGTAGTCTAAATTGAAGAATCATATTTTGTAAAAATATATAATAAAAATCTTAAATTTTGCTAATAATTTTTAAATTAGCAAAAATATCAACTGCATTGAAGAGTCAAATTTTGTAAAAATATAAAACAAAAATCTTCAGTTTTGCTAATAATTTGGAAATATCCAAAATGTCAACTGAAATTGAAGAATCGAATTTTCTAAAAATATACAATAAAAACCTTCAGTTTTGCTAATAATTTGTAAATATGCAAAAATATCAAATGTAGTCCAAATTGAGGAGTTAAATTTTGAAAAATATACAATACAAATATTTAATTTTGCTAATAATTTGGAAATACACAAAAATGTCAACTGTAGTCTAAATTGAAGAATCATATTTTGTAAAAATATATAATAAAAATCTTCAATTTTGCTAATAATTTGTCCACGTCTGTACATACATGCATACATACATACATACATACATACAACATAACACAATTATTATTATTATTATGTTATTATTATATTATTATTATTATTATTATTATTATTATTATTATTATTATTATTATTATTATTATTATTATTATTATTATTATTATTATTATTATTAAATATCCGTGGAATAGAACCCTAATTCACCAAGCGGCATGCTAGGGTTTTAGTTTTGTTATACGGTATACACTTATCTATACTACTTATTTTTACACAGATAATGGTGAAATATCCTATATCTACAGTCTTTTAAAGATAAAGTTTAGCAAGTCTATAAATTGTCTGTAGCAACAAGGTTTTTTGATCACTTCACATAGTGGAGTCCTGTATTCGGTGTTGCAGTCCAGATGTGTCTTTATTTGAAATCTCTTTGCTTCAATAATAGGACAGTCAAACAGAAGGTGTTTCACACCGTGAAGGTCTTCGCGGCAGGAGCATGTAGAGTCGATGTCTGCTGGAATGTTGAATCTGTCGAAGTAAGTTCCAAATTTCCCATGTCCAGAAAGAAACTGCGTTGTTACGAAAGTAGGTTTGAAGTTATGGCTTTTGAGTCGGTCGTGGATTGTCGGGAAGTAGGTGTCTCTTGTTAGTGATCCGGTTGTGCTTGTCTTCCATCTAGTATTCCAGTTTTGATGAGTCTGTTGTCGTATTTGTTTCTTGATAAATGATATCGGTAACATAACATAACAAACATACATTACATACGAGTACTATAGAGTGATGTATTGAATGAGACAGATAGGCCTACTGTATGAACATTACGACAGAAGTGAAGAAAAACGACTGGAAGCATTTGAAATGTCTATATGGAGAAGAATGCAGCGTGTGAAATCGACAGACAGAATGAGAAATAAAGCTGTTCTAGAAAAGTTGGGTGAAGAAAGAATGATGCTGAAACTGATCAGGAAGAGGAAAAGAAACATTCTGAGTCATTGGCCAAGAAGAAATTGTAAATATTTACACAGGCAGTAATAGACATTACTTTATAGTAAATCAGCACCAATTTCGAACTCAGGTAAAAAGTTGCCATATTCAGGTGCAACAATATCAGAAGTTTTTGTGAACAGCCTTTCTGATTTGTATCAGTTACAAATAAATTTACTTTTATTAACTTCGCCGAGTGACAAATCTTGGCCGCATCTCAAATACAAAATGTAGACGAACAAGCTTAAATAGCGAGAGAATTGACTTAAAAAAGTAATTAATGAACCTAATAATGACTTAGGAAAGGAGAAACTCTACCGATCAAAATCCGTGTCCATTTAATAGGGCAAGTTTTAACTTCATAATCTTGGCTTTTAATGTTTTGCACACTGACAAGCAAACGTTCTGATGGAGGCAGATAAAAAAGTTAAATTTTTTTCTTCCACCTTGTTAATAATGTCAAAAGAAGTGCTTATACATTTTTTGGCCACTCGACCGCAATTACAAGGACCGTAAAAAAATAAGTTCGCCATGGGCCGCTAACAGAAAAAAAAAACACAATTTCATTTGACAAATTTATTGAAACGGACACAGCAATTGTTGAGCTATTTTTCAACATGCTTTCCATCGGAACTGAGACATTTCTCATATCATGGGATCGACAGAGAGATGTGCAGACGCAGTCAAACGCTGGTTCCGATCTGAGGCGGCTGACTTCTACGACACAAAAATTTATCCTGTGGTATGACAAATGTCTCAATTCCAGTGGGGGATATGTTGACAAATAGCGCAACAATTGCTGCATATGTTTCAATAAATATTTCTATGCAATTATGCTTTTTTCTATAAACGGCCCCAGGGAAAATCACGTTCTGGACGGCCTCGTAATTGCGGTCGAGTGGCCAAAATTTGTATAAGCACTTCTTTTGACATTATTAACATGAAGGAAGAAAAAAAAAATAACTTTTTTATCTGTCCCCATCAGAACCTTTGCTTGTGAGCAGACAGATATTGATGTGCAAGTTTTTTTTTTTATTTGAATTTGTGGAATAATAAAAAACGTTTTACAAAATATAACAAAACAAGTAATAGACTTAAGTTCCAATTCCGACCTTGAACAGAGAAGAGAGAACTGAGGCTGCCGGCATGAGATCTCTATACTCTTAAGTTGAACAGCACGCAAATTAGAACGCAATTAAAATCTTCAATCCAACAAGAAAATGAAATGGATTGAACAGATATGAACAGGCATGAAGAATAAAAGAACTTGACAATTGGAGATGCCGTCTAATTCATGTCGTGTAACAAAGGCTTCGGGAAAACCTGAGTTTTTGCCTATTCACTTAACGTAACTATGACAACTACAGGGACATCATTTTATTTTTACTTCAATTTTTATTGTACCTGAGTTTTTTAATGTACTTCACTTCCACCCTTTCTACTAATGAAGTTCAACCGTCCTCCACACAGATCCAAGACCGCATATACAGACATAGTAGCCTTACGGTCATAGTAAACGGTACGTTCCAAAAATATGTTCGCTTTTTCCAGTGACGAAAGAGCTTTCAATATTGAATCATTTTCCATTTCCCTAAGTCGCATCCCAGCTTCCCCCACCTGCTTCTATTCGCCTCTCTGTAAATGCTAGTGGCTGGGCTGTCTTAGCTCTTTTCTGAGAACATTAATTTCTATTAGGAATTGGACGTCTACATAATATTATACAACTATTTAAAGTAACTTAAATAAAAGGGCCTCGTTAAGTAATTCACTGTCACGTGATTTCCTCCCTTTCTACGACGCTGCGACGTAACCACTTGGACGGACAGTAGATAACAGGTCTGAGTAATTTCATCTTTTCGGATCGGAAAGAAGTGAAGATTGAATTTACAGTACGTAAGGTCTCTTTTATAGAGTAGGTACAGAATTATTTCAACATGAGTTACTGATACGAAGTACGAACCTGGTAATTGGAATTATGTACAATAGTCTATAGTGCGATAATATGCACATTAGAACTGAAGCCTGTATCGAAATGAACGGCCACCATTTTCAAAAATGTGTTTAAATATCCATATTATGATTATTTTTCAATTTAACTTCATTCTCTATATTGTACGCTAATGTGCTGTAGACGGTATAATATACACTGCATAATGAATACGTCCGAATGAATAGCTCAGTTCGTGAGTAAAAACACTCATTGTTAATACTGTACTGTATTTTGCTTAAACAAAAACCTAATGAAAATTATCAAACTCAAAATCGCGATATTTCCTAGTTTACGTAAACGGATTAACTACTTTTCTTCCCTCCTATACCTAGTAAAGTGATTTGTTTGTATATTACGTCAGTATCATCGAACTCCAGTCGTAGCAAACGGTGTTGATCCAAACGTAGAGCCAGGTTAATATTAAAAATGTTAGTAAAAATAAAATGATGTCCTGTATTAGTAAAGAGATGGCATGAATGTGCATTCTTATTCAGCCTCCGCAGTGAAACTTCAAACATCATATTTTATCGAACAAGCTTCACTACGCCTACTCCATTTTACACAGTCTGGAAACCATCTGCCAGTCGATAATTTGATTCCAGTTTAAAACTCTGTGCGTAAAATCAATTGTCACTTTCTATGACACAGATAACTTTGTGTTCATTAAAAGTCCAAAGGTAACATTAAACCTGATATCTGCCAGTTTCCTTTCCTCCACATATTCTCTTTTACAACTTCTCACAGCATGTTCAGTGCAAACACTGTTGCTAGACTGTAATTTTGTGCCATAAAATAAATACTCTGATTTCTTTCTTAATTGATTTCTCTGAAACAGCGTTGCTATGGCAATAAAAGTGGACAGTCTTCTGTTCGCAGACTGGCAATGCAGGGCAGGTTAAAGGCAATATTGTATTAATTACTTGAATATCATTTTGAGCTGGAAAATTTGCACACTCAATTTATGTCAACCTGTTCTCCGTCTCCCATAATAACCCCTGATCTCTTGCTCTCTCTTTTTTCGCTAAAAAAATGTAAATTTCTTGCAGTACTCTCACGTGCATATTACTTTGCATATTACAACATGAAACACTTGCATGCATGACGCTGTCTAATAAATACATAGGTTTACATATGTACGTGCGTACTACACACAGACTGCATAATGGCCACCTCCAGAAGTCCTTGGTTTATGACTCTGAAGCCCTGACAGCCTGACGTTTGGTTTGATCGCTGCTTCAAGCTTGCACAAATATACGGCGTTGGCTTCTCAGGTGTCTCGCTTGTCAGGAGTCCCCCTCTGTTATAGAGGCGTGCAGGCTGTTCAGGTATTCATTTTCAGATTTATGGCCGAAAAGATTAAAGTATGAATCCATTTTCCGCCCTCTTCTTGCAGGTCTTTTTGCGATCTGTCACTCAATGCTATTTTCAGCAAGTCACACATCTATTTTCGCACGTTAGTATTTGATCTAATTTTTTTCCTTGGGTTATTTTACGACGCTGTATCAACATCTAGGTTATTTAGCGTCTGAATGATATGAAGGTGATAATGCCGGTGAAATGAGTCAGAGGTCTAAAACCGAAAGTTATCCAGCATTTGCTCGTATTCGGTTGAGGGAAAACCCCGGAAAAAACCTCAACCAGGTAACTTGCCCCGACCGGGATTCGAACCCGGGCCACCTGGTTTCGCAGCCAGACGCGCTGACCGTTACTCTACAGGTGTGGACTTTTTGATCTAAATGACGGAGAAAACGGTGGTAAATTATTTAAGCTGTAGGCTACGTGTCAATTGGACATTTTTCATTGCTGATAATAGAAAAAAGGAAATCAGAAGGTTTCTCATTGGCGTCGTTACAAACCTATGAACTGTCTGACTTCACCCCCTGTAGATTTATTTTTATTTCAGTAGGTTATTTTACGACGCTTTAACAACAGCTTAGGTTATTTAGCGTCTGAATGATATGAAGGTGATAACGCCGGTGAAATGAGTCCGGGATCCAGCACCGAAAGTTACCCAGCATTTGCTCATCTTGGGTTGAGGGAAAACCCCGGAAAAAACCTCAACCAGGTAACTTGTCCCGACCGGGAATCGAACCCGGGCCACTTGGTTTCGCGGCCAGACGCGCTGACCGTTACTCCACAGGTGTGGACCCTGTAGAAATCCCCTGCTATAAAACAGACAACCAACTTAAATATAAAGTTGATTAAGATGTTTGTAAGCATTGCTGGTGTCAAACAAGTTTTCATAATGTCCTTCTTCAGCTAGTTCTGAGGGTGATTGAGCGGCTTTTTTTTGGAATTGTACTCTAAACATTAAAAGATGAAAATAAATAACTTTGGTTGTTGCGATAAGAATAAGCTTACTAGTAATTATTATTATTACTAGTGGCTTGTGCAGCAAATGCTGCTAACTAAGTTCATTAGAAGTTCAAATTAATTTTTTTTTTTTTTTTTCAAATTTATTCCCAATGAAGAATACCAGACATTTGGGAAGTTATTTGCTTCCATAATAATGAAACATAGGCCTACCCCTCTGAATGGTTTTCTTCATGCTAAATACTTTTTATTTAACCTTTACATCTTCAGTTCTTCAGTTCCAATGCGAAAACGCAAGTAACAACGAACGAAGTCAGAACGATCAATCAGTTTTACATGTGGGAGTGAAGCAATAGCTATTTCAGGTTATTGTGGATTGTAGGTTAGAGTTATGAAAATATCCTCCCCTCGTGTCCTCGTGCCCTCGTGGCCCTCTGCCCTCATGCCCTCTGCGCTCTTCTCTTCTCTTCTCTTCTCTTCTCTTCTCTTCTCTTCTCTTCTCTTCTCTTCTCTTCTCTTCTCTTCTCTTCTCTTCTCTCTTTCCTTCCCTTTTCTTCTCTTTTCTTCTCTCTTTCCTTTCATTTTCTTCCTGTTTTCTTGTTTTTTGCCTTCTTTCTCCATTCGCTTACTTTCTACGTGATTCTCAATCTCTCCTACTGTATCTTAGATCCTTGTCATTGTTACAAGTTTCATATTCAATCTCTACATTGCCATCAGCGTCATCATCAGCACCAACATCTGAACTTTCATCTATGATCTGCAGAGTAGTGTCGATCACCACGTAAGTTTTCATCCAGTGTTACTTTGTTAGATAAAACACACTTAAGGGAATAAATAAACTGCACTAACAAAAAATTTTCCATTAATACTATTGATACGTAAATCTGACGTACACTTCCAAATAATTATATCTCATAATAAGTTGACCAAGCGTGTAAGTTGCAACCTGCTGTCACGACTACTATAGTCAGCAACTGAAAGACGGAGGCATAGCTGGAAGAAGGAGGTGCTCTCTTGGCGGGAAAAGTAGTGAGGGTCAACTGTTTATCCATTATACGTCAAAATTACGTACGACAGAAGTTTTAAACAATGGCATTACTTCCTTGTGAGCAGGAAGAAAACCACTGTTTGATCACAGTATAGAGATATGTTCTCTATACTGTGGTTTGATTTCCACATATCCTACAGTTTAATACAAGTAGTGTCAAGTTCATAATAATAACCTTAGTATCTCGTTATCATTATATTACTTCTCTTCAAATAATTATCTACAGTCAGATGGAAAGAAGTTTATGAGATTATACGTACTCGTGCATAAAATCGAAACTTCACGTTGATGTCGATGTTATAGGCATTCCTAATTTATAGTCTCAACAAATGTTGACGCAACATCGTCGATCGACCACGCTATTACGTAAGTTTTATAGTTTTCAGTAATATATATATATATATGCGTCTACTTACTTGAGGGCCCAAAAGATTTCACTTTCATATCATCAGTATACTATTATGTGTTGCATTAACTATAATAATATTTCATTTTTAATGGTAATAATGTCACCAAACATTGTTAAGTTTTGTAGTTCTTAATATCGAATACACAGCTGTACTCGGAAAACTGCAGACCAGAGAATCAGACTTGTAAATTATTTTTATACGTTATCAAACAATTACACAAATGAAGATCGACATATTGGCATTATGGTGTGAAAGAATCCGACCCATCTGAACTCTAAGTATGTCAGCAATCCTGTAGGTCATGGCCTTCGTGTAATAGTCTATTGTTTATTGTAGTGTGTGTTTTGTTTTATTCTGAAATGCAATTAATTAGTTCTCAAAACTGACGAAAGATTGATTTTGGAAAATAGGAAAATTATGTAGGAAAATTGACATTTCACTGAAAACTAGTATTTTTCTGAAAAACATTGCGTTTCAAGCTTCAAAATGAGGGATCATTTATTAAAATCCGTTCAGCCGTTTTCCCGTAATCTTCATTACCAGTTCAAATTATATATAGATTATTATTATTATTGTTATTATTATTATTATTATTATTATTATTATTATTATTATTATTATTATTATTATTATTATTAACTAATATTATGTAAGTGTGAGTGACTAATAAACTGCGTCCCAGTTTCAATGTTCTGGTAAATTTCCTTGTTTTCTGTTCGGTTTGTATTTTCTGTATTGATGATTCGTTTGTGTTTATTCGAAGTGTTTAGTGCTGCAAAAGGTTTAGGAAATAAATAAGCGCATAAGAATAGTGTAAGTGTTAAAGTGTTTCGTAAATATTAAAATTAGTTAAGATGTGTGCAAGTGTTGTAAGTGTCGCGAAAGTGTTTAGTACAGTCTCTAGCCAGCGCTATGGGTGTTTGTTAGTTCTAAGGGTGATCTGTTACTGTTAAGAGTAATTTGTAGTGTTTAGAGCCGTTTGAGTTGTGTTTTTATTCGTGTTGTGAGTTGTGTTCATATTGTGATTTTGTATATTTTTTGTATTTTGAAATTTGTGTTATTATTTTATCAATTATACTGTATTATTGTTTTGTAATTGTGTTGCTTGATTTGTTTTGTTTTGTGTTGACATGCTATTTTGTGTTTTGTTTTGTACTGACATGTTATTCTGTTTTCTTTTGTGTTGACATGCTATTTTGTGTTTTGTTTTGTACTGACATGTTATTCTGTTTTGTTTTGTGTTGACATGCTATTTTGTGTTTTGTTTTGTACTGACATGTTATTCTGTTTTATTATGTTGACATGCTATTTTGTGTTTTGTTTTGTACTGACATGTTATTCTGTTTTGGTTTGTGTTGACATGCTATTTTGTGTTTTGTTTTGTACTGACATGTTATTATGTTTTCTTTTGTGTTGACATGCTATTTTGTATTTTGTTTTGTACTGACATGTTATTCTGTTTTGGTTTGTGTTGACATGCTATTTTGTGTTTTGTTTTGTACTGACATGTTATTCTGTTTTATTTTGTGTTGACATGCTATTTTGTGTTTTGTTTTGTACTGACATGTTATTCTGTTTTCTTTTGTGTTGACATGCTATTTTGTGTTTTGTTTTGTACTGATATGTTATTCTGTTTTATTTTGTGTTGACATGCTATTTTGTGTTTTGTTTTGTACTGACATGTTATTTCGTGTTGTGTCTTGAATTTTTTTGTGTGAATTGTGCTTGTTCCTATCTTTAATGTACCAACATTATCACCGCGTATCTGTCCATTCGTAAGAAATTAACTCATTCAAACAACAGCAGTTTCTGTGGAATATTCCTGTCATACAGGCCAACACAGAAGTTCTCAAACAAAATACTGTACATGGTTTTCTTTTTCCAGATAATTTGGTCCAGAAAATCTCCATTTTCCAGTCCTTCATACCGTCAGCCCACGTAGGTTGTGGCCTTCTTCTAGGTGGCTTCCATCTCAAAACTTCTTTATTTAATCCAGTATCTTTTGTTCTCAATATATTACATGTCCTATTATTATTATTATTATTATTATTATTATTATTATTATTATTATTATTATTATTATTATTATTATTATCATGATCATCATCATCATTACCTAAATAGGTACTTGAAGAAGCCAACACTTGTGAGCCTTACATCAGTGTTGCGCTCAGTGGCGGAGCGATATGAACACAGATACCGATGTAAGTGGATCCTCTTAGTACTGCAGGAGGACTTGCGAGTTATGGCGGTTCGAGGACTCAAACCCGGGTAGAATTAAACGCCTTGCCAGCGCACAGCAGCCATTACGAGTACAAAATAAAGATAAAAGCAGGAGCGCAAACTTGCGGCTTGATTTACGCCGCCGTATTCTTGTTATTTATAAATACATACACTACAATCTGAGTACTATGTAAATTATAAGGGGGGACTTCCCTCTTAGAGCGCGGAACACCTAAAGCCACACAACTTTACGACTCGAGATAAACTGGAATAAATTGCGTCTCTAGTTCAGACGCTGGAATGTTGCTCATTTGGTAGTTTTAACATTCCCCAGGGAAGGGGTGGGGGGAAAGAAGTTCTACCTTTTCCTCTCCCCCCATTCAGCTTCCTTAGCAAATTCTGCATCAGCCATGTTTATCGCCTTTACGACCGGACCTATTAACGATGCACCAAACAGTCCTACCAACTTCATATAAACGACAAAATTTCCCTATTTAATTGCTGTATCTTCCCGGTTTGGTATTTTCTGTTCATGACTTGCTCCAGACTTTAGGCTAGTATAATTTTTGTGCCGAGATATTTGTCATGAATATATATATTAGTGTTCTGGGATTTAATCGATTCATCTAATTGATTAATCGATCAATTTCTGTTGTAAGATTAACCAATCAAAAATATTTAATCGAATAATCGAGTCGATTAAAATTAATTGGTTGTAGTTGATATTAATTATTATTTTGTTAAAACAAACTCATACTAAAAATTCCGAGAATAATTCTCTCTCGGAAATTTCTTACTTAAAAGCACAATAGTACTGTTATTTTCTAACTGTAAACCAGGTAGCGTAGAGAAAATCTTTGCACAAAAACTTCAGAAAAAATTAGATATGAGGACAGTGACCTAGTCTACCTCTATTGAAAGTTGAAACACAATGCGAAACCCTTATTAAGTTTTATAGTTTTCCAAGAAAACTTCCACCTTGTTGTCAGCTCATCTTCCTAGCATATGAAATACATACTTTTCTGGAATTTGTCCCCCTTACCCTTTATAAAATAGCCATGTCTATAATGTGTGCATGTGAGAGCGTAACTATCTTCTCTTTCTAAAATCTGGTAATTCGATTACAATAAGGGCCAGTCTTCTGTTTCGACCGCTGTACTTTTGCAGTTGCAGTTTCTGTACCGAGTTTGTATATGAAGGTTGTGTGTTTAATTTGATAAAGAAAAAAGTAAGTTTTCTGTAGTCTGTGAAAAGTGTAAACTCCATTATGTCATATGAGAATTTGAGAGGTAAACTTGGTGTAACGTTTGGATTTAAATTGAACGATCGTGGAGAAGTGCTTGACAGATAAAAAAAGTTTTTTTTTTCTTGTTTAGTGGTGCAGGAAACATTGTTACTAAACGTAGAACGGCACTTAATTCGGAGCATGTGAATGCACTCACATGTTTAAAATCATGGATAAAGCAGTATTAACTGGATGAGTCTTCATACTTTTTGTTATTTATGTTTGTCTCAAACATTCCCGGAGAAATTACAAGCCTCATAATAAAATAAATATGTTAGTAAGTAATTAAAATAGTTGTTTTGTAATATAACAATACAATATATACAGATATACAACATTTAATACTTAGCTTATCACCGAACCCAAGTTAAATTTAACAATAATTGTGTATTACAGTATATATATATATATATATATATATATATATATATATATATATATATATATATTCTACATAATATAATAGTGGTGCATTGGAAATATCTGCAGAATCATTTATTATTTAAAGTTATTGAACGGATTTATCTCAGTCAGATAAATTTTATCAGTCGCCAATGTCCATTGAACAACAGCTCCCTGGCTGTGTGATCAGCATTGCGTGAAGGCGTATTATGAAGCAATGAAAATATAGGTGTTTCAAGAGGAAACGTCATACGTTGAGGGGTGATAGTATAGGCGATTTTGAAGGAAAAAACATGATATAAACGTAAGTATTATTCTTAATGGTTTCCGAGAAACAGCTATTTGAAAATAGAAGCCATGAGTCTCCTTTTCTTCCTCCGCATTTTGCTCACATTGCTGCAGATGCAACCAAAAGGAGATAGATTGTACTATTGCCTTTGTATGTGCTCATGTGTTGCCAGAATACTTGGAGAATGTTTCTTTGACAACAAGGGCTGGTTTTTACTTTCAACAAGATGGGACCCCTGCACACTAGAGCCGGTCAGAGTTCCAGTACCTCAATTAAACTACATATCCTGGGCGATGGATCGGTCGCGGAGTGTCAGTCATTTTGAAATGTACGCTGCTTTATAGTTGCATATTATCTTAATGTATATAATTTTACTTTTCTTGTCAAAGAAAACTCCCGAACATAAGCTTTGGTCTTTTCAGAAGTGAGCTCATTATGTAGATTTTCACCATGAAAATAAATGCTGTCAAAATAAATAATTTTATGTTTAAAAGCACATTAGCCTAAGTATATGAGTTTAGTTTTGCAAACCGCGATAAAATGCTAATTGAATACAAAATGCGAAATGTAGATATGCGTTCCGGCGAAATTATATTTTATGAGACATTTTTCGGTTTTTGTTAAAAAAAAAATCTATCTAAAGCCCTATTACAGTACATTCAGATTCTTGCGTTTCTTGAATAGTTTGGTCTCCATGTTAGCTTTTACAGTATGAATAGGCCACGAATGTGATCTACCTGATACCCTCTTTGCTGTTATCTCGAGTTTTCAAATAATCTGTCTGGTGTTGGTGATAGAATATTGGCTGCCTGTGCGATCTCTTTAGTTCCAGTGTTCACTTACAAACAAGTTGTTTATGTTAGCGGGTTTCTGTTTGAGTAACAGATGGGTAGGGATAAAAATCACATCATGTGTTTTGATACGTTTCTCAATATTCACAATTTCACTGTAATTTTATTTTCTTTGACTTATGTATTATATTCTATCTCCTGGCCTAGTTGCCTCATAAGTGGTGCCTTTTGGTATCACTTGTGAGGTTCAGACCTGTCTTCGGCAGTTGAATAAACAACAGGAGTGAAAGATTTGTTAGAAGAATGAGGGTTTCAAAACAACCTCATTGTTCAGGTTTTAAATTGCGGCAACAACAAAGGACGAAACCCAGAATTGCATTTTTTTTTTTTTGCTTTCTCCAAAGCTGAAAAAAAAACATACAAATTTTAGTATAGGCCTATTGGCTTAAATTCCGCTGTAATGATTTCAGATGTATGTCGCACGTATGGGCGAATCCAGAAATGCATATAGTGTTAGTTGGGAGGCCGGAGAGTAAAAGACCTTTGGGGAGGCCGAGACATAGATGGGAAGATAATATTAAAATGGATACATCAGCTTCTTGTCTATGCAGATGACGTGAATATGTTGGGAGAAAATACACAAACGGTTAGGGAAAACACGGAAATTTTACTTGAAGCAAGTAAAGCGATCGGTTTGGAAGTAAATCCCGAAAAGACAAAGTATATGATTATGTCTCGTGACGGGAATATTGTACGAAATGGAAATATAAATATTGGAGATTTATCCTTCGAAGAGGTGGAAAAATTCAAATATCTTGGAGCAACAGTAACAAATATAAATGACACTCGGGAGGAAATTAAACGCAGAATAAATATGGGAAATGCGTGTTATTATTCGGTTGAGAAGCTCTTATCATCCAGTCTGCTGTCCAAAAATCTGAAAGTTAGAATTTATAAAACAGTTATATTACCGGTTCTTCTATATGGCTGTGAAACTTGGACTCTCACTCTGAGAGAGGAACATAAGTTAAGGGTGTTTGAGAATAAGGTGCTTAGGAAAATATTTGGGGCTAAGCGGGATGAAGTTACAGGAGAATGGAGAAAGTTACACAACACAGAACTGCACGCATTGTATTCTTCACCTGACATAATTAGGAACTTGAAATCCAGACGTTTGAGATGGGCAGGGCATGTAGCACGTATGGGCGAATCCAGAAATGCATATAGAGTGTTAGTTGGGAGACCGGAGGGAAAAAGACCTTTAGGGAGGCCGAGACGTAGATGGGAGGATAATATTAAAATGGATTTGAGGGAGGTGGGGTATGATGATAGAGACTGGCTTAATCTTGCACAGGATAGGGACCGATGGCGGGCTTATGTGAGGGCGGCAATGAACCTTCGGGTTCCTTAAAAGCCATTTGTAAGTAAGTATGGATTTGAGGGAGGTGGGATATGATGGTAGAGACTGGATTAATCTTGCTCAGGATAGGGACCAATGACGGGCTTATGTGAGGGAGGTAATGAACCTCCGGGTTCCTTAAAAGCCAGTAAGTAAGTAAGTAAGTAAGTATGTATGTATGTATTATATTCAAGAATTTAAAGTGTAAAATCTTGGAAATTAATCCATTGATGACACTGAATTTCTACTACCAAACTTTTCATAAAAAATAAACCACAAACATAAAAACCACAATAAATTTAAATTTGATCCTCACGAATACCATACAAGACAAAACTACAGTTTCTTTCTAAATACTCCGAAATGCCACACAACTGCCGGATTAAAACACAGCAGAAGTTTTGGACCCAAAATATATAATTAACTAATTAGAGCTTACCCTGAGCTAAGTACACTTAACTCACATAGATTTAAGAAACAAATCAGATTAATTATTTAATTGTTTAAGCTAATTGAGTTAAAAATTGATACTCTAATATTTATGAACTTTTGTATTTTCTATTTGTATGTAGACCCTATTATTACATGCTGTATTATTTTACCATTTATTAATGTTATTGTGCTCAATGAACTCTCTTAATTTTGTGATATATTTTGTATAACTGATCTGAACTGCGCCCGAGCACGAGCTTCTGCTCTTTCGGGCTGCAATGCCTAATGTAGCTCAAGTGTGAAGTATTAAATAAATTATAAAATTATTATTAAAAAAAACCTTCCAAAAAGCTTACAAAATGTTGAATTGTAATATTAAAAGTGCTATAAAATGCTAAATCCTCGTACTAAAGTGCAAGGACATCACTAGTTCTGAAGATGGCTCACAAGAACTCGAAACTAGTCAACCAGGTAACTTACAACTTGGCTATCATTTTAACACGCGGAAATCGTTATTATAACGAAATTCCTAATTAAATTTTTATTTTAATTTGCTAAAATCTACCATCTGTAGTAATTACAAATTATGTAATTCCAAATTTTATGTAAGAGAGTTCAATACATTTGTTATCATTATCTCTGCATCTCGCCATTATAACGACTGATATTTGTGGACTGTCAAAGGAGACTTGTGAAGAATGATCGTGGCCTATTGCAGCGGGTCGCCATCAAGTTAACCGCGGCTACATTGACTGCTAATTACCTTTATCTGGCGCTGTAACTCATAACGGCTTATCTGCGCGGGCCCGCGGGGGGAGGGGGTGCGATCGGTATTCACTTTAATTATCGGGAGGCTCATAACTAACCCTTAATGGCAGCCGACTCCTTAATTAACATTGCGCGAGGTCCGGGCCACACGACTTTACGTCACACACGATCCCCGATCGTCATTCTTTCTCCTCATCTCTGACATCAAACTCTCCACTTTCTGAATTCTCCCTGCTCTCATAAGTATCGCCATGGCTACCATACGACAACTCCATCTCAGTCAACTCGCATCAGATTCATGTTGAAGATCTCTGTTTTCATCTCAATCGGTTATCAACAGAACTGATTTTAGTCATCATCTGCAGCAAATTCCTTACCAGCACCATTTTCAAACTGTCACTACTCTAACAAATTCGATGAATGGATGAATGAATAGAGCATGAATGGACGAATGAATGGATGGGTAGGTTTTTAGTTGTTATTTAACGACGCTGTATCAACTACCAGGTTATTTAGCGTCGATGGGATTGATGATAGCGACATATTTGGCGAGATGAGGCCGAGAATTCGCCATAGATTATATGACATTCGCCCTAAGGTTGGGTTAAACTTCGAGTAAACCCAACCAGGTAATTAGCTCAAGCGGGAATCGAACCCACGTCTGAGCGCAAATTCAAATCAGCAGGCAAGCGCCTCAGACGACAGAGCTACGCCGGTAGCCTGAATGAATTAATTAATTAATAAGTAAATAACTAAATAATTTACTAAATAAATACATAAATAAGTAAATAAATAAACATATGAGCCGTTCAGAGCAAAAGTGGTGTAAGTCAAAATTGGGTAATGAGGTTTAAAGTAAAAATTCTGCAAAATACACCACAAACCAGCAATTAAAATGTCCTTCGTGCTATCCACCGACTATTAATAGTTTAAATAAATTGAATATTGATTGTTACTTTGTGCTGTATTTTACAGAATGTTTATTTCAACCCTCATTATCCATTTTTGACTTACACCACTTCTGCTCAGAACGGCTCATATATGAACAAACGAAACACAAACACATAGATAAACAGATAAATGAAAAGTTGAAAAATAAAAAAAATAAATAAACAAGTACACAAAAAATAGACAAATATGTAAGTAAATAAGTATGTAATTAAAAAAATAAACAAGTAAATAAAGAAATAAACAAGTAAACAAATAAATATAAATAAATAAATACGTAAATGGTTAAAAAGGAGAAAATACATTAATGAATAAATGGATGAATGACTAATGATTTAATGAATAAATAAACAAATAAATGAGTAAATAAATCTGTAAAAAATGAGTTAAAAATGAATGAATGAAATGAAAAAATGAATAATTAAATATATTAACGACTAAATGAATGAATATATAAACAAATAATCAAACAAACAAATGAATTACAGTCTAGTATATACAGTCACGAAGCTCAATACATAGGGAATATGCACCTATAGATAGTTTCTACCACTAGGATCGCTAATATCGCCTCATCACAGACAATGCGAAATAGTACCGGCACAGTCTATTGTTGCTAGTACCCACAACAACTCAGGCTTCGTGACTGTATATACTATACTATGGATGAATAAATAGATAAACAAATAAGACATAAATAAAATAAGCATATTGGATTACTGATTGGGGCTAGAGGGACCATCACAAAAAGATTCGCGCATTTTTGCAAGCAGTTTGGTCTAGGACAAACTCTTGTGACTGAAGTATCTCTGTCTGCAGTGAAGGGATCTATAAAAATTCTAAGAAACCATCTCTACAGTTATATAGATTGATCTCTTTCCTATGGCGATCTGCTCACTTAAGTTGGGTTTTGCAACTAGTGCTAATAGACGACTGTGATCATCTGATAGCAAATAGATACCGTACTAGGAAATTTTATGTTTTTTTTTCTAGAATTAATGATCTTTTGTTTAGTCGTTTTCAATTATTTATAATTGTGTTATTTTTTTTCTTTTCCTTCTTCATTGTTTTTTTTTCATTATAATTGTGTACCTACCATTTACCTACTGAAAAAAAAAAAACAATTTTTTGGTAAGCTTTGTCTTCTAGGCAGCCTTCACTTGGAGGAACTAAATAAAATTCAAAATAATAAATCTTTGTTTTATTCAATATCTGCAGATCTCTATTCATCATCTTCGTCAATAAGATAGGCTAATTATTATCATTGTGCTCTTCTTGTTTCACCATCACTGACAACCACTTGCGGTTGCAATCCTCGAAGTTGTTTAACACATTTTGTATACAGGCAGTGTACTGTACTGTGTGGGAACTAAGCAGTGGAAGTACGAATTATTTCTATTAAAAAGTTGGTTTCAAACAATAAGCATTTCGTTCGTTCGTTCGTTCGTTAACACCTACAGTATGTAAGGCTACACATCACACACAGTAGCATGTGTTGCGAAAGGCCCGCCCTCCGGTGTTGATAAGATGTACTACAAGAGTCAGCGCGCCTCGGCCCAATTTATGGGTCCCTCGCATCTTCGCCGCGACTCCACGAATAATTCATGAACGAAAAAAACTGCCCGCTTAATTCATGTGATCAAACTTGTTGCGATGTCTGAACAAGGGAAATTCCGAAACGTTCGTTAACGTCCTGTCTGTCACATTATGCCAACGCCGCGCACAAAAACGTTCTCAACTATGAGAACTGCTTCACTAAACCTTGGGGTGATTTTGTATAGTCTGTGTAAGATTTCTACACCAAGTACATACACACAACATACAGGGTGGAAGTGACGTAACAGTGCGAATCGAAGGAGCAACTGAATTATATTAAAGAAATAAAAAATTCCTATTACACCTTTTGCAATTAAATGCATGGATGAGAGTGGTTACGATCCGAAATTCTTAAAACATTTTATTTTTTAAATGTTGCAGTTCTATAATCTGTGAAATCTGGACTTTTAAATGGTATGTAACATGCCATGTTTTTCATTTCATAAATAATCATAATACTAAATTTAATTAACGAAAATTGACAATTATTTAAGTGAACCTTTAATTATTAATATAGGTGTTCCCCAAGGCACAGTTCTAGGCACTATTCTATTTTTAATATATATTAATGACTTATTAAAAATTGACTTACAACAATACAATGGTGTTCACTATTCTTATGCAGATGACACAGTTTTACTTTCTGGTGGAAAAACTTGGTATGATCCATATAATAATTCAAATAATGGACTTAAATTAATAAAAAAAATGGTTTGACATAAATTATCTTTTTATGAACGAAAATAAAACCATAATTATTCCATTCTCATTATCTGAAAAATGTAACAAACCTCCTAAATCTATATTAAGTATTAAATTACATAATTCTGATTGTTGTCTTACACAGTGTAAATGTCCGATTATTAAAGAGTCCTCTGAAGTTAAGTATTTAGGCATAATTTTCGATAATCATTTAAAATGGAACCAACACATTAATTACCTTTGTAATAAATTACGTAAAATAGTATATTATTTTGTTTTATTGAGGAATTACTTGTCAATAAGTTTATTACGTACAATATATTTAACTTTATTTCAATCGGTAATTATGTATGGAATTATAGGATGGGGTAGCTCATTTAAATCCAATTTTAATCCACTTTACTTATTACAGAAGAAAATAATTAAAATATGTCTTCATAAACCTATTGATTTTTCATCTCAAAATTTGTTTCTAGACTTTAATGTACTTAACGTAAGACAAATTTATAATATTGTATTAATAAAATTCATACATAAAATCGAAATAATTTTGAGTTGTATTCTCATAGTTATAAAACAAAAGGTATGAATTCTTTAAGATTGTTTGAACCAAAATGCAACACTGTTACAGTAGCCTATTTAATCATACTAGTAATTTAGGCCCAAGAATATATAACAAATCCATATATAAATATCCTAATCTTGTCAATTCTAATAGTTATAGTATTAAATTTAAAAAGTTATGTATGGATTTCATAAACATTGAAAAATTGTGAATTTAAACTTATATACTATAATTGCATAGTAGACATAAGACAAATTGTATTGTATAATTATTAATTTCAGTTCAGGAATCCGCCCCTGAGCACGAGTTCTACTCTTTCAGGGGCGAGCTAAAGTTTTTCTGTATATTTTATATTTTATGTTACAATTATTAGCAAAATAATAAATAAATAAATAAATTTTTCATCCGTCAACGAAAATTTCATAAGATATGGAAATGTATTGGTATTTTAAGTGCATTTTTTAAAACTGATTTTTTCTAGTAATGTGCCGTCTACTTTAAAAACTACAGTTATAATTTTACCTTTCCTTATATAGTCTACTTCACTAAGGCGTCTCTAAAGTTTTATATACAACATATGAAGTTTTTTAACAGTGTAGGCTACTTTGGGAGAAATAATTTTTTTTTAATTAAGCAAAAGTTTGGCATTTATATAAACAATTATGTACCTTCAAAGTTACGATTGCAATTAATCCTTGAATTATAAACAAGCTCAATGAATAGCAAATTCTCATTTATAAAAAAAGTTCAATGCTTACAGATTGCTGAGAAAAGGAACATGAAATCTGTTAATTTAGCATTTCTTGTAGAGGGCATTGAAACAGTTTGACAAAATACATTCTAACTTAAAAATAGCTCTTAAATTGCTTAAAGTTTGATCGCCTAAGTCTATCAGTATATCTGATTGGGATAATTTCGGTGTGTCTTGTTATATGGCAAAATTATCCTACTATAATGTGATTCGTATGGGTACACAAGAATTTGATTAAAACGGTACATTTCCCTCTTATTTCGTATCGATATTTTTTCACTTCACATGTTAGGAATGCGTGTCTAATGCTGAAAATTCGAGAGCTCTTATGTTAGCGGAAAGAATTTTATATGAAACAAAATATGGTTTGGTACAAAGGTTTGAAAAAAAAAAAAGGAAAAGGACAGATCACCGGGTTACGAGTTTTTAATCTTTCAATTCCCGCTGAGCTGAATGAAAAGATTTGCAATGAATTTCATTTCCAATCAAGGCGGATTATATCGGGTAAGGTACAAACGCCGCCCTAAACCGCTGTTGCTCTGCCCGCATTCTTCGCTCCGTCACCAAGGAGACGCAGAGAAGTGTCCACACCGCGTAAATTCCACAAAGCAACACCTGATAGCTTTCGTTTTATGGAGGAATTAATCAATAAACACTTTGAATTGCACGCTGTGTAGTATTGATATCAAAATGAAGCCCTACGCAATCAAATAACGTAGCTCAAATTTGTGATGTTACACCTCCAAATTTTGGGTGAAGAAAGTTTGAATCAGGCTCATTCAAAATAGGAGCACATTCCAAGAATTTAAAACACTTTAGAGTTTTCATGCCCTTCCACATCCTCACTATATAAAGAGAAAAAGAAAAGTATTGTAATGTGACGAATCGATTTGATATTCAAAATACGATGCCGATGCCGAAAAGTGGAATTTTGTTCATATTCATTATATACAAGCCAACTTCTAAGAGAATTTTGTTCATTTTCAATCAATATCTACAAGCCAATTCATCTGGGAATTTTGTTCACATTCATTCAGTACCTAAAAGTCAATTTACCTAGGAAATTTTTCATATTATTTATTATCTACAAATCAATTTATTCAGGAAATTTGTTAAAATTCATTCACGATTTACAAGTCAATTTATCCAAGAATTTTACTCATATTCATTCGGTACCTGTAAATCAATTTATCCGGGAATTTTTTCATGTTGATTATTACCTACAAGACAATTTATCCGGAAATTTTGTTCATATTCATTATCTATAGGGTAAGTCAACTTATCAGAAAATTGTGTTCATTTTCAATCAATATCTACAAGCCAATTCATCTGGAAATTTTGTTCACATTCATTCAGTACCTAAAAGTCAATTTACCTAGGAACTTTTTCATATTATTTATTATCTATAAATCAATTTATTCAGGAAATTTGTTAAAATTCATTCAGGATCTACAAGTCAATTTATCCAAGAATTTTACTCATATCCATTCGGTATCTATAAATCAATTTATCTGGGAATTTTTTCATGTTGATTATTACCTACAAGTCAATTTATCCGGAAATTTGTTCATATTCATTATTTTTTTATTTTATTGGGTTATTTTACGATGCTATATCAATATCTAGGTTATTTAGCGTCTGAATGAAATGAAGGTGATAATGTTGGTGAAATGAGTCCGGGGTCCAGCACCGAAAGTTACCCAGCATTTGCTCGTATTGGGTTGAGGGAAAACCCCGGAAAAAACCTCAACCAGGTAAGTTGCCCTGACCGGGATTCGAACCCGGGCCACCTGGTTTCACGGCCAGACGCGCTGACCGTTACTCCACAGGTGTGGACTATTCATTATCTATAGGTTAAGTCAACTTATCAGAAAATTGTGTTCATTTTCAATCAAGATCTACAAGCCAATTCATCTGGAAATTTTGTTCATATTCATTCAGTATCTAAAAATCAATTTACATAGGAACTTTTTCATAATATTTATTATCTACAAATCAATTTATTCAGAAAATTTGTTAAAATTCATTCACGATCTACAAGTCAATTCATCCAAGAATTTTACTCATATCCATTCGGTACTTGTAAATCAATTTATCCGGGAATTTTTTCATGTTCATTATTATCTACAAATCAATTTATAGGGAATTTCGATATTCATTCAGTAGGCTATCTACAAGTGAATTATTCGGCAATTTTTTTTTACACAAAACAAAATTAATTTTATTTAAACGTTTTGAAACGAACAATACAATAACGGCTTACTTTAAATGAAATGGAACGCTTTTTTTGTTATTTTTATATTACATGGAATAAACTGGTTGTGTCACTGGAAACTGCCTACTGAAGGATGCACTAGAAGGAATGGTGAACGGGAGAAGAGTTCGGGGTAGAAGAAGATAAGTAGACGACATTAAGATATATGGATCGTATTATGAGGAAACAAAGAGGAAGGCAGAAAATAGGAAAGACTGGAGAAAGCTGGGTTTGCAGTGGAAGATCTGCCCTTGGGCAGAACACTAAACGAACTAAATGAAGTGAATATAATAAACTGATATGTGAGTCCATGTGAGAGATAAATGATGTCTTTACAACTGTTAGGCCCAACTTATGCTGTTCCAGATCTAAGCTGACTCCACCCTGACTGCTCTTTATTAGAGGAATATTGGCCACTAACTCTAAGCCCCTTTCCATTGTCATGGTTGAGGGAATATGCACAAAAGCAACTCGCTTTAGAACTTCTGCTTCAACTATCTTACTTAGTGTTACTAGTTGTTGTTTTCTACAAAAAAATAATCGAATAATTATGTCTTCATTCTGCTAGTAACATCTGGCCATCTGCAAATAATGTTGTTGAAATACTACAATTTTGATTAATTATTACACTTTTGAGTGCTGTCGTGTTCCATATTTAAATTATTTTATTCATATAGAAATCAAACAGAACTGGGCATAAACCACAACTCTGACGTAGTCTCCTATTAACTAATAGGTTCTTCTCGCTTATTTGCTCCAACTGCAATTTTATTTTATGTTCGACCATGCCGAAATGTAGTAATTATACACCTGGTAGCAGCCCTTTAATGTACTTCATTAAAGTACACCTATTCATTAAAGTTCAGGTGTTCCATCAATCAGAAAACACCATTGTAGCAATATGAAAGCGCGAGTATCGATTATTCTCGGATATGCAATCGAAAGACAACTAGCGAAACGTCACGGAGGCTGGAAATCCAATACAGTCGCAGAAGGTTATGTTCTGTTACTATAATAATTAGCGTTAATTGTAAATAATATTGAAATAAATTCAATTTTTCATCTCGTTTTTCAATGTCTAAATCAATTTGAAGGTTATATCAAAATTAATGTTTATCTTACTCTCTAGATTATATCAAGGTCAATGACATTTGTTTCCCGGAAAAAATCAATACTTTCGCGTCTGCGCACATCTCACAATTCACGAACTATGAACAAGGTCACTTCCGATCTTCTGTCAGATACAAATAAAATGAATACTTCTGAATAATTTCAAGTTAGAAATATGGTCGAGCATAAAAAGTCGTATGAAACTTGCCTATAATGGTAATTAAGACGCTCGTATGAAAATTATGAAACTCGCTTGCGCTCGTTTCATAAACATACTCGCGTCTTAATTACTACCATTATTTGCTCGTTGCATAATGTACTATTTTGTGTGTGTAGTGATTTAAGAGCGATTATTAAATTTGAAGGAATATTAAAACTGTATAAAGTATTCCGTAATTTTCCCCTATTAACTTCATATACGTTGCCATAATCTAAAAGAGCATGTACAACGACTTATTAAAAATAAGCCGTCACGGTGGTCTAGTGGCTAGAGCGCTGGAGTTATAATCCTGTCGACTAGGTTTCGATCTCCGGCGTACTCCCGAGTTATAACGTTTGTTTGGCAATCCTGTGGCAAAAGTAACGGAGGGTTTTTTTTTTTCCGAGAGCGCCGGTTTCCCTCTGTCATCCCATCAAATTCCCATCATTATCTCATCTTATTGCGGGTGTAGCGTAGACCAGCCTCCTATGTCGCACCCGGGCAACGGCTCTGTTGGTAAATTGGTCGACATAACTGGCTTCATATGCGTGAATGACGTAAATATCCGCCATTAGCAAAAAATTGGTCATTAAATTGTTTTTTTCATAGTATTTTTGTTGTAAAAATTGCATCTATTTTTTATATCTCTCGAAACTGTCTCCCTCCCTCTCAAGAAAATGCCTGCAATTGGCAGTTATTTGGCTTTCAAAACAGATGCACATCATTTACAAGTTGTTGGCAATAATGATACTCCTCTAAAATTTACAGATTTACGTATTTTATCAACTTTTTAAATTAAATTCATAACCAATGTTGTTTCCCAATTATTAAGATACGATTTATTTTCACTGTTTATGGTATATATATTTTTAACGTTTTACAACTAATTTATAAAAATCTGTCTGATTTTCAACAAAATAGTAGCTTTCATACTTATGATACTCGTAATAAAAATAGTTTAACTAATCCAGTACACCATCTTACAAATATTAGCAGAACCTATATGGTCTTTGGTATCAAAATCTACAATAGTTTGCTGAGAACATCAAATTTACAAAAAACATTAACAAATTCAGGAATTATATAAAAATGAAATTAATAAATTTGTGTCCCTACAATCTAGAGGATACACGCATGGGCCCTTGAAATGAATAGTGTATTTTATATTTGACATATTTTAAATTTAATGCAAATTTCTAAATTATAGACATCAGCTCAAAGAATTTGAGTGACCACAAGGGTCCTGAATACAATAAACATGTACAATATAATGTGATGTGATACATTAAAGAAAAAAGAAGGTTAATTGGTGAAGGCAAATATAAGTAGATTAATTGAAATAGAGATGATGATGATGTAATATTTGAAGAGAATCCTTGATAATATTTATAAGGTCAGACATTACATAATCAAAAGGAATGTGAAGTTCCTTAAGATAATTCCACGTGAATTTTGTAATTGAACCTCTTTTGCCAAACAGCAAACCAATGACGGACCATTGTTTAAGAGGGACGTTGTACTTTTGAGAAAGATACGGCAGACAAGGTTCATATATGGACTTCTTCTCAATATCAACCTCGGTGGCCTGATTTTGGTTTCTTTCGAAACGGATAGTAGGGTCAAGAACAAGAGCCTGTTTTAAGCGTCCGTTGATAGCAATAATGTCTGCCCGTCTAAAAGAACCATCTGATGATACACAATGTACTTCCTCATGAATCTCCCAATTTAAAGTTTTTAACGATGTCGCCAAAGCATGTCGTACACGATGATGTCTAGCACTGATCAGCAGCTCGCCTTTGGGGCATTGTCCAAGCACGTGTCCAAGTGCTTCAAGCTCGCTACAGTCTGGATGACGGCAGCGGGTTGTGCTTAGAGTTCTGCCCGGTATTGCGCGAACCGCCGAAATATTGCTTGACATTTTTAAAGCATTGGTCCATTCTGAGGAAGATGGGCCCTTTCGATTGCTTACCCATGAGTTAGCCTTGGGGAGATCACTATAAACAATAACCCCTTTACCACACAGGGTATGGTTTGTCCAAGTTTGGAATGCGTCATTTCTTAAGTGTTTACGAATTTTACGACCTGACCAGTTGATAGCATCAATAGCTGTGATATTCAATTTTGACAGAGCAGAAACTTCTTCACTTACAAGGTCCCTAACATTGTGGAGATGGCAGTCATCAACACGAAGAAGAGTATTACAGATATTTATGTGTTGCACATAAGCTTCCCAAGATGCTTTCATTAACGAAAGACCACGATATTTTTAGGGAGTAAAGCATTCCGTCTGGGCAGTCATGAAGAAGACCAATAAGCTCTTTGCATGCTCCTCTGGTAACTTTATCTAAATCATTAAGAAATTTGGTTTTGATTTGGTAGAGTGGAGCACACTGTAAGGGATAAGTAAGTGTGGGCCAGAGATATTGATTCATAATCGTGACCTTCTGATCAGGTTTTAATAAAGGGGAGAGACAGAGTTTAGAGATATTTTTACTGAATGTGGTAAAAACTGCACATTTATCAAAAACGATTTCATCATTAAAATTAATACCAAGGTATTTAATGCGGTCATTAGGATTAGAAATGGATTGAATGAGCGAACCATTAGCGGACATGACATTAAACTGGGATAGGACACCACTTTTAATCGCTATTAAATTGCACTTGCTAGGGTTAATAGCCAAACCAAGGGTAGAAAGGTTACTTTCTGCTAGACTAATCAGAGATGTAATTCCATTTTCACTACTTGAAATCAAAGCAGTGTCATCAGCAAAAGCAACGGCTGAGAGATTGTCTAGAGTAGGATCTAATGAAAAACCATGGGCGTGCGATACTTCATTATCAGTAAGGTCCTTAATGATACCGTCGATTGCTAAGTTGAATAGAGTAGGAGAAAGTGGACTGCCCTGAGGAACACCTTTTTTACCTCAATGGGCTTAGTTTTCCCGTTAGCAATTTCAATTTGAATCTGGTTCCTTATTAATAATTCAGTTATTAAATTTCGTAAGTTACAGGGCATAGAATTCATAGCTAGTGATCTTTTAACATGATCATGTCCTATGCAATCGAACGCTTTGCTTACATCAAGAAAAGCAACAAAACAATCAGACTTATTATTTTTCGCGTGCTTTAGACAACCATTAATTAATGAGGTGTTAACATGGGTCCCTGGTGTAGAAACGAAACCCCTTTGGTGAATGGAAGTGGAAATATAATGTTTTAACTTAAAATCTAGCACTTTCTCAATAAGGCGTCGCACTACCGAGAAGATCGTAATAGGCCGCCAGTTTTTTACATCACTATGGTCACCTCCTTTGTAGATCAGGATAGTTCTTGCCTTCCGAAGGGGAGCAGGTACAACTCCGAAATGAAGCATGGCTGATCCTAGCAGTGGCAGAAATTTCGCTGACTTGAGATGTTTAAGAACTAGGACAGTAATTCGATCAGGTCCTGGAGCTGTGTCAATCTTCATTTTGGTGAGTGCTATATATTTGACCATGTCTATGCATATATTATGCCTTCGACAATAAAAGTTCCACCCACCTATCTATCTATCTATCTATCTATCTATCTATCTATCTATCTATCTATCTATCTATCTATCTATCTATCTATCTATCTATCTATCTATCTATCTATCTATCTATCTATCTATCTATCTATCTATCTATCTATCTATCTATCTACCTATCTACCTATCTACCTATCTACCTATCTACCTACCTACCTACCTACCTATCTATCTACCTACCTATCATATATTATTTTCTGATGACCCAGTAGTCACAGCAAAGTGACCCAAGGGATGAAGCTAGCTTCATTTCAACTGCGCCAATTCAATTCAATTCAAAAGTAAAACAAAACGAAAGTTATGGTGCGCGATATAAGATCTATAAATTAATTCAGAGAGTCAGTACTCTGTACACTATATATGTGTGTGCTGAACAATTAGCTTAGAGTGAGAAGAAATTTAAACAATGACAAGGAAAGCCAAACACAGTTGAAGCAGCGCGCACCGCAAACTTTATGTCTGGCTCGGAGACGTGGACGTTGACACGGGACAACGAAGCAAGCGGCATCAACGGAACGCGGTTCTTGTGATCTGATAGGCGAGGAGAAGTCTGAGTGGAGGCCTGATGTGACCACAAAAACTGAGCCGAATGTACAAGTTTGAATGACAGAGGACCGCATTCCAAAGATAATGTTAAATTATTCTCTTTTCAAAGAAAAATATCATAAGATAGGCGATTGAGCACCAGTCCTCCACAATACAGAGGCCGGAACGAACCAGAAGGGCATGGTCGTTACAAAAGAAAGGGCATTCTAAAACTCTAGCAAGATAAAATTATGTCATCTTATGCAATCCAATAAAAATGACCTACAGAGGCTTATGATACAAATGTGCAGAAAGCAAAACATCCAACGAGGCTTTGCGGTCTCGGTCCTTTGAAGTGTCTCAGTTGCACACTGTCTTCGATCGCTGTGTTTGCAGTATGCGCTTTGGAAATGCTAAACTGCCTCATACAGGCTATCAGATTCAATAAAAAATTACAATAATATATTTAAATGGCAATACATTAATAAGTCAATAAAATAAAATTTTAACAAACTCTGTTGTCTACGAAGAGGTGAAGAAGTTCAAATATCTTGGAGCAACAGTAACATATATAAATGATACTCGGGAGGAAATTAAACACAGAATAAATATGGGAAATGCCTGTTATTATTCGGTTGAGAAGCTTTTATCATCCAGTCTGCTGTCAAAAAATCTGAAAGTTAGAATTTATAAAACAATTATATTACCGGTTGTTCTGTATGGTTGTGAAACTTGGACTCTCACTTTGAGAGAGAAACAGAGGTTAAGGGTGTTTGAGAACAAGGTGCTTAGGAAAATATTTGGAACTAAGAGGGATGAAGTTACAGGAGAATGGAGAAAGTTACACAACATAAAACTGCACGCATTGTATTCTTCACCTGACATAATTAGAAACATTAAATCCAGACGTTTGAGATGGGCAGGGCATGTAGCACGTATGGGCGAATCCAGAAATGCATATAGAGTGTTAGTTGGGAGGCCGGAGGGAAAAAGACTTTTAGGGAGGCCGAGACGTAGATGGGAAGATAATATTGAAATGGATTTGAGGGAGGTGGGATATGATGATAGAGAATGGATTAACCTTGCTCAGGATAGGGACCAATGGCGGGCTTATATGAGGGCGGCAATGAACCTCCGGGTTCCTTAAAAGCCAGTAAGTAAGTATGTTATCTACAAGAATACAAAATATAAGCAGCACTGAAAGAAAAATGTTCGTGTTTACCCTCTAGTTGAACGGAACAGTTACATTTCATAACAGTTGTGGATTATCCGCAATGCCATAGAACAACAGTAAACACATTAAAGGACTCAAGAAGGAAATTCTAGACAATAATGAACAATCATTAATTTTAAAACCAAATGTCGATTTTTCCATTGATTCTTTTAAGGGGGGACGGATGAGAAATAACATTGTGTTACTGAATTGCCTGTAACTTTCACATTTTTGCACCTAGAACCTTGAAAGTTTAAATATTAGTTTAAAACAGGGTTTTCTTTATCTTCATTTTTTTTGCAGAATTTTATGAGTAGTAGTTTTCATTTTCAAATTTTTTTATTTAAAAACTAAAATAAAAAAATGATGTATTTTTTCTAAAAATTTGCTAAACCAATAAACCCAAGCCTCTGCACAGCCGTTATGACTGGCTAGCTTGTTTGCGGATTTTAATAACCGGTAAAAATATTGGCACAGGAAGTTTCCTTCGCAATGGAAATCATACTGAGTGGATAATACTGTACAGTATACATATAAGGAACACGTAAAATATCCCTAGCTAGCAAGTAAAATACTTAGGTGTTGTCACTGATCAACATTTAAGATGGAATAAACATGTAACATATTTATGTAATAGTTACGGAAAACAATTCACAACTTTGTAACCCTTCATAGATATATACCTATCTATGTTCTCCGTGTAGTTTATCTAGCCTTGTTTCAATCAGTCATTCAATACGGAATAATAGGATGGGGTAGAATGACAAAGACTATCTTAACTCCATTAATATTATTACAAAAACGTATCATCAAAATTTGTCTGCATAAACCACTTGATTATCCGAGACAATTTATTTATTCTGAATTCCAAGTACTAAAAATTGAGCAAATATATAAACATACATTACTAACTTATTTTCACAAAAATCGAATGAATTTTATAACTGAAAAACATATACACAACACCAGAAGAAATGTCCCAACTCTTTTGGCAGAACCTAAATGCCACACTACAGCTGGATTAAGACACAGTAGGAATTATGGACCAAGACTATACAATTCAGTATTGAAAAATAATCCAGACCTAAGCAATTTACACATTCTTAAGTTTAAAAATAAAGTGAAAATGTTTGTATGATATTTGATAAATTTTATTATAATTTTTTTTAGTGTTATTAGCATTATATGGTGCTAATTTTTATTGTATTTATCTGATGCATGTAACCTATAAGATAAAAAATTGTAATAAATATAAATAGATCATTTTCTTAATTAATAACAGTGTATATCTCCAATAAATGATTCCTTAGCATCGCCACAGATACACTTGATTGTACTTGTCACTATATCTTGTCACTAGAAAGTTATTGAAATTTATATTTTCCCCGCCATTCATAAAATATTTTGATATGATACCTCTTGCACAAAAGGAGAAATCTATAACTGAAACTCGATTAATATATTTCAGGATTATTTGTATTTATCCTGGTAATAATGAACTGTTTTACTCGTAGAAATTTTGTTTTTTCAGCATTAACTTCCCATGATTGTACGAGAAGATTCGAAGAGAACGGCAGTTACGTAGACTTTCGGCTCCCCCCTACTACCATTAATGCACAACACACTGTCAATACGGCGGTTGCTATCGTCTGCGATACATCGAACTTTTCTGTTGATTTTCGAGTTTGGCATTTTTTCCGGTTATTATATGCTTATTTAAGTTGTGTTAACTCTCGATAGTGATTTTATATTTTATTTTATCCGTCTTAGTATTTATTTTATTATTGTAAATAAATTTGTTTTATCACTATTATTATTATTATTATTATTATTGTTACTATTGTTTCTATCATCAGCATTATTATTTGATCTCTGTAAAATTTATGTAGACTACTGGACTGTACCCGAGCACGAGCATATGCTCATTTCGGATATCTATTCATATGTATTCAATTCAAATGTAAACAAATAAATAAAATAAAAATAAATAAATAATCTGATTCAGGAAGTTCCAGATAAAATGTACCGTCTAGCTATTTCTGGCACAAAAGTTCCCTGCGTTGCAGATAGATGGCTCTGCGGGTCTAGAACTTGAGATTACAGACCATGTCCCCTGAGCCTCCGACGTAAAACACAGAAAACATTAATGAGGATAAAATAAATAGGTTTCTATGTAACAGGAGCTAGACCTAAATACCGTCCGCGAACACTGGCTTCAAGAGGAAGAAGTCCGAAAGGGACTCAGCTGGGCAATGGTGAGCTGGACTCTGCATTACTGGAAGAAGTCTTACACAGCAGATTATGGCGCACACGACATCAGGTCTGGCGGCTGGAGGAGCAAGCAGAGGTCGGAGGTTATAAATTAAGACGCCGTCGCAATTGTGTGGCCTGCATAAAACATGGCGAAAGAGGCTGCCGGATTTAAATCGTGGGAGGTCCCGAAGACGTCACCCTCTGAATTATACGCAGGCGTGCATTTGTTCGGCCATTAATTTGTGACCAAGCTCGTGTTTTCAAGTTGGGATCGAAACCTACGCTGATTTATTTATCGCCGCCCTACAAAAGTTGTACCAGTGGTGCCAACAGGTTCTCTGTCTCCCTCCCTCTCTTACTGCCTCGTTTATTTTTTCAAAGCAGAGTTCACACTGATACGAACTGTTCTATTCTGCGGCAGTCTATTAGAGTTACTCAAGATCCTATTTATCACGAGCTCAGCTGTTCTTCTGGAACTGCGGTGTGGTAAAGAGTGACACAGGAGGATGACGAGTAGACAGACAAGAGTAACACACCTGAAGAAAAGGATGTTACTACAGGGACATAATTTTTTTTTACTAACATTTTTAATATTAACCAGGCTATACCGATGAATTAACGGATCGAGAACCGGAAACACCGTTTGCTACCCCTTCCACGACCGGAGTTCGATGATACTAGCGTAAAATACAAACAAATCACTTTATTAGGTACAGGAGGGAAGAAAAGTAGTTCATCCATTTACGTAAACTAGGAAATATGGGAATTTTGAGTTTGATAATTTTCATTAGGTTTTTGTTTAATCAAAATACAGTACTGTATTAACAATAAGGGTTTTTACTCACGAACTGAGCTGTCCATACGGACGTATTCATTATGCAGTGTATATTATACTGTCTACAGCACACTATAGAGAATGAAGTTAAATTGAAAAATAATCATAATATGGATATTTAAACACATTTTTTAAAATGGTGGCCGTTCATTTCGATACAGGCTTCAGTTCTTTTGTGCATATTATCGCACGATAGACTATTGTATCTAATTCCAATTATTACCAGGTTCGTCCTCCGTACTAGTAACTCATGTTGAAATAATTCTCTACCTACTCTATGAAAGAGTACCTTACGTACTGTAAATTCAGTCTTCACTTCTGCCCGATCCGAAAAGATAAAATTACTCAGACATGCTATCTACTGTCCGTCCAAGTGGTTATGTCGTAGGGTCGTAGAAAGGGAGGAAATCACGTGACGGTTAATTACTTAACGAGGCCCTTTTATTTAAGTTAAATTAAACAGCTGTATAATATTACGTAAACGTCCAATTCCTAAGAGAAATTAATGTCTTCAGAAAAGAGCTAAGACAGCCCAGCTTTTACAGAGGGACGAGCAGAAGCAGGTGGGGGAAATCGGGATGCGACGTAGGCAAACGGACAGTACCTGTGCGAAAATATGATTCAATATTGAAAGATCTTTCGTCATTGGAAAACACGAAGATATTTCTGGAACGTACTATACTCAGTAACTCAGTACTGCTTACTATCTGCGGTCTTGGTTCTGTGTGGAATTGGAACTTCCTTAGTAGAAGGAGTGGGAGTGAAGTACATTCAAAAACTCAGGTACTATAAAAATTGAAGTAAAAATAAAATGATGTCCCTGTATAATTTGAACTGGTAATGGAAATTACGCGAAAACGGCTGAACACATTTTAATGAATGACCCTACATTTTGAAGCTTGGAACCCAAAGTTTTTAGAAAAATAGTAGTTTTCAGTGAAATGTCAATTTTCCTACATCATTTCCCTATTTTCCAAAATCCATCTGTCTTCAATTTTGAGAAATAATGGCTTTTCAAATAAAACAAAAACACACAACACACTACAATAAACAATATTACACGAAGGCCATGACCTGCAGGATTGCTGACATATTTAGAGTTCAAATTCAATTGGTTATTAAAAACTTCAAGGCTTACAAGAAATAATTTACAGGTTTGATTCTGAGGTGTGTAATTTTCTGAGTACAGCTATGTATTGGATATTAAAATCTACAAAACTTCAGATGGTTCGATGACATTATTACCATTAGAAATTAAATAATGTTATAGTTATTGCCATGATGTGACTATTTTTCATTAATTATACGTATTAATGCTATATTGATGATATGAAAGTGAAACGTTTTGGGGTTATATAAGTACAGAATGTATGAAATTAGATCTTCATTTCTATAATTCACTTCATTTCTATATAAAACTACAAAACTTACGTAAGATAATATTGTTATTAAAATGAAATATTGTTATAGTTACTAATCATATGGGGTTGGGTCTTTTTCATATAGGTACTTAATGGCGATTTGGTGTAGATATTTATATGCCTCATTCTCTTCAGAATTGGCTAGAGAGCGCAAAAATTACAGTTCCTAAGGTATTACTTACTGATAAAATAAGAGACCTAGAAAGTTTTGTAGTCTCCCGATCATTTCAGCAAGATCTCTTAGCAGGATACAATGCCCTTTGCATTTCAAGCTCTACATGCAACAGCTATACCAAGATGCTACGTCTATTATTCGGAAGCATAGCAAACCTGACATTTTTTTTAAACTTTCACCTACAATCCACAATGATCTGAAATAGCTATTGTTTTACTCCCACATGAAAAACCCACTGATCGTCCTGACATTGTTACTTGCGTTTCGCGTTGAAACACAAAAACTGAAGGTGGATAAGTTCAAGAAAAAGTATTTCGCATAAAAACACATTCAGAGGGAGTATGTTTCATTATTATGGAAGAAAATAACTTTCAAAATGTCTGGTATTCTTCGTTGGAAATAAATCTGAAAAATGTTTATTTGAACGTCTAATTTACTTAGTTTGCAGCATTTGCTGCACAAGCCACTAGTGTTTTATAACAAGGCCGGGCATGAGAGCGGCTCCATTTAGTCGGCCAGAGCTGCTCTCGCTCCGCAAGGCACTTCAATTCCAAGCCGGAGCAGAACGCTCACGCAGTGGCGGACTCGCATTACAGCTACCTTCCCTGCATTAATGTAACAAGAGCCACAGTTGTTCTAGTCATTCAGTCTGTCAGTACATAATAGTTTATAAGGATATTACATCAATCCATTGTACAGTACAGACTTTATAACACTCTTATTAATTTAATGAAATAAACTTCGCTCTATGCACACACACAAATCATTAGGCTTATTCACATAACCCATACGCACATACTGCAACCTCCTCACCACGGTTCTACGAGACAGGCGTATGGCTTCCACTTCCCCTACTTGCTGTGGACAGAGTTCATCTGCCAATATAATTAAACATCGCTTGATGAATTCACCTTCGTTGAATGTTTTCAATTCCTTTGCAATTTCGTGGAAAATGTTGTAGCTAATTCTCATAGCCGATTCACTAAGTGCATTATTATCATAATATGATATGATATGATATGATATATGATACGATATAAGATATGATATGACAATAAATTAATACAACTTAAAGAAAATGTTTCTCAGGTACATTATATTAGAGTATCTATTCGATATTTATATTGCATTGTAAGTTATTATAGTACATTTAGTAATATATAATTTTAAATTATACAAATATGATATCATAGTACAGTATATTACAGTTCATGATATATAATATGATATATGATATATCATAATACTTGTATAATTTAAAATTATATAGTACTAAATGTATAACTTATAATGCAATGTAAATATCAAATAGATACTCTAATATAATGTACCTGAGAAACATTTTCTTTAAGTTGTATTAATTTATGGAGTTCATTACCAACATATTTGTCATATTCAGTAGCATGTTGTAAAGAATAATGTCGTTGGATATTGAACCTCTTAATCAGTTGGAGTGTTTTATGCCAAATTAAACACTTTGCTAATCCACTGCTCTCTACCAAAAAGAACTCCTCCTCCCATGATACATTAAAAGCATTGGGAATAGCGGGACGCTTTAGTGTATGAGTGGAAGCTCCGTCTTCAAAGTTCGCCATCATACTGCAGAGTCACCACTGCACCGACACTGAATGACGTGCAGTATGCTTACGTCACAGAGCTCGCAAGACCCGCTCTTTAAAGCACACGGCGCTCATTTCTCAGAATCACGTGATGTGCTCAGCCCTGTTTTATAATGTGACAATGGAAATATGATAGAATCACCTGGTGGACGATATGTAAACTAACGAAACATGATGGATTGCCTACGAGCTTAAATAATTAATGTAATTAATAGTGAATGTTGGTGACCATAATTTCGAGCACCTGTTGGGAGGTGTAACTGGTACGGGCACTTGGAGAGGAAATTGATAGCGTTGCTGTGTTGCAGATTCTTCGACTAAGAACACAATTCTGGAAGTTGGAATGTTAAAAGGAAAAAGGATCCAGGAGCTGCGTAGTACAGAAGTGTGTTCATTTAATGCCAGCGATTATTCCCTCTCTTTCTCACACACGGTAATCTTTCTTCCCACTCATTAGTCGATTTATTTACGTAACATTCGATATCTTGCTCTGCATCGCCTTCAATAATTTAAGATATCGATGCAAATGTTTGTAATTCACTTCCAACTTAATTAACAAACACTTTTTTTATATAATTATTGCGTTGATCCACGCCATATTTCTACATTTAGATAGTAATTACAACATTGCCTGTCGTTTGTTTAAGACACGACGACTTGTTTGTGTTGCACCCAGCCGAACAAGTGCAAGAAATTAACAGAAACAAGTGCTGCATGCACCAGAGTGCGGTGAGCTGATAGCTGCAACAACTGGGAACACAACCGTCGTGCAGCTCACAAACAGAAGAAGCTGCAGCTAATCACGATATACTGCGAACGCGTCCTAATTAAATTTGCATGGCGCATCGAGGTGACAGCTTTATGCGTCACATTTTAATGCGATGTTTATGTGCAGCAACAACAGGCTTTGAGTTATTAGCCGGCTACACGTCATCATATAACTTCTCTTAGACTACATTCCAGGCTGTTTTAATAGTAATAAATATAAACAATTACTTTCTTCGCAATATGTATGATAAGAACTTTCTTGTGCTAAATTTTAACGTACCTTGTTAACATGTTTCGACCTATTTTGGGTCATTTTCAGAACTGGTCGTTGTTGGTCTTGGCGCCTCTTGCTTCCTGTGAGGGTGCGTTCGTAGTGTAGAGTCAAAGAGTGTATGTGTTTTGAAATTGAGTTGTGTGTTGAGAATATCGTTGACTATACACTACGAACGCACCCTCACAGGAAACATTGCCGTACCAGTTCTGGAGATGACCCAAAATAGGTCGAAACATGTTAACAAGGTACGTTAAAATTTAACACAAGAAAGTTCTTATCATACATATTCCGCCATCATATAATTAATTGAATTTCCTTGCAAACAACTACTGTATCTCGACCAGAACGCCATGTTTTTTTTTTTTTGTGGCCCTTGGCATCATAATATTTTCGAATCTCATTGGTCAATTCCTTTAAATAATTCTCAAGTCAATGATCGTTTGCAACAACTAGACCATACTTACTTACTTTCAAGAAAATCAAAAAAATATTGTAAGCCGTTTGACAATAAAACGTGTAAAGTTTTTAAATCTTGTGAAATGTTGAATTTGACGAAAATTTGATCGTGTACAAACAGCTTTATTCTCTCTAATTTATGAATTCTAGCCGAACTTCTAATAAAATATATTTCTGTACCGAGTAATAATTCTGCAAGTTATCACTTCCAGTTCATGTCTGTACACTCTGTAACACGCTTTTGTATCACTGCCTTTCAGTTTTCTCTCAAACATGTTAACTCCGAAGGACTGAATTCAGCATTGTAACAACATATTTTCTTGTTTATGGTCCCCTTTCATCACTTTGCAGTTAGAAATTCCATTTGCATTGTAGAGCCGAGACACTCAAGCTGACGGTCAGTGGTATAATTTATAACCGAGTGCATTTAAATAAATAGGCACGCACACACACATCTTGAAAACAGCCTTCAAACCATGCAACACAGATTTAACCTCGAAAGATTGAAATAAGTAATGAAATATGAGGAATGGAATTCATTTTTACAATTAAATTATAAATAAAATGTAACAATAACACGATCAGCCGCTATTACATTCATATAAACAATTAAATCACCAAATAACACTGTACATATATTAAACACTGCCGTACACAAGATCGCCATTGCACTTCTCTGGCGTCGAGGTGCAGACAGGGGAGAACGGGGTCACGGAAAGAGGGCCGCACCTTCAGAGGGGGAATGATGTACGATCGCATGTTGCTAATGAATAGGAAATTCTTCAGTACCATCCTTGTAACCCTGACCTCATTCCGAATGATCTCCAAACCAAAGAAAAAGACTGGAAGGATTTCCAAACCAGAGGGCTGAAAGTTTTGACATGTGCGTTAATAGGTGTCATTATACAGAGTGTTTCAGTGGGGAATCCCACTTTTTGAACAAGTCTATTATTTGACTACATAATAAACAATAATGTAACTAACTGTGAACGGTAAGTTATCTTTGACAATAGGTATAACAAGATGTGCTCCAAGTGTTCCTCTCCTCCTGGAGACATATTCTTGCCCGTTTCACCATGTTGTCAGATACACGCCTCAACATGTCTACGTCGATATTGTTTATCGTTGGCAGTAGTGCTAAACCTCTGACAACGTTACCAGGACTTACGAGGTTTTACACTATTGTCTATGTTATTTTGAATGTGATGTTTGTCCGGATATGCTGGATGATTCGTGGTCTGTTCCTGTAAACTATTTTCCTTGAGATAATCACATAGAAAATAATCCGCTGAGGTCAAGACTGGTGACCTTGGAGGCCATATACCTTTCTGAGATAACACGGCCCTCAAAAAAGCTACTGATGTGTTCCATGGATTCATTATAGGTATGTTAAAAATATTCCTACGTAAGTTCGATGTCGTGTAGCTGTTCCACGAAGTCCGTGAAAATGTTCTTATACACTTGATCAGTATTTCCAGTTTCTTCGAAGAAAATTGGCCCAATAATCCTGTGACGGGTATTGCACACCACACTCCAACTTTTTTTGGATGAATTCATGTCTCATGGTACAGATGAGGATTTGCTGAAGCTCATATCATTGTAGTTTCAGAATTTACGTACCCTGAGAGAGAGGTAATATGCCATCTGCACGTATCCACTGAAACGCCTGATTTTGTGCATGACTTCAATATATAGGGTTATTCAAAAGTAAGTTCTCATTTTGAAACAGCTGTATCTTCTGTACTTATCAGCAATTTGGCATTACTGTTTGAAAGGTTTGTGATTTTTTTTATCGATGCGTGTTTCGTTGCTATGGTAACTGTGTCACGCTTGTATAAACAATAATTGTTGTTTAGAATACAGGCGGCAGTAGGTTTTACCTTCACATGATATCAAGGTTACTGTCTGGTGTGGTTTTACGTCAAATTTCATAATAGAATCCTATTTCTATGAAGAAATTGAAAATAGACAAACAAAAACAGTGACGGTAATCGAGCAACGATATTTTTAAAGGTTTCAACCTTTGCAGTACCAGTGTTACCGAATCATGAAATCGAAAACATTGTTTTCATGCAAGACGACACTCCACTTCACATACAAAACAATGTAAAAACACTATTGCGCAACACATTTGGTGATCGTGTAATTAGTATACGCATTTTCCGAACAGTTGGCCTTCTAGGTCACCAGACATAAATCCAGCTGACTATAGGTTATGAGGTTATCCAAAAGAAAAGATATTTCTTAGTAGACCTACTACAGTGAGGAATTGGAACAGTGAATATCGGACGTCATTGAAAACATCCTTAGGAATGTGCTTACTAATGCCATTTACAGCATAGAAGAATGACTGTTTCTTATTGAACAACAAGGTGGTGGTCATATTTAATTTTTTCGTGTTTTAAAAAATCCCATTTCTTTACGAACAAATTGGTGCTTTTATATTTGTTTAACCTAAAAATTTGACAAACGTATTACCATTTCAAAATGGGAACTTACTTTTGAATAATCTTATACTTACAATAAAAGTCACCTCATTAAAAGTGGGATATCCCACTGAAACACATCTGTGACATGAAGTTCCTAAAGTTAGTATCAGTTACTTGACAAGCTGTGAAAAATGTGTGAATAAAATTGGTATGAAAAGTTGTTACGCATACCTCTCTTCCGGAAAACTTGTTTCTTGGCTTACAGAGGTTTCGATAACAATCGAAAATTAAGTTACGGACGCCCCTTACAACTTAGTTGTCATTATTACATACACAATAAAATGATGTTCATAGATAAATTATAAATCAGAGGTCTGCATCGGACGTTTTCGCTCGAGCGCCAAGTACTAGTTCATAGCATAATCCGATAGTAGCGCACATGCATGATGGGTAAAATTGTCACGAGCGATAAATCCTCGAATGGTATAAGCCGAGCGTTAGACATTCGTTCTTGTTACAGTGATGAACTGTGTAGTAACATCATAGATGTTTATCATTTCAAAACTTTGCAGTGTTTAACTAACCTCTCCATAGTACAACTACAAAACTTGCTTTAAAATGTAATATAAATGTTGTAGGTAAATATTTTTTTTTTCCACACAGGAGTGATTTTGTTTTTGCCACATCTGATAGATGTTATTGGATGTAAATGTAATTATTATAAACGGATAAAATATCACGATAATGCAAGAACTGTACCAAGTTTTCTAGTAATAATAATAATAATAATAATAATAATAATAATAATAATAATAATAATAATAATCTCTAATAATTAGTGTATCAATCTTTGCGTCTGTAACAGTTGTGCAGCACAATTATTCGTTTTATTATATTTTCTGTGACGTTATCTCTGTACTAATATTGTTATTAATCTACTGCTATATCAATAATATTTTGTAAAACGTTTCTACATTGTCGCAGTATATAGGCGGAACACTATGTATGGACCTATCATATTATATATGTGGTAAATCAAATATTGAATAATTATTAATTAGCAATAATAATTGTATATCGAAGTTTTTCATACTATTTTATTTATAACTTCATGTTCCTGTTTTGGTACGTTCCATTGACTGTTCCATTAAACGTTTGTCATAAACGCAGAAAATAAAGCCTTATTTTTACCGTGTGAGCAAAACATATGTGTATCTTATCTGTCGCCGTCCATACAAGATAAGACATGTCGGTGAGATGACCTTGTACTGTGCTTCTATTTATTACGAGCGTATCACGACCGATCGTATCTCTCTCGAGGGTGCGACACTCGACCGAGTTCAAGCGAGCGATTTAACTCCAATGCAGCACTCTGTTATAAATGTATTAATATTATGTATAGTAGACTGAAATACTGAAGAAGCTGCTTAACGTACTAGTGGAAGTTCCTGCATTAGGAAATTCCTGTCTGGTATGAGTTTTTTCCGAAGTTAACAAAGAAGAAACCGGAAGTCTATATAAAAGAAGTAATAGCTGACTCCATAGTTGATCATGTTTACCCGTTTAATTTCATTCATCCCATGAAGTCCTACACAATCATGAAGCTCGCTCTACCTAATAAAATGTCACGTACACAAATAAATTAAGCAGATTTTAATATGTAGAACATAATCCTTGTGCTAAGAAGTATAAAATAGTGGACAGGCATTTGGCTGTGGACAACACATCGGCCATAACTTCACTTAAAACAGACCTGCTGGGCAGGAACATAAACACTTAAGAACAAAGTCGTCATTCCTTTTGTGTAATCTGAAACTGCAGCAGAACGCTCTTGTAACTTGTAAACCTGTTAACTTGTACTTTCGTGAAATAGGCCCCAGATAGCGAAGAAGAAATACAGAGACAGCAATGCATGCTGGGAGCAGACAGCTGACTGTCGACAACATTGTGGCTAGCAAAGTAAGCCCGGGTGCTGAGCCTTCCAACTTGTGCGAGGACAGAAAGATGAGCATCGGGCGCCGTAAAAACAACACATAACAACATGTCGGCGCTTGAGAGCTTTCAAGATCTGTGCGCTCGTTCGAAACCCGAATGTCACTCTAGTCCCGTTATGAATTCGATCTCGTGAATTGCATTTCATATGATGTTGCATCGCTATTCATTGCATCGCTAGATCATATATACCCAGATTGCTCAGCCTTATAGGCTTTGACGGTAACAACTTTTGTCAGGCATACTATGCTACCATCTACAGTCTACTGTATACCAGCGTTTCTCAAACTTTTTTGAAGTGAGGACCACTTTTTAAAGTCAGAACAGTTCCGGGGACCACCTTACTCTTGTTCCCTTGGAAAGCAAATTTATCATTTTTGTAGCATATTTTAATACCAGTATACTTATATTTTAAAATAGAATTAATTAATTATAATACTTTCCTAATTATATTTATTGTAGACAATCACAAGTAACTTACAACAAATTCTGTGCATTGTTGATTCATCGCTTGCCTGTTAGCATTTAGTTGTTTGAAATCCTTCTTACGCTAGTAGTTGTCCATGTCTCTGTTAAATAGTGCCCATTATAAATAATGGAAAACTGGCTTCGATCCGGATCTTTGAAAAGAAAGGAACATGAAGATACGCTTCATTTAGGCAGTGCTAATAGTTCAGAAGCTGTGTGTGAAGAAATATATTAATTATAGTGCCATTAAAGAAATATATAAACCTAGTGGTAGCTATTCAAAGAAAAAATACTTTCGTGATTATGACAAGAGTTATTTGAAACTGGGATTTACTTGGTGTGGCAATGAGACTGAACCAAAACCTCAGTGCGTTGTTTGTTACGAACACGCAAGTGTAAAAAGTAAATCTGTCGGATTTTAAAATAGGCGGAGTTTAAAATTTCTTATATCGTCATCTGGAAAAAAAAATAATAATGATAATAAAAATTAATGCAGAAACATGCCCGATTTTCAACAAGTAAAGATGCAATTTGGCACGTTCTATTATTGCTGTACGACGTACAGTACTTGCCCATTTCAATGTGCAGACTGGGTGTCAGCAAAACTATTAAGAAAATCATCAATACTTTGGTCCTCTGTTATGAATTCGGGTGGTCCCTGGCCGGGTCACCTGAAAGACTAGATTTGCATAATATAGGGACATCATTTTATTTTTACTAACATTTTTAATATTAACCTGTCTATACCTTTAGAGAACCGGAAACACCGCTTGCTCCCCCCTCCAAGATTGGAGTTCGATGATACTGGAGTAAAACACAAATCACTCTACTAGGTATAGGAAGGAAGAAAAGTAGTTCATCCATTTACGTAAACTAGGAAATATCGCGATTTTGAGTTTGATAATTTTCATTAGGTTTTTCTTTAATCAAAATACAGTACTGTATTAAGAATAAGTGTTTTTACTCACGAAGTGAGTTATCCATGCGAAAGTATTCATTATGCAGTGTATATTATACTGTCTACAGCACATTAGCGTACAATACAGAGAAAGAAGTTAAATTGAAAAATAATCATGATATGAATATTTAAACACAATTTTGAAAATAGTGGCCGTTTTTTTCGATACAGACTTCAGTTCTTTTGTGCATATTATCGCACTATAGACTATTGCATCTAATTCCAATTACCAGTTTCGTCCTTCGTACTAGTAACTCATGTTGAAATAATTCTGTACCTACTCTACATACTGTAAATTCAATCTTCACTTCTGCCCGACCCGAAAATATAAAATTACTCAGACATGCTATCTACTGTCCGTCCAAGTGGTTATGCCGCAGGATTGTAGAAAGGGAGGAAATCACGTGACAGTTAATTACTTAACGAGGCCATTTTATTTAAGTTAAATTAAACAGCTGTATAATATTACGTAAACTTCCAATTCCTAAGAGAAATTAATGTTTTCAGATAAGAGCTAAGACAGCCCAGCTTTTACAGAGGGGCGAGCAGAAGCAGGTGGGGGAAATCGGGATGCGACGTAGGCAAACGGACAGTACCTGTGCGAAAATATGATTCAATATTGAAAGCTCTTTCGTCACTGGAAAACGCGAACATATTTCTGGAACGTACTATACTCAGTAACTCAGTACTGCTTACTATCTGCGGTCTTGGTTCTGTGTGGAGTTGCAACTTCCTTAGTAGAAGGGGTGGGAGTGAAGTACATTCAAAAACTCAGGTACAATAAAAATTGAAGTAAAAATAAAATGATGTCCCTGTATATACGTCACTGTGTACGTTAACAGAAAACCACAATTCCAAGTCACACTGAGTTTCTGTGCACTCGATGTGGGTCTCTGGCGTTTCGTCAGCCCACGCGAGTTGTGCGGATATAAAGGGAAAAGTTGAGAAGGTGTCGGGTGGAGTTCCCGGGTAGCTCAGTTGGGAGAGCGCTGGTACGTTCAACCATATTTCCCGGGATCGATACCCGGCCCCGGAACAATTTTTCCCTTGAAATTATTCAAATCTGCTTTACAGGAAGCTTCACCTGAAACACTAGATTTGCATACTGTAGCAGTAACCAGGATTTACTAGTACGTACTATTTAGAAAACAGGCCCCCTTGATGTTACATAAAAGTTTGTTGACAAGATAAAATAATGCAAGTCCTTACTACTTACTTACTGGCTTTTAAAGAACACGGAGGTTCATTGCCGCCCTCACATAAGCCCGCCATTGGTCCCTATCCTGAGCAAGATTAATCCATTCTCTATCATCATATCCCACCTACCTCAAATCCATTTTAATATTATCTTCCCATCTACGTCTCGGCCTCCCTAAAGGCCTTTTTCCCTCCGGCCTCCCAACTAACACTCTATATGCATTTCTGGATTCGCCCATACGTGCTACATGCCCTGCCCATCTCAAACGTCTGGATTTAATGTTCCTAATTATGTCGGGTGAAGAATACAATGCGTGCAGTTCTGTGTTGTGTAACTTTCTCCATTCTCCTGTAACTTCATCCCTCTTAGCCCCAAATATTTTCCTAAGCACCTTATTCTCAAACACCCTTAATCTCTGTTCCTCTCTCAAAGTGAGAGTCCAAGTTTCACAACCATACAGAACAACCGGTAATATAACTGTTTTATAAATTCTAACTTTCAGACTTTTTGACAGCAGACTGGATGATAAAAGCTTCTCAACCGAATAATAACAGGCATTTCCCATATTTATTCTGTGTTTAATTTCCTCCCGAGTGTCATTTATATTTGTTACTGTTGCTTCCAGATATTTGAATTTTTCCACCTCTTCGAAGGATAAATATCCAGTTTTTATAGTTCCATTTCGTACTATATTCTGGTCACGAGACATCATATACTTAGTCTTTTCGGGATTTACTTCCAAACCTATCTCTTTACTTGCTTCCAGTAAAATTCCCGTGTTTTCCCTAATCGTTTGTGGATTTTCTCCTAACATATTCACGTCATCCCCATAGACAAGCAGCTGATGTAACCCGTTCAATTCCAAACCCTCTCTGTTATCCTGGACTTTCCTAATGGCATACTCTAGAGCAAAGTTAAAAAGTAAAGATGATAGTGCATCTCCTTGCTTTAGCCCTCAGTGAACTGGAAAAGCATCAGATAGAAACTGACCTATACGAACTCTGCTGTACGTTTCACTGAGACACATTTTAATTAATCGAACTAGATAATACAAATCCTTATTTAACAGATATTTTATCGTAAAGTGTAAATCATTTCTCCATGTCATTGTGAACCAGGCTCCATTGTTGAGTAAAGAAAGGACATAAATCACAGAGTCTTCGTCTCTTACTCAGTTTCTCGTCTGTTCTACAGTGAAACGTAGCAAGTCTATCGTAAATATTTAATACAAATGAGATTTTTTTTGTACACCTCCGCTTCGCTTGCATTATGACACGAGTTTAAATTGAATGCTGAAGAGCGTGGTTCATTCTCGGATCCTGTTATTCAAATACCCGAATTTTTTCTGAACTCCAAATTGAATTGCGGTCGAAAGTCGGGTTGTTGATGGACGCCATGCAGATGAGAGTCGGCCATGCCTCCCTCCCTCAGAAGGAACTCGTCGCTGTATTTCATAATTTATGTGACGGCATCCTGATTTTACCTCAATTAAAACTCGTCGAGCTCAGATGCCGGCGATATGTGGACATTGTTTATGCCGCGCTACATCAACTGCGCAAGATATGTGACAGCCTCAAATTAAACACAACACGTTATGGCCTCTGGGACGACTTCTAATAGATTGCTCGTAAACGCGTTTGCTTTATCTGACTCCACGTCGAGCTGCCAGCATGCCCGCTGCTCTCTCTCTCTCTCTGGAATCCAGGTCATTTTTCTTTCTCCTGTCTGACTCCTTCCTTATGTCTCTCAACTTTTCCGCTTTTCCCTGTCTCCTCTATTTCCTGTCTCCCTGTCTCTCTCTTGTCTACCTGTCTCCGTGTTAGCAGGCTATATCTGTTTCTCTGCTTCATCCTTTCTCCGTCTCTTGATTTCTATCCCTGATCCCTTCCCTGTGTCTGTAACTACAGTATATGTCTCTGAATATAGTAGACTATGTCTGTCTCATCCTGTCCTTGCATATTTCTGACTCCTTGTTTGCTGCATGAGTTCGTGTCTGTAAATATGTTTTAGGGCGCAGTAAAAATTATACAGAAAGCGTTTAATGTATGTATGTATGTATGTATGTATGTATGTATGTATGTATGTACGTACGTACGTATTCACACTGCAAATGGGTATATTACTCGGTGGCAGTGGTAACTAATTACACTCAATAATGACAATTAATAATAAACACAACTAATAAAAAACAATAATTAATAATAATAATAATAATAATAATAATAATAATAATAATAATAACAAAGAACATCCTAAATTAAATGAAGCATGGTCACTTAAAATAACATTTAAAGTAAATCTAATTTGTATCTTAACCCTAACTTCGAACTAAGACCTGCACAAGTACCTTTCGGCACTACACTTATTTCGCTGTCAACTCACTCACTGCACTGATTCTACCTGATTTCACTAACATTTCTAACCATTTCACTGTTCAAATACTTTGCACAGCCACTTCACTGACACCAACACACTTCACTTACACAATAGACTTCACTGACACTACACACTTCACTGACACAACACACTTCCTCACTGATAGAACACTTCAAATAACAAGACATCAATTACACCCTTTAATATACTACCGTCTATTAGTAAAGTCCTTAAGCCTATTTTTAAATACATTTTTGGTTATTGGTAAAGCCTTTAGTAAGTCTGCAGGTAAAGCATTCCAGTCCCTGATAGTACGATTGAGAAAAGAAAACTTTCCAGTGTCCGTCCTCTGCCTTCTTTCCCTCAATTTATATGAGTGGTCGTTCCTTGAAGAGTAATTTGGCGGCTGCAACCTATTTTTTATTTCTCTCCAGGCAGGCTCACCTCTGTATGTTTTGAAGATTGCGCATAATCGAATTCGCGTTCTCCTGTCCGTGAGTGTGTCCCATTTTAATGGTGAATTATTACGACAATACTTGAGAGCCAGTTTTTTAATCTTTTCCAATGTCTTTATATGTTCTAATCTGTAATGTCAATTTAACAAAATAACTTCAAAATAAATAAATATTTCTCTAACTGTAAGGCTCTTCTAGTTATCTGTCTGTATTTTGCATGATAAATTTGAAATAATGGATAACATACGATAACAGCCATGTTCATTCGAATTACAGGTGCCTGTATTCGATATCAAATTATACAGTGTCTAAAGTTTTCGTTTTAGTTCGTGTGTTTACAAACGCCTTCCTTCGGGTAAATGTTATACTCTGTCTATAAAGGCAATAGTTCTGTCTTCAAACATTAAATGGGTACTCATATAGTCTAACCGTGGAAGAATTTGAAGGGAAAATGTGTCAGCATAATAGCCGAAATAATGGAGAGAAGTCACGAAAGTGTTTGCATATTACTGAAACTTATATGAAAGAAAGAGATTGAGCGGCAGAGTCGTGACAAAACTGGCAAAGGAAATAAGACATCAATTATGTGAACATGTGAGTGATGAAACTGGTCTATGGACAATTATTACATGTCCAAGTCAGGGCGAAAAGATTTCATTCTCGCCCACTTCAACCAGTCATCTCTTACTTATACCAGCACTGAATCCTGCACTCCCGGTATGTGCCGGCCACAAGTCTCTCCTCCACACTAAAAACTCTCGTATTCACTTCGCCATCTTGCTCTCTTGGAACGGCTGGGAATTTCCGTGTGTTATGATTAAGGGGAGGATTCCTATGTAATTAAATATTCTTCTTGCGTTTGATAAAACAAAGTTAAACATTTCGAACATGACGTTTCAAGTTTAAAACCTGAATTTTATTTCACATAAAAACACCTATTTTCACAAAAAAAATTATGTTTATTGTTTATTGTTAATAAAATAACATTGACAGAAATACAATCTTAGTTCTTCCCTGAAGGAGTAAAAAACTCGTGCTCAGGGAGATATCTAAACACAAAGATAAACACAAAGATAATTTTTTGACACAAACTGGGTCAAGAAAAAAAAAATTACAGGAATAAATTAAATTTAAATATACAATTTCAATTTTAACAATTTAAGTCATACAAATACATATACATATTAAATCAATATATATTCTTTAAAAATTAAATTCCTAACGCTATTTTTCAAATTCCTGATACTAAAATTTTCCAAATTTGGGTATTTATCAATTATTTTATTGTATAACCTTGGACCAAAGTAGGTACCATGGCTCAGAGCTGTACTTGTGAAACACTTTGGTTCCTCTAGTCGTATAAAATCGGATCTTTTAGCTCCATATTTATGATGATACAATTTGAATTTATTACGGTTTTTATGTATGAAGATTAATAAGGCAATATAATAAATCTGTTTAATTTTCAAAACATTAAAATCAGTAAACAAAAGCTCAGATGAGTAATCAATTGGTTTAAATATATATTTTCAGGAAATCAATTATAAACACATAAATCTTGGAGCTTTTTACTTAAATATTTTTTTACAAGAACTTTTAAATATTTTAAAACTAAATCAACTATATCACTCAGAAGTATGTTATATATTTTTTTAAGAATTCTAGGTTGCTTCGTGTTTCTAAGCGCTGTGTGGTGTATCCGTGATCCATTTTCGTAATAGTATCGCCTCAAGTTCTGAGAACTGCTAGGCAGCATATCAGTGTTATTATTAGAGAATAAATTAACATGGACAAGGAGGAGAGATCTTGCAACACATATTTATTGTTGCTGAAGATGATTTCATTCCACGCTTTGTTTGTGAAACACAACAGATAAGAGCTCCTGTATATGTATTATTTAATTTAAACAAATCTCTCGTCTCTCGCTCATGCCTATGAAGTAAGGCAATACATCTTGTTGTGATTCGCTGTTATCGGGCTTCGTCAATCGATATTCTTCAAGATATACTGAAAGATGGTTTTTTAAAAAACGATTGCCTTTCCTATTAGTAAATCTAAGCTTTTTGTGTGACACTATAAAAAAAACTCGAAACATCCCAAAACCTGTTCTCTGAAACAGGGAGGTGCGTGCCGTGGAAATTAAATTAGACTCGCTACCAGGTTCAGACGTACAATTACTAGGACAAATTCCAGAATGTGTTTGGGAAAAACAGTGGATATAAAAAAATGTGTAAAGTTGCTCAAGTATTGGAGGGTGTGCCTGTAGGTGAAATTGACGGTGTTTGTGTTTTGTGACATTCCTCTCTTTAAATATGCACGTCTGACGTCCTGTGATGTGGAAAGATCGTTTTCACAGTATAAGTCGTTGTTCAGAGATAATCGGCATGCATTTGTGAAGGAGAACTTGGAGATGACCTTTGTTGTTCACTGCAATTCTCGGCCAACTACTAGCACTCAAGTGTGGTTGGTGAGTCCCTAGTAACATTTTTTTAAGCTAAGTAAGATATTTTGTCATACTTAAAAAAATATGTTTTTTTTTATTTTTATCAAATATTTTCGTACTTTTTAGCACATAAAAAATAAATATTTGTAAATTTTTAGCACATAAAAATCCGCTCCCTAGTTATGATTTCCCTCAGATTCACCAGATGTCTCCCAGCATGATCACACCTCGAAATACGTCCGTCAATAATACCATACGAGAAACACGGGCACAATTTTATGCACAGATTTGCTTTGCAGAAGAATACAGAGATGCACTGGGACTTCTTCTCCACTCTGTAGAAACACATTAGCTCCTTCCCACAATGTCTGTGTGGTAACCTGAAAGCCTATGCTCATATCAGTAACTTTTTACCTCAGATGCGAACTTATTAGAAGCGCAGTCGAGCCAGCAAGTCGTCTCGAAACATCGGATACATCCTCAGTCGCAGTCAGAGCCAGGCTGATATCCAGAGCCCCGCCGTTGCCATTCTGACGCTGGAGGTAATGGATGTTTTTATTCAGCGTGGCCGTGAAATAAAATAAATAATAAACAGGTGTAAACTAAAACTGTAATGAAATAAATAATTTATTCGAACAGGTGAAGAGGTAATTGCGGCAGAGGCCACAAATCGACGTCAAGTAATGCGCAGAGCACGATAAACCCGGGGCTTAACTGCCGCAGTCAATTTCTGTGTAGATCACACAGATAAGCATCGCGGGCCCGCGTGACAGCCCCCGGGCGTCCCTGCACATAAATTACGCGGGGGACGCGTGAAATGAATGCCGTATTGCCCCATTACCGGACCTCATGCATCTTGTTATGCACCGCTTTCAGAGGCTCCTTCACTTGTTTTCGTGCTCGTTTCCATGGCAATTCCTCACTGTCGGAAATGAAAACCCGCCAACAAGACGTGTGATCTCTTGTTTTCATGGTGATTAAAATCTCATTGTGTGAAAAATACGCTTTTGTGTTGTTGGTGCGTTCCCATGGTAACCTAACACTGCAGCCCGTTCATAAAACAAGAAAAAATATTATTCCTTTGTTTATGTGCTTCAACATTAATTATAGCGGCAGTGTGCATGTTCTTTTTGTTTGTCAGTCAGTTAGCGACTCGGGGTTCGAGCCTCGGCCGTGGGCTGGTTCGTTATTTCACAAGAGTAGTTAATAATAATAATAATCAGTAATGACCCTCCCTCCTTCAGTAGCGACTGAAAAATATAATAACACAATTTATTCCAATGCTGTAATGAAAATATGCATTTTATGCATTCCTAGTACAGAAAATGAAGATTGTAGGTACTAGAATAACTCTTCTCGGGTTCTCAGCCAGGTGAGTTGGAGATTAGCTTCCAAGCTTTCGACGGCTAGCTCTGCCATCTTCTTCAGGGACGAAGAAGATGGCAGAGCTAGCCGTCGAAAGCTTGGAAGCTAATCTCCAACTCACCTGGCTGAGAACCCGAGAACAGTTATTCTACATCAAACGCCGGGAAAGCCTCAAGTCATACATTGTAGGTACTGTATTTTTCTATTTTTGTACGAAATTTTCTTAAAAAATTATTGAGCCATAACTATGAAAAACGTAAACCATGCACTTTTTATATCGGATCAACAGAAAAAATAGCGGGATATTTAGTAAAACAGATGACAAACTGAAAAAAGAAACAAGTTAAATAAATGCTACTCAGAAGAGATATCTGAATCAGATATGACTAATGTACAAATCCTACTTCATAATGTAATTAGCTTCTGTAATTCTATTATACAAATGTCTTTGGTGTACTTGTATTCCACTCTCAAATTTAAATGCTGCATGCTGCAATAACGAAGGTGATACGTTCCGTAACCATACATTTATTAAGAAACATCAGCATAAATCTTTACTCAAAACAAATGAGTATAAGAACAAGTATAAATGAGCTATTCCATCTCAAATCGACCGAAATATAGAGAAAATTGACCTTACAATTTCTACATACAATGAAACTTTTTTTGTACGTAGACAACTGTGATACAATGTTTGTGCAAAGTTTGAGGAATCAGAACTTCATAGTGTTAAAATTAAAAATATTTAAATTTATCGTATTTTCATAAAATTAGCAACTTTAAACTGTTGTGGCTGCGAAACCCTTTCACCCAATGATCAAAATCATGGTTTATTTTGATGCTGAGAAATTAAAGTTTATATTCACATATAAACAGATTTTCTTACTTTGTATGGAAATGGAAAAATTTAGATTTTTCCTCATTAAGACGCCTCTGGCCAGGAAAAAAATATTTTAAAAATATATAGTTAGATTGCGCATTGAAAGTACAAATAAACACATATTTTTTACTGATGGTATGTTGATAAGAAAGTATTGAAAATATCAAATAAAGAAAATAAATAGTACGCGCGTGAACTAACCAGCTGACTGTGAGGCGGGAGCTAGCCGAGACAAGCAAGGCCAGGAGACATAAACACGTGATGTGTCGTCTAGCAGTCATGGCTGCGCTAGCTTTATCACAGGTTTTCATAAACACAGGAGTAAAATGACGCCCAACGCTCGCTTATCTTCAGCTCTCGGCCAGTGCATGCGGTACTGCGCCGTTCAAGTCTAGGCGTGTGAAAATATTCTATTTAATACCCTCGAAACTTATTACCGTACCACTAAGCAAACAATGCCGAATCCCTCTTAACAATGCAAGGTTTTTCCTCAATATTTTTTTACATTTTTACAAATGGCCAAAAAGCCTTACAGCAAGTAAAATCAGATTATCTGTCTCTCTGTGTACAATAAAAATAAGGATTACTTCTTAACATGCCCTACCAAATGTCAGCTTCAAAATAAGCTCTCGTTCAATATTCTGCAGTAAATGGTTCCAGAGTTTGAGCGCTGAAAGAGGCTTGTTTTTATAAAATACTCTAAATTTGTCGCTCAATAATACGAAAACCGTTTGATTTTCGATAGTATGTTTTTGAAAATGCACTTCCCTCAGCACCTTGTGTAAGTAGGAAAAAAATTAGAGTATAAAAAAATGCGAGGTTTTTTACTGATCGATTTCATAATATGGAATAGCCCATATATAAGTTACATATACATAATTATTTCCAAATGAAATTTGCAACGTTGAATTAAACATATGAAGTCAATAAAAATACGAGTAAAATGCAGTAGATCTGATCTCTGCACAGTGAATAACGACAAGGTTGTGCAATTCACATTTCACGGTTTCTGTTCCCATAGTAACCACGCTTCCTGCTTCTGCTGTGTGAATATCTGCGACAATAACTCAATTTCTGTATAGTAATTTAAAGTCTGGCCCATGGTTACAAGTATTATTTCTCCAAACTCTACAGAGATAATGTTTTTAAATATGAACGGGTTGACGGCGCCTAATCGTTATGAATGCATCTATTAAGAATAAGTCAACAAGCGGGGCGAAGTTAATTATTAAAGCAAGAAGCATAAACAAGTCAACTTATCGCTATTAATTGCGTGTATATGCATATTCATTCCGACTCCCGCTGTAATTAAGTTATGCCTTACTGTGAATTCTGCTATATTTTCTTGAAAGTTATTAGCTTATTTTAAACACTAATGAATATTTATGGACAAGGATTAGAACGGCAAACGAGTGTAACTGGGTTACAACTGGAAACTGATGCTCTGGTTTCAACTAACAAACAAGTTATCTTGTGAATGTAATAATTGGTTTCTACCCAGCTCAATCGACATAATTATCTGACCCCTCTGCAATCTTCTAAGTAAATACGGAAGTGAAATTTAGAGGGGTCGGGATAATTTGGGTACAGAGATTTGTATATTAGTCACAATTTATTGAATAATACTTTACCTAATCTTCAAACAAGTGTAAGATTAATGTATATCGCCTATTTTACAATTGCCTATCATGAAGTATTAAAAGTTTGTGTTGAACACACTGACACTGCCTGGTAACAAAACTGTTTTGTGCGAGATCGTGCGTATTTGCTTGGTTTCCGCACAAAACCAATCCGCGGAAAGTCTAAAATTCCACATTCAGTATTCCCAACCTAACACACATAACAATTTCCCTCTTCTTACCGCTTAAGTGACATATTGATTTTACTGCTTTAGGCTTTTAACATATTATTTTTAGAGACGTTCAATATAGTAATAATTATAAATTGGAAACTTACCACTGCAATTTCACTTAAATTGCACTGTTAATTATTGTTTTTAAATATTTGCAAAAATTAAGTAAACTCTACTACGCCACTAAAGTTACTGCATTCGTGATGCAAGTAACATTAAGGAAGCCGTGAAAAAATCAACAAGATTCCAGATGCCGATGTTATTACTGCAAATGTTATATATAAATAATATTGTTAAAATATTAAAATGAAAAATAAATCATTACATAACCTTACCGTTTCTTTTAAATTCGCATTTATAGACTGGGGGAAAAAAAAAAGACAGACGTATATCACGGCCTGCTGGAGTATAGTAAACACAGAAAACATTTTAAAGCAACAATGTTGAAGATAGATATTTTTGTTTTGCAAATTTTCAGTCATTGAACAGAAACCAAGATGGAGATTTCATTGCAACTAATTAGAAATTCCTCTTTCAGGTATGTAATAAACGATCTTCGCACAAAATAATGTACGATACACGAGCGGTATGTTTTCTTTCAATTCTCGGAAATTAAAAAAGCTCAACTACGTTTCGCTTTTTCAAACTTTTCCTCGTACATGAAAACTTCAACATACCGCTCTTGTAACGCATATTACTATTATTTACCAGTGTCTATAATAACACATCACATTCGAAGCAATACAGCTGTGCACATGTTTAGAATATGTTTTTTAATAAATTCAGCAATATATCATTAACAGTAGGTTAGTAAATTACAATTTACAAACGTGGCGCAATTTGGGTATAAATTATAGTTTAACTGTACACTAACCTAGTTTTCGTTCCAGATCATGCCACGTAGGCTACACATTTTATGATTGGAGAAAGACAAATGAATATCCGAAGTATTTTCTGTCCCTGATTTTAATGGGAAACATTTTAAATTTATAAAACAAGCCTTATGAAGAACTTAAGTTTTGGCTGAAATATTTTTATCTTGTTAGGTCTAATTACAATTTTAAATCCCTATCTAAGTCTGCATTCTGTTGTAGGATACATACACTAACATATGGTTGGGATAATTTGATTTTATAAAGACTTAAAAGTAAGTTTTACTTGAATAATAGGCTTCACATTACACTCAAATTTCCCCATCATTGTGGTAAATTTAGTATAGTTAAACCTAGGATTATTATTATAACAAGAGGCCATGATGGAGATTTATCCTTCGAAGAGGTGGAAAAATTCAAATATCTTGGAGCAACAGTAACAAATATAAATGACACTCGGGAGGAAATTAAACGCAGAATAAATATGGGAAATGCCTGTTATTATTCGGTTGAGAAGCTTTTGTCATCCAGTCTGCTGTCCAAAAATCTGAAAGTTAGAATTTATAAAACAGTTATATTACCGGTTGTTCTGTATGGTTGTGAAACTTGACTCTTACTTTGAGAGAAGAACAGAGATTAAGGGTGTTTGAGAATAAGGTTCTTAGAAAAATATTTAGGGCTAAGAGGGATGAAGTTACAGGAGAATGGAGAAAGTTACACAACACAGAACTGCACGCATTGTATTCTTCACGTAACATAATTAGGAACATTAAATCCAGACGTTTTAGATGGGCAGGGCATGTAGCACGTATGGGCGAATCCAGAAATGCATATAGAGTGTTAGTTGGGAGGCCGGAGGTAAAAAGACCTTTTGAGAGGCCGAGACGTAGATGGAAGGATGATAATATTAAAATGGATTTGAGGGAGATGGGATATGATGATGGAGACTGGATTGGTCTTGCACAGGATAGGGACCGATGGCGGGCTTATGTGAGGGCGGCAATGAACCTTCGGGTTCCTTAAAAGCCATTTGTAAGTAAGTAAATAAGTTAAGAGGCCAACATACTTGAAAATGCAATTGAAGATCACAGTGCTAACATATAAAAAAACTGAATGGAAAATGTTGTCATGGTTATAGTCAATGGATCTGTAAACTTAAAAAAAAAAGGCTGTTTTATACTAAAATTACCTCAACTCACTGTATTAAAATATCAAAATTATTTTTAAAATATTATTGCAACTAGAGAGGAAGTGTTACAATTCTGTATTGTTTAACCGTTTCACGACTTGAAACCAACGAAAATAAATCTTCTTTACATTAGAGACGCAACCTGCAGGAAATATTGCTGTAATGAATTAATAGACAGATGACGCGTTGCTGTCCTCCAATTAGAAGCAGAGGTTGAGTTATTGCGACCAAGTGCTGGATCCGTCGCTGCCACGTAAATGCGCAGCTAAAATTAGGCTACCCTTTAGCTTGCTCATTCGGTAGGAGATACAAAGGAAAAGCATAGCTGCGGGACGAAATGGATGAGACTGCGCATAAAATATTGAACAAACTGTAAGGCTGTAATAGAAAAGTATACCAAAGGAATATTACGTTCAGCAACATCTGAGCAAAAACGAACATTCTGGAAAAAAACACACAATAATAATTATATTAATTCTTAATTTATTTAATAAAAGGAACAACACTTGATTCTGACGAGTTTCACTCTTTGTTAAGTGACTCTTACTTACTTACAAATGGCTTTTAAGGAACCCGGAGGTTCATTGCCGCCCTCACATAAGCCCGCCATCGGTCCATATCCTGTGCAAAATTAATTCAGTCTCTATCATCATAATCCACCTCCCTCAAATCATTTTAATATTATCCTCCCATCTACGTCTCGGCCTCCTGAAAGGTTTTTTTCTCTCTGGCCTCCCAACTAACACTCTATATGCTTTTCTGGATTCGTCCATACGTGCTACATGGCCTGCCCATCTCAAACGTGTGCATTTAATGTTCCTAATTATGTCAGGTGAAGAATACAATGCGTGCAGTTCTGCGTTGTGTAACTTTCTCCATTCTCCTGTAACTTCATCCCTCTTAGCCCCAAATATTTTCCTAAGAACCTTATTCTCAAACACCCTTAATCTCTGTTCCTCTCTCAAAGTTAGAGTCTAAGTTTCACAACAATACAGAACAACAGGTAATATAACTGTTTCATAAATTCTAACTTTCAGATATTTTGACAGCAGAACAGATGACAAAAGCTTTTCAACCGAATAATAACACGCATTCCCCATATTTATTCTGCGTTTAATTTCCTCCCGAGTGTCATTTATACAGGGTGTTTACGGGCTGGTGTTACAAACTTTCAGAGATGATGCTGAAGGGCACATGTATCAATTTGAGATAAGGAACCATGGTCCGGAAATGACTGAGCCGAAAGTTATAAGCAAAAATAGTTGTGTGGAAATGAAATTGTAATTTCGCACCAGGTGCCCTCCTTCCCTTAACTTTTGGAACAGTCGGGGAAAGATGGTTTGGACCGGATGTCTCCTACGTGGGTATCTCCTGGCTTAGTTGCCTCAAGAGTGATGCCTCATTTGTGTTCCAGCCTGTCTTCGGGTAATTGACTAAACAATTATAATTTCATAAAAATTGTCACGTGACCATCTGCTAAACATGAACCTCTCTACAAGCTTTCAATACTACTGTCCCTTTTGTGCCATATTAAGGACACACAGTCACGCACACACGCACGGACAAAATACATACGTACATACTGTGACAGCCACGTGAGATTCGATCTCACGACCGGCAGAAGAAGGGCAAGGTCGGCCGTGGTTCGGCGCAAGTTGCGCGCGCATCTGCTTCCTGGGGCATGTGCTATGGCGTAGAGAGGAGAGGAGAGAGAGCGACCGCGGCAGAGAGGGGAAAAATCCAGAGAATTCGAGAGTGCCGTCTCTGGACATCCGTGGAAATTTCTAGCATCGTACATTCTCGTAGCTATGGTTTGGTTATAAATTACGACACGCGAGTGAACTTGAGCAGTGTTGTGGTAGTCGTTGGACACCAAGCCAGCCAGTCTTGTGTAGTAGTGAAGCCAGCTTCGAGACCGGAGTTCGACTTGAGTGTGTCCGCAGCTGTGTGAGCATCTGAAGCCCTGAGTTCGAGTGCAGTGGACCGCAGTTGGGGGACCTTAGCTCGAAGTCCAGTGGACTGTCTCTGAAGGTCTGGGGTTCGAGATACTGTGAACTCGAGTGACTGAGCTACAAGAACTAGCCAAGGCAAACGAACTGTGAACTGAGAACTGACAGTTTTGATTTGTAAATAGTGCTTTGTGAACATTAGTTAAAATTAGCAGTACATTGTTGTTCTCAATAATCCAAGTAAATTTTCATTGTCGTCTGTGGAGTGCAATAACGAATACCGTGTTACTGTGTGGAGTGGAAATCTCATTGTTGATGGGAGTGTTTACATTCAAATTGTAGAAAGGAGTTATTGTTGTGAGAATAAAACTATATTATTGTTTGGATTAAAAAGTTACAATACTATAGAAATGAGTAATATTTGCAAACATCAGCTTCTGCTTTGTAAGGCATGTGCTTAGAACTTGCAGCGAGGAGAGACGTGGATTAAGTTTAACGGCGTTTGGTGCGAGAGACGTTCTTGCTAGCACGACTTTGTAAGTGAGGATAAATTACCACGGAGCAGCGTTGCATCTGACAGGGAAACTTGTTTAAATTTAGGAGAAGGTATGACTTGGCCGCTGACAGATAGTGCACAGGTGAGATCGCGGGAATAAATTCAGCGTGTCATTTTAAGTATCGCGGCGGCCATAATGACCGGCGCAGTGATACAATGATGCACATCTCGGGCCGTAAAAATCAGCGTCATAAAAGAGAGAAATGCGAGATGTTAGCAGCTATTAAGAGGGCTCGGCATATGGCGGACGGGGAAATTCTTCCTACTAAAATATGCGCAGCTAGAATAAACGTGACTATAAAACTGCGCGGAATTTAAAGCCCCCTTCAAACAGTTGCTCCAGTTTACAAGAATTCCTCCCCTTTTTTAAACTTTCAAGTTTGTTTGTCTCTCCTTCAAAACACATATTTTCATTATGTATTAATATCAGAAAACATAGTATTTATTATTATTATTACTAATATTATTATTATTATTATTATTATTATTATTATTATTATTATTATTATTGTTGTTGTTGTTGTTGTCAAAAAATCTGAAAAATAGAATTTATGAAACAGTTATATTACCGGTTGTTCCTAATGGTTGTGAAACTTGGACTCTCACTTTGAGAGAGGAACATATGAACAGGTATGTAGGGAGACTGTTGTACCTTCAAACACTTTTCATATTTTATTTTTTTAATTTTGGGGAATGAAATTTTTAAATGAAAAATGCTTGAAATAATTATTGGAGATTCCTTTACAACTTTCTGTATGTATTTTCCTGTTTTACAGATCTATTAAGGATGGAAAAAATAAAATGAAGGGATGTGCAATGTGTTCAAAGGTACAACAGGATCATGTACCTTGGAACATACCCTCTTGTAAGTTGGAACACATGGAATATAGGAGGGAGTATAGCTGTAGAAACTGATAATCATATTTAAAATGTATTTTCAATCATAAACCAGAGCAGGCTTCTCTGATATAGATTTTATTTCCTGGCGAAGCAATAACTGCTTCGACAGCTTTCTTCAAGACATCCGAATCAATTGGGGACCTCTTTAATTCCAGACTTACTTCGTGACATGACCTTAAAATAAAAGAAAAACAAAAACCGATAGTATCGTGTAATTTGGAACATGTTCCATGGTACAAGATGTTTTGTTTTCAAAGGTACAAGAGGGTGCACGTTTAAACAAATATGGCTCTGAAAACTAGAGAGTCAAATAAATCATGGAAATTAAAATATCTTATTACTCACTAGATGATAGGGAACACACCGTACTAGAAAGATATTAACAAATGCAATCTGGTTTAGTGTTAGAAAACATACATCAATGAACGAAATGTTTACTTTTGGTACTAAACAACTTATTTTGTCCACGGAACTCACACTTTGCAATAAATCAAACTGAAACTACGACCAGAGCTACTTAGCGGCTTTCTCTACAATCTACTTCAGTTTGAGTCCTCTAGGTAGCAGCAAACATTAAAAAACAAAAAATGTTCAAAGGTACATTATGCTAAAGGTACAACAGTCTCCCCTACTATACATTTTTCTTCCTTTCTTATTCTGCTGAACTTCCCCTTCTCCGACTTACACACCATTGCGGGTAGAGGATGGGAGATTCATCCGGTCGTACACTAGACATCCCACAACTGCTGGCCTCCTTGGTCATGTGGTGAACATGACACAGGGCCACCGCAGAGACATGACAGAGCAAACACAAGAGAACGGACGAACACTTAGTCCCGTGGACAGAAGATAAATTTCTTTCATTACCCAAACTGGGAATCGAAGCTCGGACCGTATAGTTTCGAAGCGCACGCGCTACCCACCTAGACACTGTGTATATAGGCTACATAAAATGGGTTTCAAACATGATACGTTAAAAATTTTAATATTGTGCTACATTCACTATTAAAACTTAAGATGGTACTATTCCTCCGTGACTAGTTTCGATGTCGTATGCACCATTTTTGAGCAGTCTAGTGAGGTTTTGTGCGTTGTTCTCAATACTGACATTTGCTGCAAATTATTTTGGTGTAGAAGCAGTGGAGTAACTTACAAGAAACAAAAGAACGGCCTATTAGTACATAATCATCATCATCATCATCATCATCATCATCATCATCATCATCATCATCATCATCATCATCATCATCATCAAGTCTGCTTTAAAAAACAGATAGATAGAATTTATAAAAGTTTTATTACCAGTCATTCTGTTCTGAATAAGGTTCTCAGGAAAATATTTGGGGCTAAGAGGGATGAAGTTACAGGAGAATGGAGAAAGTTACACAACGCAGAGCTGCACGCATTGTATTCTTCGCCTGACATAATTAGGAACATAAAATCCAGACGTTTGAGATGGGCAGGGCATGTAGCACGTATGGGCGAATCCAGAAATGCATATAGAGTGTTAGGTGCAAGACCTGAGGGGGAAAAAGGTCTTTGGGGAGGCCGAGACGTAGATGGGAGGATAATATTCAGATGCAAATAGAAAGGATACAGAAAAGGTTTTTACGTTATATTTAAAAAAAAAAAAACATCACGTGTCGTCTCATGAAAAGCAAATTTCATATAATCAGTTACTTTTCCAATTTAATTATAGAACTTTAAAATCTCTTCGATTAATAAATAGCCAAATTTTACTCTATAAGACTGTTAACGGTATATTGAATAACTGTGATTTTCTTAAATTGCTTCAGTTCAATGTAAAAGAAACAGAATTACGTCATAGGCAATCTTTTGTTATTCCCATTCCTGGAACTGTTTTCTTCAAGAACTCTCCATTGTTTGTTATGTGTAAAACTTAGAACTCTCTGTCTTTAAACTGTGATTCCCAATTAGATTTCAGTTTAACAGTTGACAAATTTAATACAATATTAAAAAGAATTGTATTTCCTTAGATATTTAAATTATGAAGAAGTGTATTATAATGTTTTCACTCTAGCTTTTAAATAATTTTGCATCATTATATTATTTGGCACTATATTAACTGCAATATTATATTCTAGCATCTATTACCGTTATGTATTTTCTTTCTTTCGTTTGTGTTATTTGTTTTTTTTTCTTATTATGTATTTTGTGTATGTATCTGTGTAAGCCACCTGTAATTGGAAGCCTGCTTCTGTTGGTGGTGAATTCAAATAAATAAATAAATAAATAAATAAATAAATAAATAAATAAATAAATAAATAATTAAATAAATAAGTAAATAAGTTAATAAATAAGTAAATAAATAAATAAGTAAATAAATAAATAAGTACATAAATAAATAAATAAATACATAAATAAGTAAATAAATAAATAAGTAAATAAATAAATAAGTACATAAATAAATACATAAATAAGTAAATAAATAAATAAGTAAATAAATAAATAAATAAAGTAAATAAATAAGTAAATAAATAAGTAAGTAAATAAATAAATAAATAAGTAAATAAATAAATAAGTAAGTAAATAAATAAATAAGTAAATAAATAAATAAGTAAATAAATAAATAAGTAAATAAATAAATAAGTAAATAAATAAATAAGTAAATAAATAAATAAATAAGTAAATAAATAAATAAATGAATAAGTAAGTAAATAAATAAGTAAGTAAATAAATAAATAAGTAAGTAAATAAATAAATAAGTAAATAAATAAATAAATAAATAAGTAAATAAATAAATAAATAAATAAGTAAATAAATAAATAAATAAATAAGTAAGTAAATAAATAAATAAATAAGTAAATAAATAAGTAAATAAATAAATAAATCAGTAAATAAATAAATAAGTAAATAAATAAATAAATACGTTAATAAATAAGTAAATAAATAAATAAGTAAATAAATAAATAGATAAGTAAATAAATAAATAAATAAGTAAATAAATAAATAAATATTAAATAAGTAAATAAATAAATAAATAAGTAAATACATAAATAAATAAATAAATAAATAAATAAATAAATAAGTAAATAAATAAATAAATAAGTAAATAAATAAGTAAATACATAAATAAATAAATAAGTAAATAAATAAATAAGTATATAAATAAATAAGTAAATAAATAAATACATAAATAAGTAAATAAATAAATAAGTAAATAAATAAATAAATAAACAAATAAGTAAATAAATAAATAAATAAGTAAATAAATAAATAAATAAATTTGAGGGAAGTGGGATATGTTGATAGGGACTGGATTAACCTGCTCTGGGACCGATGGCGGGCTTGTGTGAGGGCGGCAATGAACATCCTGGTTCTCTAAAAGTAATCTGTATTATTATTATTATTATTATTATTATTATTATTATTATTATTATTATTATTATTAGCAAAGATTAGCTTGAACAGCTTTAAACCGAATTGTAAGCTTCATTTTTCTTAGTTGCTCTTGTCAACTGAAGTAAGGACTGTATCATTCCAAAGATTTGTCAGCATTACAAGGCACAGAGAATGATGAAGAGGCCAACCTTCTGGTCTTAACAAGAGCAGACAAGCTGACAAGCAATTCACAGATAGCTTGAAAGCAGTTGGCAACCCTGTCTGCAATGAAATATGTGGAGCAACCGGCTCAGTCGTGTAGAGATATGGACCCAACCTGTCAGCAAGGAGCGGTTGCTGGTGGACACCCGGTAGCACCGCGGCCGAGGTCTGCCTTCTGACGGTGATGTATGGGCTCGAGATCACGCAATAAATTCCCCTCCAGGGTCACATCTTCCTCGGGGCCGGTACACAGTTTGTTCTGGCTGTCTGCTCCACAGTACAGACGGTGCAATTATCTGAACACCTTCCGCACTGACAATACTTGTAGTCTTCAAATTAATACATTTTCATTCATTCATTAGGTCTTCAACCAATTTTTCTCGCATTAAATCTGGATACGTACAATATAAGTTAACCGGAGCTGTCAAATCCACTTACACTGAGCTTTGCAACTCTGGAGAGAGAAGAATTACTATATAAGAATGTGGCAGATGTGATGGTATTTTGCATTCGACAGATAATGGAGAAAAAATGGGAGTATAAGGGTACAGTGCATCAGTTATTCATAGATTTCAAAAAGGCATATCACTCGGTTAAGAGAGACGTTTTCTATGATATTCTTATTGAATTTGGTATTCCCAAGAAACTAGTTCGATTAATTAAAATGTGTCTCAATGAAATGTACAGCAAAGTCCGTATAGGTCAGTTTCTGTCAGATCCACTTCCAATTCACTGTGGGCTAAAGCAAGGAGATGCACTATCACCTTTACTTTTTAACTTTGCTCTAGAGTATGCCATTAGGAAAGTTCAGGATAACAGAGAGGGTTTGGAATTGAACGGATTAGGCCTACATCAGCTGCTTGTCTATGCGGATGACGTGAATATGTTAGGAGAAAATCCACAAACGATTAGGGAAAACACGGGAATTTTACTGGAAGCAAGTAAAGAGATAGGTTTGGAAGTAAATCCCGAAAAGACAAAGTATATGATTATGTCTCGTGACGAGAATATTGTACGAAATGGAAATATAAAAATTGGAAATTTATCTTTTGAAGAGGTGGAGAAGTACAAATATCTGGGAGCAACAGTAACAAACGTAAATGATACTCGGGGGGAAATTAAACACAGAATAAATATGGGAAATGCCTGTTATTATTCGGTTGAGAAAGTTTTATCATCCAGTCTACTGTCAAAAAATCTGAAAGTTAGAATTTATAAAACAGTTATATTACCGGTTCTTCTGTATGGTTGTGAAACTTGGACTCTCACTTTGAGAGAGGAACACAGGTTAAGGGTGTTTGAGAATAAGGTGCTTAGGAAAATATTTGGGGCTAAGAGGGATGAAGTTACAGGAGAATGGAGAAAGTTACACAACGCAGAACTGCACGCATTGTATTCTTCACCTGACATAATTAGGAACATAAAATCCAGACGTTTGAGACGGGCAAGGCATGTAGCACGTATGGGCGAATCCAGAAATGCATATAGAGTGTTAGTTGGGAGGCCGAGACGTAGATGGGATGATAATATTAAAATGGATTTGAGGGAGGTGGGATATGATGATAGAGAATGGATTAATCTTGCTCAGGATAGGGATCAATGGCGGGCTTATGTGAGGGCGGCAATGAACCTCCGGGTTCCATAAAGCCAGTAATTAAGTAAGGCAGATGTGATGGAAACATCGGGGACACGGTAGGGAAGTTACGCGTAAAATACAGGTACAAATGCGTAATTTATGTCATAAATATAAAAGATGAAATAAATTGAAACTTGCAATACATTAAATAACAAAAGTTTTGAATACTGTTTCCCAGACTACCATAAACTTCATTCGAGCTCATCATAAGCGTATTAAGTCTTCGTTTCTTCTATCATTTGAAACGATATGCCGACACCACACAGTGTTTCCGCGCCGACACAGACTCCACTAGGCCTAGTCATCAGAGGTTGCCGGCGGTTTTCATAATTTTGTCATTGTTTCTCACTGTTACCACCAGCATTTTTTGTCGTTATATATTTTTTCCGAGCTCATATCATTCTGATAAAGAATTTTATCTTTGTGCATTTACTTTCCTTTATCTGCTGACCGAAGAAGTGTTCACAGAGGCCAATATTAAGGGAAAACACAAAATTTGTTGTTCTTTTGAGAACTCTGTGAAACTTTCCCAGAGGCGGCACCTTTCTTCTAATACACACTTCTAAATTGTTCCTAATCATATTGTGACCTGATAGTTTAGAAATTTTAAAAGACTGGAATGACATAATCGGCTTCAGTTCACAGCATAGATCCGAAGCGTTCAGTAAGAGTTAATAATCAGTGATTTCATGCTTAGTGACACCCTGTAGCGAATTAACAATGAAATTTGAACACGACATGTCGTATGCAGGTAGGTCTTTGCATAGCAAGTGTCAAGAATTTGGTTTTATTCCCACAAAACTAGAATAGATAATATAAGATAATAACTGCCTCCCATTGGAGGTAGCCCAAAAGGACTCAGTATAGTCTCCTACATGAATTTTACAATATTAAATGTTTACATAAGTTTTGTAGAAGAAAATTAAAATAAACATATAGGCCTATGAATTGTAAAGTGAAGAAAAAAAAATTAAACAGAGTGAATATGATGACTAAGGAGCGGATTCCTATGTAATTAAATATTCTTTTTGCGTGTGACAAAACACAATTAACAAAGTTAAAAATTCCGAACATGAAGTTTCAAGTTTAAAACCCGAATTTTATTTCACATAAAAACACATATTTTCACAAAAAAATTATGTAAATGCATATTTTAAGGAAATCTATTATAAACACATTAAAGCTTGGAGTTTTTTTACTTAAATAATTTTTTACAAGAATTTTTAAATATTTTAAAATCAATTATATCACTCAGAAGTAAGTTATCTTTTTTTAGGAATTCTTGGTTTCTTCGTGTTTCTAAGCGCTGTGTGGTGTATCCGTGGTACATTTTCGTAATAGTATCGCCACAAGTTCTGAGAACTGCTAGGCAGCATATCAGTGTTATTATTAGAGAATAAATTAACATGGACAAGGAGGAGAGATCTTGCAACACATGTTTATTGTTGCTGAAGATGATTTCATTCCACGCTTTGTTTGTGAAACACAACAGATAAGAGCTCGGGTATGAACATTATTTAATTTAAACAAATCTCTCGCCTCTTGCTCATGTCTATCGAGTAAGGCAATATATCTTCTTGTGATTCCTCGTTATCGGGCTTCGTCAATCGATATCCTCCAAGATATACTGAAAGATGGTTGTTTAAAAAACGGTTTGGCTTTCCTATTAGCAAATCTAAGCTTTTTGTGTGACACCATAAAAAACTCGAAACATCCAAAAACCTGTTGTCTGAAACAGGGAGGTGCGTGCCGTGGAAATTAAACTAGACTCGCTACCAGGTTCAGATGTACAAGTACTAAGGGACAAATTCGAGAATGTGTTTGGAAAAAACGGTGGATATAAAAAAATGTGTAAAGTTGCTCAAGTATTGGAAGATGTGTCTGTAGGTGAAATTGACGGTGTTTGTGTTTGTGACATTCCTCTCTTTAAATATGCACGTCTGACGTCCTGTGATGTGGAAAGATCGTTTTCACAGTATAAGTCGTTGTTCAGAGATAATCGGTATGCATTTGTGATGGAGAATTTGGAGATGATCTTTGTTGTTCACTGCAATTCTCGGCCAACTACTAGCACTCAAGTGTGGTTGGTGAGTACCTAGTAACATTTTTTTTTTCAAGCTAAGTAAGGTATTTTTGTCATATTTAAAATAAATATTTTTTTTAATTTTAGCAAATATTTTCGTACTTTTTACCACATAAAAATAAATATATTTAAATTTTTAGCACATAAAAATCCGCTCCCTAATGATGACTCAGAATTTGGCAAGAGCGTTTCAAAACTGAAGTTATGATGTCAGCAGTAAGTGTCTGTGGTAGTTCAAAAGTCTTCCTGAAGCGTTCAAAGAACTTGGGAATCACACCACGAGCTCCAATAAGAAGACCAATCACCTCAATGTCTCCAAGCTGGTATTTTGCTTTGAAGTAATCAACTGTTGGCAGATAAATGTTGATCTTTTCTTGATTGACATCCTCCGGCCGGCTACTCCCCGTTTCAATCCTTATGGTAGGATCAATTATATATCCTTTCTTGGTAGTCTGGGAATACGCTATGATGTCAATACGTCTAGAGGAGCCATTAGTAGCAAGGTAAAAAACTTCCTCTTCTGCTATCCAAGACTTTTTTTCTTAAAGCATTTGCAATTAAGGATCGAACATGATGGTGTCTGGCATTTCGGAGGAGTAAACCTCTGTTACACTGACCTAGGACGTGGGCAAGGGTTTCAGTCTCCGGGCAGCCATGTCTGCACCGGGATCCGTCCAAAGAGCGACCAGGTACTCCTCTAACTGCTGCTAAATTGGCATTCATTTTGAGGCAGGTTACTCATTCAGATGTAGATAGTCCAGACTTATTAAAAATCCAGGCGTTGGCTTTAGGTACATATTACTAAGCAAAATGTACATTTTGTGGCTTGATAATTAAAACCATGGCAACACAGCGTCTTCAAGTGTACAGAAAAGTATGTAACTTAATAATTTACTTCCATGAAAATAATTTATTACGCCGAGTAAAAAGTCGTGTAAAATATTAGTTTTTCTACGCGACGTAAATCACGTGTAATTTACATCAAATAAGCATCATGTAACTTACGCGGGCAACCCTATTAGGGCACTTCAACTGCTGCTATAAATAGCATCATGACACTTGCTTCAGTTGTCACATCGTCTTTATATTGATTAGCCCCTCGTAGGTCTAAGCAGCGTCCAACGGACTTTGAATTTGTTTCAATAGACTTCTTTTAAAATTATCTCGCCATTATACCAACAATTTTGTTCAAAATGTTCTTATCTTGTTGTCTGTCCCTTTTAATACTTAAATCTTACATGGAGGTGCAAAATTGTTGTGTTTTCGTAGATATTTATAAGTATGTGCACAGAAAGGCTCCGTGATTACCAACGGGTATGATTTCGTAACGTCCCGTACCGTGGCGTCGTGGTCTAAGCCTGAACGCGCGTTACGGGATGCGTGCTGGTTCGAGTCCTCATGGGGAATGAATTTTCTCATTAAATATCACCCAGTGTATGGAACCTGTGCGCACCCAGCATCGTAATAAATTTGGGAAGCTACAGGTCGCGAAATCCAGTTCCGCGAGATATAATGGTTGGGGATCATCGTGCTAACCACACGATACTTCCGTTCTGGTACTACTACTACTACTACTACTACTACTACTACTACTACTACTACTACTACTACTACTACTACTACTACTACTACTGCTGCTGCTACTACCACCACCACTAGGGCCAACCATTTCGAGCACGTATTCTGCTCCATAAAATAGCAGTTAATGTCACGATAGCTTGTTCAGATCTTTCTGGCGCACCTTTTGACGTCACATGTATTCAATAGAAACGTGTTAACGCTTCCATTCACACTCAAACAATCTCTCACCGGGCATTGAAGCGGCGGTCGGCTATTAACGAATCCAGGCGATTGACTCTCTCAATGGAGACGCTTTAATTCACGTCCCGACCGCATAATGGAGTGGCGCTAGTGTGCGATTATTCACAAGGTCGAGAAAAATCCACAGTTCAACAGTTCTCCATTAATCCCGCAGAGGGCAGGTCACGTGAGAGAACAGAGAGAGAGAGAGAGAGAGAGAGAGAGAGAGAAAGAGAGACGGAGAGAATTATACGACTTTGAAAAGTTCTTCCATAATTCTGAAGCTCTCGCGATTTATTGGCAGTTTATGTCCCGCAAGATGGATAGGGCTCTCTGCGTTGCCATGGAGATGTAGCTGGCAACAATCGCCGTCACAGAAGTCTAATATATGGCCGCGATATATTGAAACCTACTTCTTTTTTATTTAAAACTGCTAGCAGACACTTTCTGCTGCCTAACCTCATACGTCCTTCCACGGCTGATCGTAAATTATCTTGCGGAGGAACAATGGGAACTTGGGAGGTCGCCATATTGCATGTAATACAACGTGTTGTAACAAGATAGACCAACTGAAGTGACAATTCAGGCACGTTCCGTACCGTAACATGTAATCTCATCTTCACATTGTTTTCCACAAACCTACCCGACCAGACGAAATTGATGCAACTATTGGCAAAATCAATCATGACTTGAATCAAGTTTCTTCATGGGTGAAAAAGTTCGGACTTAGGTTAAATGCTAGTAAGTCACAAGCTGTAATAATTGGACGTAAGAGACTACTGAACACAATGAACGACAGACATATCCCAATTATTACAGTAAATAATGCCACTATTCCGTACCACTCCGTCGTCAGAAACCTCGGTATTTTCCTGGACGAAAATTTATATTGGGAATGCCAAATAAAGAAATATCCAAGAGAGTGTGCTATACCACGCATTCTCTTAACCCATTCAGAAACTTCCTCCCGCCAGAATTAAAACAGACTTTAGTGCAAACCCTCGTACTACCACTGTTTGACTATTGCGACGTAATACTTACAGACTTGACAACTGACCTTTCGAACAAGCTGCAGCGTGTGCACAATATGTGTGTCAGATTCATCAGCAATGCCCACAAATTTGACCACATTACACCCTCGTTCAAATCTTTTACATTAGTAACCGTAGAACAGTTCATTCGCTGTCTCTTCTGTTTCGAGTTCTCCACACTTCTATTCCAAATTATCTTCGTTCCCGGTTTAACTACTTATCCTCTAATCACAATCTAAACACCAGGTCACAGGAGAGCCAAATCCTAGCAATTACTGCCCATAGAACATCCCATTATTCGTCCTCTTTTACTGTCTCCGTCCCCCGTGAATGGAATTCTCTACCTCAGATGATTAGTGGCTGCCAGACAATAACCACTTTCAAGAAAAGGCTAAACGATTTCTTACGGGCGCGGTGAAATTGAAGTTATACTTGTGATCGAGTTTAATAATTTAATTTAATTTAGGTATGACTATCATTACTATTATTATTATTATTATTATTATTATTATTATTATTATTATTATTATTATTATTATTATTACATAATTATTTTATTCGTGTTGTGAAGATGGAAAGAATTGTCATTGTATTATATTAATTATGTATTATATTGTCTTGTATTGTAGTATTATATTGCTTTGAATTGTATTGTATTGTATTAATTATGTTATATTCATAGCATTTTAGTACTTTTCTATCATACTGGTTGAGTAGAAGAGAAGGCCGAATGGCCTTAACTTTGCCAGTTAAAATAAAATTATTATTATTATTATTATTATTATTATTATTATTATTATTATTATTATTATTACTACTACAAGATTTAAGAGTTGATATTGGTACTCGCACGACCCAGTTCTACAGCCCAGATAATGAGACAGAACGTCAGCATTCTTCATGGTATTCAGCAGGAGCCGATAGAAACAAGGATGCGTCTGTTTACAGACGGTCTTACTTATTTTTATACTAGACTTATGCAAGGTTGGGAAAGAAAACGTTACTAATAAACCATGCATAAGCGATGGATGTATAAACAGTCTGTAACTATACATGGGAATTGCTTTGCTGTACTTATATAAACGAAACCCCTTGTTTAAGCCTTTTTATAGAGAAAAAATGGCCGCCCCTCTAACAGCTGTTCGTATCGATTGTCATTTTATGATGATGGTTGCCTAGTAACCAAAGAAGAACAAACCAAAGAGCACTGAACAATTAGAATATATTGTTGTAGCTGTACCCTTTTATCAAAATATAGCGTGGTAATCGATCAGGCCCAGTTGTACTATCGATATTCAGAGCGGCACACTAGCGCGCTCTACCGGATGCAATAGAGAACCTCAGATATTCTATTACCTTTCGTAATGAAGTAATGACAAAACTATGACGTAGGTGTGTAACAGTTGTACTGTTATACACGACGTATGTAGTGATTATTAGTAAGGAATTTACACACGACTTATAAACGAGCTACTCATTGTGTAAATATAAGACAGTTAAACGTCTATATAAGAGTTTTTATTAGTAAGACGGAGAGAACATGACCGGTCTAGGTTTCAGTTTACCTCCGACCGCACACTGTGCTCTGCACCGCGCCACTTTGCATTGTGGTACCTGCTACAATCTCCCTTTATCATTCCCACTCCGCGCTCTTTTTTCCACACTAAATGACGTCACAATTGAGTCACGAACATTAACAGTAAAAAATTAAAGAAAATGAAAAGATAAACAAAGATAAGACTTAAAATTAATCAGTACCGATAAAAAATCAATAAATCATTAATAATTTCTACGATATCTTAATTTCTAGCAGGATCAAAACAAGGAAAAATTAAGCTATTCCAGGAAAAAAAATATACATATGCTATGACATCAGTAGCACAGATTATTATTATTATTATTATTATTATTATTATTATTATTATTATTATTATTGTTATAATTATTAATATTAATTCTTATTTTATAACTTTGGCTTCTGAATAAGTTTCTGTTCTCGAAAATAGGTCAACTTCCTCACTTAATGAATTAGAGTTGCTTAAAATTGTAATAAATTAATAATGAGTTCATATGAAATGCATTTCTCGGTCTTGGGATATTTAAATAACACATTTCTTCTAGATCTAACTGGAGAGGAATAAAATGGAATCAGTTCAGTATTTCAGCGGAATCAGTACTATTTGCCAATAGGCCTAGTTTTATTCAGGTTTACTTACTTACAAATGGCTTTTTAAGGAACCCAGAGGTTCATTGCAGCCCTCCCATAAGCCCGCCATCGGTCCCTATCCTGAGCAACATTAATCCCAGTCCCTACTATCATATCCAACCTCCCTCAAATCCATTTAATATTATCCTCCCATCTATGTCTCGGTCTCCCCAAAAGTCTTTTTCCCTCCCAACACTCTATATGCATTTCTGTATGTGTTAGGCCTACATGCCCTGCCCATCTCAAACCCCTGGATTTAGTGTTCTTAATTATGTTAGGTGAAGAACAAAATGCGTGCAGCTCTGCATTGTGTAACTTTCTGCATTCTCCTGTAACTTCATCCCTCTTAGTCTCCTCAGTTCGTTCACCACAAATGCAACTCGGCCATGGTCGAGATCTGAACTCGGGACCGTACGGTCGCAAGCCAGCACTATGTCAATGAAGCTGCTAAAGCGGTCAAGTAGGTCCACCAAAAATACGAAATGGCTGTATTATGTATTAGTCATCTTCTTCTTACAGGATATTTTCCACGGAACGCCATTTATATCTTGGATGTATGATACTAGATAAAAATGGGCGAACAAGCTTATAATTTGCTATGGATTTTAATAGATCACGCTGTGTATAATATGAGGTAAATAATCAAACACGCTTAAGCCTATCAACTGCTATGAATTGTTAAAAGTCACCCTGTGTATGATATCAGATAAACGGGCAAACACACTTATAAATTGCTACGGATTGTAATAGACCATTCTGTATATGATATTAGATAAATAAGTGATCACGCTTACCAATTGTTATTCATAGAAGTAATAGATTATCCTGTCTCTGATACTAGATAAATTAGCAAACAAACTTATAAATTCCTATGGATTTTAATGAACGACCCTGTGTATGATATGAGGTAAATAGGCAAACACGCTTCAGCCTATCAACTACTATGAATTATTAAAAGCCATTCTGTGTATGGTATCAGATAAACAGGCAAACACGCATATAAATTTCTATGGATTGTAATAGACCACCCTGTGTATGATGTATGATATAAGATAAATAGGCAAACACGCTTATCAACTGCTATACATTGTTAAAGATCACCCTGTGTATGATATTAGATAAACGGGCAAACACGATTATAAATTGCTATGGATTTTAATACACCACTCTGTGTATGATACAGTACAAGATAAATAGGGAAACACGCTTATCAACTACTATACATTGTTAAAAACCACCCTGTATATATTAGATAAACGGGCAAATACGATTATAAATTGCTATGGATTTTAATAGACCACCGTGTGTTTTTTGTACAGTACAAGATAAATAGGGAAACACGCTTATCAACTACTATGCATTGTTAAAAACCAACCTGTATATATTAGATAAACGGGAAATCACGATTATAAATTGCTATGGATTTTAATAGACCACCGTGTGTTTGATACAGTACAAGATAAATAGGGAAACACGCTTATCAACTACTATGCATTGTTAAAAACCACCCTGTATATATTAGATAAACGGGCAAACACGATTATAAATTGCTATGGATTTTAATAGACAACCGTGTGTTTGATACAGTACAAGATAAATAGGGAAACACGCTTATCAACTACTATGCATTGTTAAAAACCACCCTGTATATATTAGATAAACGGGAAAACACGATTATAAATTGCTATGGATTTTAATAGACCACCGTGTGTATGATTCAGTACAAGATAAATAGGGAAACACGCTTATCAACTACTATGCATTGTTAAAAACCACTCTGTATATATTAGATAAACGGGCAAACACGATTATAAATTGCTATGGATTTTAATAGACCACCGTGTGTTTTATACAGTACAAGATAAATAGGGAAACACGCTTATCAACTACTATGCATTGTTAAAAACCAGCCTGTATATATTACATAAACGGGCAAATACGATTATACATTGATATGGATTATAATAAACGTGTGTTTGATACAGTACAAAATAAATAGGAAAACACGCTTATCAACTACTATGCATTGTCAAAAACCACCCTGTATATATTAGATAAACGGGAAAACACGATTATAAATTGCTATGGATTTTAATAGACCACCGTGTGTATGTTTCAGTACAAGATAAATAGGGAAACACGCTTATCAACTACTATGCATTGTTAAAAACCACCCTGTATATATTAGATAAACGGGCAAACACGATTATAAATTGCTATGGATTTTAATAGACCACCGTGTGTATGATACAGTACAAGATAAATAGGGAAACACGCTTATCAACTTCAGTCGATCTGGTTGGCGAGTTGGTAGAGCGCTGGCTTTCTATGCCCAAGGTTGCGGGTTCGATCCCGGGCCAGGTCGATGGCATTTAAGTGTGCTTAAATGCGACAGGCTCATGTCAGTAGATTTACTGGCATGTAAAAGAACTCCTGCGGGACAAAATTCCGGCACATCCGGCGACGCTGATATAACCTCTGCAGTTGCGAGCGTCGTTAAATAAACCATAACATTTAACACTTATCAACTGCATTGTTAAAGACCACCCTGTGTAGGCCTATATTAGGTAAACTGGCAAACACGATTATAAATCAGTGTGCATTCCATTGCCTATATTACATGATTCGAGGAACAGATCTTCAATTGGTATGCATTACTCTGTGGATGGTAAGCACCTCATGCGGTAGTGATAAGATAATGGAAAATTACAGAACATTACATGGATGAAATCTTTCTCCAACATCTGATGTGACCGCCGGGATTGCAACCGATGGCCGTGGGCTGTGATCGCCCCCCCCCCCCCAGGCTCGCTGACAGCCCGCGCATTAGTTTATGTTTTAATTGACTGTCCGCAGAGCCAAGACGCACGTTCCCTCATTTAGACTGTCATTTGTCTTGTCGGCGTTTAGAAAGAAACAGAAGAACTCTATTTCTGAGCGGAGAGAATGCTGCTTTGAGACACACAAACGCCTTGTCGCACGTCTAGGAACTGCCGGCTAGAACTTTGTCAGCCACAGTCTATGGGGGTCTGACGATAGCGTTCATATTTCACAAGAATAAACTAGAAAGACTGTTCCTGTGGGCGTGCGGTGTTGCCGACAATGATAAAGAACTAATAACAAGGGAAAAACGAAAGATGCATAATCACGACAGAAAGAGCAGGAACAGACATTTCTGACTTTATCTTTGATTTGCAGTGAAAACGAGACAGAAACGTTTTTCGGCCAACTGAAGTAAGGCACCTGATCGAAGTCAAACCTTTTTCAAGTCAAGATATTTCAGAGTTTGAGCAGTTTTAATAAGAGTATGAAGTACAAACATTGGGTTCAATTAATCACATACTTCTTAACTTCGAGGTAAGCAACAACGCTCTAAATTTGTTCTGATATCAGTGGGGCGGACCTCTAAGTCCAGCAAGCCTTCGTTTTAGATTGTTATATAAAACGTTTCGCTGGGGTCTGGGCCGATAAAGACGCATGCATGCGTGCCATAGTTCAACACACATAATTTTTATCAATAATTATCATCATCATCATCATCATCATCATCATCATCATCATAAACAACACGGTTTAAGCCATAAGGCCTGTTCCGTCTCCATACGTAATCTCAATGTTAAAATTAAAATTGGTCACTCCATCTCTTTCTAGGTCGACCGATGTCTCTTCTACCTCTTGGTTGATGTTCATATATTATTTGTGGAATACGGTTTTGTTCCATTCTGGTAATATGGTCATGCCATCTATTTATATATTCTTGTGTTGTTGTTGTTGTTACCCTTGTCATATTTAGTTCTTCACGTATTTCTGTATTTCTTTTATGGTGGAGTAGACTGTAACCTGCCAATGGTCTGAGCAGTCTCATTTCCGCTGCTTCCATTCTTTTCTTTTGCTTCTCAGTCAAAGTCCAGATCTCAGATCCATAGATTAATGGATATGGCAAGTACTTTACCAAATTTTAAAACTGTTTCCTTGCCGCAGAGTGTTCTTTTGATGGTTCCTACCAGCTGTTGGAATTTAGGAAGTTTTATTTCTACATCAGATGTTTTATCATATGATATATTACAGCCAAGGTAGTTAAAATTGTTAACTTGCTCAATAGGCTCATTATTTATTACAATTTTCGTTCTTAGAGGCATTTTTCCCTGAAATCCCATTACTTTCGTTTTCTTCGTTGAGATCTTTAGGTCATAATTGCAGGCTATCTGAATGAGTTGAAATACTGCCCGTTTGCAGGTCATCCTCTGAATTAGCAAATACAACCTGATCATCTGCGAATAAGATCGTATTTACAGGTGTATTGTTTATTATAAAATGTGAACTTAGTTCTCTTTGCCAAATTCTGACAATTTCGTCAATATATTAATTAAAGAGAGTAGGTGACAATGTACTTGCTATTTGGGAAAAGAAATTGTACCAGAACAATGGAAGGAGTCCATAATTGTACCTATTTTTAAAAAGGGTGACAAAACCAACTGTGGTAACTTTCGAGGAATATCACTTTTGTTGACGTCGTACAAAATTTTGTCCAATATTCTTTTGAGAAGATTAACTCCATATGTAGATGAAATTATTGGGGATCATCAGTGCGGTTTTCGGCCTAATAGATCGACTATTGATCAGATTTTTTGTATTCCACAGATAATGGAGAAAAAATGGGAGTATAAGGGTACAGTACATCAGTTATTCATAGACTTCAAAAGGGCATATGACTCGGTTAAGAGAGAAGTTTTATATGATATTCTTATTGAATTTGGTATTCCCAAGAAACTAGTTCGATTAATTAAAATGTGTCTCAGTGAAACATACAGCAGAGTCCGTATAGGTCAGTTTCTATCTGATGCTTTTCCAATTCACTGCGGGCTAAAGCAGGGAGATGCACTATCACCTTTACTTTTTAACTTCGCTTTAGAATATGCCATTAGGAAAGTTCAGGATAACAGGCAGGGTTTGGAATTGAACGGGTTACATCAGCTTCTTGTCTATGCGGATGACGTGAATGTGTTAGGAGAAAATACACAAACGATTAGGGAAAACACGGAAATTTTACTTGAAGCAAGTAAAGCGATCGGTTTGAAGTAAATCCCGAAAAGACAAAGTATATAATTATGTCTCGTGACCAGAATATTGTACGAAATGGAACTATAAAAATTGGAGATTTATCCTTCGAAGAGGTGGAAAATTTCAAATATCTTGGAGCAACAGTAACAAATATAAATGACACTCGGGAGGAAATTAAACGCAGAATAAATATAGGAAATGCGTGTTATTATTCGGTTGAGAAGCTCTTATCATCCAGTCTGCTGTCAAAAAATCTGAAAGTTAGAATTTATAAAACAGTTATATTACCGGTTCTTCTGTATGGTTGTGAAACTTGGACTCTCACTCTGAGAGAGGAACATAGGTTAAGGGTGTTTGAGAATAAAGTACTTAGGAAAATATTTGGGGCTAAGCGGGATGAATTTACAGGAGAATGGAGAAAGTTACACAACGCAGAACTGCACGCATTGTATTCTTCACCTGACATAATTAGGAACATTAAATCCAGACGTTTGAGATGGGCAGGGCATGTAGCACGTATGGGCGAATCCAGAAATGCATATAGAGTGTTAGTTGGGAGACCGGAGGGAAAAAGACCTTTAGGGAGGCCGAGACGTAGAAATTGGGAGGATAATATTAAAATGGATTTGAGGGAGGTGGGATATGATGATAGAGACTGGATTAATCTTGCACAGGATAGGGACCGATGGCGGGCTTATGTGAGGGCGGCAATGAACCTTCGGGTTCCTTAAAAGCCATTTGTAAGTAAGTAAGTAAGTAAGTAAGTAAGTAAGTAAGTAAGTAAGGTGACAATGGGCACCCTTGTCGTACACCTCTTGGTATTTCTCTTTTCTCCTTACTTATTCCGCTATTAGTTTTTATTGTGATCGTTGTATTTACATACAAGCTTTTTATGGCATATATTAAATGTTGTGGGATACTGTACCTCTATTCAATAATATTTTCCAAAGTTTCGGACGATTTACAGTGTCAAAAGCCTTTTCATAATCAATGAATGCAATATATGTAGGAATATTAAATTCTCTATGTTTTTCCATTATTTGATTGATAGTAAGTACGCAGTCCATAAAGGATCTATTTCTTCTGAAGCCATTTTGTTCTTCTGATAGCATATATTCTATTATATTGTTATTATTTTTGAGTATATTTTATAACCAGAATTCAGCAAACTTATTCCTCTGTAGTTGGAGCAGACTTTTCTATCTCCTCTCTTAAAGATGGGGATTATTGCAGCTTCCTGCTATTTCCAACATACATTCGGGGAATCTAAGAATCGACATATAAAGGTTTCTGGGGCGTATTTAAATAATTCCATATTAATTCCATCTGATCCAGGGGCCTTCCTATTTTTACATTTTTCCAATACTTCTTTTAATTCTTTCATTGCGATAGGGGCCACGTGTTCATTACTTTTATCAATAACAGCATGTACATATCTTTATTTCAAAATGAGTAGGCCTTCTAATCTGTGTTGCAGAATGATGTCCGTCTGCATTCACATCTTGCCATGACAGAGATTGACTTGCTACAGTTTGCACAGAGAACGTGCGAAGAGCAGTTACGGGACTTGATCGGCATACAAAGCCTCGCTGCATTAATAACGTGTTTAAAAAGCATTCCATTCCACACGTCACAAGTCCTACCTCTCATCCCTCCTCGTCTTTCCATAATTCTATTTGACGTCAGTGATGTGTAGGGGACCAAAACTTGGAAGTGAACATAGCTGTCAAATGTTGACAGGGCTTTACACTAAAATCTGAGGACGTTCAAAATCGCTAAAATCCGTTAAAATAATAGGATATAGTTACACGTCTAAATAAAATGTACTTAAATCTACAATTACAACTTCATTTTTCCACTACCTTAGTATAAAATAGGCTATTACTCAACTGTTTATAGAAACAAAAGAAGACTTTCATCTCTGACTTAGATATTCAGTTGTTTTCTGAGAAATAGGTCTATAAATGTTATTTCACAGTTTTCTGAGAAATAAACAATTTCTTTCAAAGTTATAACCAAAGCTCGGAACTTGGGGACTTGTGTGTCGTGTGCATGAGTAAGGTTACAGGTACAACGTGAAGAAAGCTCACGCTGCAGGTGCTCAGGGACAGTCGTGTGTACTAAGAAAGTGGTCACATCGAATGCCAGGAAGAGGGAGGAAGAAACTGTGTCATTTCGAAGCCAGTTACATTCAGACAATTACAGGTAAACGGTCTGTTTGAGGAATGGGTATTATAGAAATTTGAAAATACATTTTTTAAATTTTAGGTACAGAATTTCGTGGAGGAATTCGGAGCAGATACATTACTTTCTTCGAATGGAGAGTTTATATTTTGTAAGTTGTGCCACACACAAATTGGAGGATATAAACGGGCATCCATAGAAATATATTGAAGTCCCTTAAATTGGTGTAAAATTTATCCATGACCATGAATTAAGACGTATAGGGACCAACTCTAGTAGTGACAAACAAATTGAAAACTTTTTTCGAGAAAAATTTAGGATATATTTTTCTGTCTCGCATACGAGATCAGCTAGGAACTGCTGAAAATCGAACAGAAAACAGTGACAGTGAAAACATTCAGTATTTTATGTTCACTCCTGTCACTTCATGTGACGTGGAAATAAGTTTTTCTCGTTTCAAATCATGTCTAACTAACAGGCAAAGAAGTTATGGGTTCAAAAATCTTCTAATGTAGCCTACTTAGTCATACACTGTAATAAAATGTACAGAGTAGAACAGTAAATTTGATATGTTTCTCGTGTTTAATTTTATTATAGGCCCTATATGCTATAAAATTACGTGTTTGTCTGTTATAATACTATCAATATGTTGTTCCAACCAGAAACTACCTTTATAGCAGACCTGCCAGTACCTCCGTGCTGGAAGCGGCAGTTTGTTGACATTGAAGCCCGCTCGCAAAGACACGTTTAAAGACACAAGTCTCCAAGTTCCGAGCTTCGGTTATAACTAGGGCTAGGATTTTGATGAAATTGCATCTTTTTTCTAGTAAGCAAGAAACACCGCTGCTTTAGTATTTATATGTTATGTGATAAACTGAGTGTTTTCAGACATATTTATTAGGCATTTTTTACCTTTTACAACTCATAAGAGCATCTTTTGTTTTATTCGGACATATTTTAGGCATTTTCATTTAATTTTGGCCACAAATCCCCATTATTAATATAAAATAATGTTTATTTCCTTTGATATTTTGTCTACATATTTTGTACATTAATACCCATTAATTTTTTACTTGGTTATTTAACGACGCTGTATCAACTACGAGGTTATTTAGCGTCGATGGGATTGGTGATAGTGATATGATATTTGGCGAGATAAGGCCTAGGATTCGCCATAGATTACCTGACATTTGTCTTAGTTGGGAAAAATCTCGGAAAAAACCCAACCGGATATTCAGCCCAAGCGGGAATCGAATCCGCGAACGAGCGCAACTCCGGATCGGCAGGCAAGCGCCTTAACGACCAAGCTACGCCGGTGGCTAATACCCATTATTTTGTATAATATTTTAATAGTTTTTCTACACAAATATTGCCATTTTAACGTAGTACACTCCAACAACCCCTTCAATATAGACTTCTCTATACCTGCTAATTCCGGATAAGAGTGGCCTTGTGGTGGACTACATCGGGTAAAATAATTAATTAAATTGTACCACTTAGAAAATATTATATAAAATTAAATAAACTTAAATGTTGGTACTAGAATTTAATTTAATTACTAGTCTAAATATTAAGTAGTACAAAACCTCTTTCCCTACTAAGCCAATTATGTACGAACAATTTTTAGGGCATTTTTAAGGACATTTTTGAAAGATTTTTAGGTCATAAATGCATTGTTTAGGACATTTTTTGCATGATTTATAGATCATCAAAATCCTAGCCCTAGTTATAACAAATACGATATCCATTATGAAATAGACCTATACAGATCCGAAATAAACATTATTAGTAGCAGTAGCAACAGCAGCAGCAGTAGAAGTAGTACGAGTAGTAGTAGTAGCAACATCAGCAGTAGTAGTAGCAGTAGTAGTAGCAACAGCAGCAGCAATAGTAATAGCAATAGTAGTAGTAGCAGTAGTAGTAGTAGTAGTAGTAGTAGTAGCAGTAGCAGTGTTTGACTACAGACTACAGAATTATCAAATAACAAAAGACAATTCAGAAACATTAATTACTTCTCCTTCATCCCAATGTAATAATAACTGTACTACCAATCAAAATGTCTCCGTTACTTTTGTCGTCTAAGAAAAGCAAACTATCCACACTCGGTAGCTATAGAAACACAACAAATGCCTATATCCGCGCTCTCAGTGTTTTTATTGCATAAAATTAATATTTCTGACATAAGTAGGTTTTACACAGGGTGTGTCAGGACGTCTACAACAAACTCTGGGGATCATTTTTCGTAAAACAACCCGTGTTCTCCGATGCCTCGTTTAGGAGCTAAGCGACATCGAAAGAAAACAGGTTTTAGTGACATTAACAATTATGAAATGAATTATTTTTCAAGTATGTTTGCTGACAAGTTACAGGTGTTCAAAGTGTCTACCCTGAACCTGATCACATTTATTACACCGTCGTAGCAGTGGTTATCGGCCTGTGTTGAATTTGATCGAAGGCAGCTAATAGTCGCATAGTCGGTTCCTCTCTGGTGTCAATTCGACTGATGTATTACTTCACACGTCCCAAAAGAAAAAATAATTGAGGGCGTGAAGTCGGGTGATCACGCTGGCCACGCAAAAGGTCCAGTTCTCCCTATCCATTGCTCCCCGCAGATGTTCTCGTACAACCAGGTTGAAGTGCGTTGGGACGTTATGTTGAATCACACGTCCCCTCACATCGTGAAGGGTACATCCTCCATGAGCAGCGGAAGGGTGTTTCGAAGAGCGCTCCAGTCAAACGGGACAGCAAAAGGACAGGACACTTGTAACCTGTTCGCAAGGGTTCATGAAGAAATAAATTAATAATTGATTTCAATTCATTTCAGGTCACTAAAACCTATCTTTTTTTCGATGTCGCGTAGCTCCCGCATGAGGCATCGCAGAACATGGGTTGTTTTACGAAAAAATTATCCTCATTGCGAGATCTACCGATCCCCACAGTTTGTTGCAGAGGTTATGAATCACCCTGTATAAAGGCAGTGGAAAAATCATGTATACTAATAAACTAGAGGCTTCGCTACAGCTTTAGGCTATGTCACTCGTGGTGGTCGTGAAACAAAGCTTTGTTACAGTATATAAGTAACTGTCACAAATGATCTGGTTTTACCTGCACGATCATTTTATTGTTTAATTGTTTCAATTCTATAGCTTTTAACACAACGAATTGTTGAAAATTATTCTTGGGTGGGTTATTGCAATTCCTTACTAACTAATGTAAGCTCACTCTTAGCTAAGAGACTACAACGTGTTCATAATGTGTGCATACGATTCATCTGCAATACTCGTAAATTTGACCATATAACACCTTCCCTCCAGTTACTTTCATGGATGCGTCTGAAGGAACGAAGAACAATACATTCACTGTCTCTTCTATTTAGAATCATGCATACATCTACTCCGAATTATCTGTTATCGCGGTTTCAATTTCTTACAGCTCTTCGAAACCGACATCAAGCACTTCTTTCTATCCCTCATCATAGAACGTCTCTATACTCTCCCTCCTACACTGTAGAAATACCTTGCCTCTGGAATTCGTTACCTAATGACGTCAGGGACTGTCACAATTCAAAATTAAATTGGAAAACTTTGTCTTATTTAATGATGTTTAGGTATTGCTAGAAGTGTTGATTTGTGTTTTTTACTCTAGATTAAAATCGCAAGTTTCTTGTTTATGTTAGTAAATTAGTTAGGATACAATTAATTATACTTAATCACTCATTTAAAGTTTGTGTGACTGCAACCTGTGTATTTTTTGTGTGACTTTACTTTGTATATAGTGTTTTTTTTTCCTTTTTATTTCTATTATTGTATTTGTATTTCTGGTGGTGTGGAAGAGAAGGCCTGATGGCCTTAACTACACCAGAATAAATAAATAAATAAATAAATAAATAAATAAATTCTGAATAACTCTACAAATTTTCCCCCGAAATAATGTGTCCTGTCTGCAGACGCAGAAAGCAGCCAGTGACACAATCTGACAGCGTCCTACAAAGATTCGCAAATCTAAATCGTGACAGACAAAACTGGAAGAGAGTAAGTCCATAGTCTGCAGTGTGAAGGAAAGTTGTACTCCCGTTCTCCTGTTCTGTTTCGTCTCTTCAATCATCGCGTCCCCTCTTCTCACTGCAACTTATCGCTTGCGTAACTGGAGGCTGGAGGGGTGAGCGGGGGTGGGCACGTTCGAATTTTCCGCTACATAAAGCATGTTAAGATTTGGGAGCCCGGCTGTGGTTGTGGCTGAGCAGAGCGAGAGAGCTTGAATTATGGAGTGTAAAAATAAGCGATATGTGGTTGATCCCTTTATTGCCTCTCAGGCTGTAAATTACCCCTCGGGAACAGATGCTGTGGAAACCTCGACGGGAGTAAAGAGAGACAACAAAAAAGTGTGGAGAGAGAGAGAAAAGCTTAAACCGTGGAGAGAAATATGGGACAGGCTGGGGCACTAATGTGCTGCTGTCACGTGAGGAGAGAGTTCTTCTCTCTCTCTTCTCCGCCACCTTTAACTCGTTTTATGTCTCCCTCTTCCTGCGTGCCCCGCGACGTTGACAAGTTTCTCATCCCCTGCCGCCCCCTGCTACTTGGCGATGGATAGAATGTGAAATGTTGCCAGTAGCTGATGAAACTGGCTTTTCTGCGTACAGCGGGGTAACATGGCGCAAACGACCTCCCGTTGGTGACGAAAGCTCTCGTCTCTCCGTCATATTTTCCTGTTGGTCTTCAAAGTGAAAGGTCTCAAGGGTCAGTTCACAAAGAGCACCTGAGTTCGACCTTCTTCACTGTCTATTTATCCGTTTTGCAGTCTTTCCCAGAATTTCCTCCTGTGCGGCCACCACAAATTCTCACTACATTCGCCGGAATTAGATATCGGGTCTCCAGCGTGCGAACTCAAGGCCTGAGTCTTTATTTACGAAGCGAAATTGGATTCAAAATTTCCAGTAGTTTTATAAGGGTCCCACCAAAACCAACAAGTTTATGTGGATTTTATTATTATGTAATGCGAGATTTTGCAAGTGTGCTGCCACTAAAAATGCGCTTCGTTTTTGTATGACGCAAGATAATGAAATATAAGAGCTATTCCATCTCACATCGACCGAAATATAGAGAAAATTGACCTTGCAATTTCTAAATACAATGAAACTTTTTTGTACGTAGAGAACTGTGATACAATGCTTTGTGCAAAGTTTGAGGCAAAAGAACTTCATAGTGTTTAAATTTAAATATAAATATTTAAATTTATCGAATTTTCATAAAATTTGCAACTTTAAACTGTTGTAGCTCCGAAACCCTTTCACCTAATGACCAAAATCACGGTTTATATTGATGCTGAGAAATTAAAATTTATATTGACACAAACAGATTTTCTTACTTTTTATAGAAATGGAGAAATTTAGATTTTTCCTCATTAAGACGCCTTTGGCTAGGAAAAAATATTTAAGTATATATATATATATATATATATATATATATATATATATATATATATACTTAGATTACTGATGGCACGTTGATAAGAAAGTATTGAAAATATCAAATAAAGAAAATAAATAGTACGCGCGTCAAGTAACCAGCTGACTGTGAGGCGGGAGCTAGCAGAGACAAGCAAGGCCAGGAGACAAACACGTAATGTGTCGTCTAGCAGTCATGGCTGTGCTAGCTTTATCACAGGTTTTCATAAACACAGGAGTAAAATGACGCCCAACGCTCGCTTATCTTCAGCTCTCGGCCAATGCGTGCGGTACTGCGCCGTTCAAGTCTAGGCGTGTGAAAATAATGTATTTAATATCCTCGAAACTTATTGCCGAGCCACTAAGCAAACAATGCCGAATCCCTCTTAATAATGCAAGGTTTTTTCTCAATATTTTTTACATTTTTACAAATGGCCTAAAAGCTAGTACAATCAGATTATCTGTCTCTCTATATACAATAAAAATAAGGATTACTTCTTAGCATAACCTACCAAATGTCAGCTTCAAAATGAGCTCTCGTTCAATGTTCTGCAGTAAATGGTTCCAGAGTTCTGAGCGCTGAAAGAGGCTTGTTTTTCTAAAATACGCTAAATTTGTCGCTCAATAATATAAAAACCGTTTGATTTTCGATAGTATGTTTTTGAAAATGCACTCCCCTCAGCACCTTGTATAAGTAGGGAAAAAATTAGGGTATAAAAATGCGAGGTTTTTACTGATCGATTTCATATGGAATAGCCTATATTGATCACATGTACAGAGCGATTAGTAGCTTTCGGGACCGTCAGAGTGCGACTTCTTGGAGTTGAGGAGTAATCGCGGAGTGAGATAGACCCCGACAGGCTCTGCGTCACCCCAGTCGGTTGACGTATCACTGAGTTCTGTGTTCAAATTTTTATCATTGCCCGTAAATTAAATTTTTATTGTTAGTTATACCACAACTTAAGTACAGTCTGTAACAAAGAGTTTTTATATATGATACGTACGTAAAAACGAATTCATGAAGAACAATGGTAAGACGATTCACAAGAAAATATCCTGACTATACTGATCCAGTCCAAGCCCGTGGAGGAACTGTTAGCATGCCTGGCTTTGAACCGAACGGATCCGGCTTCAAATCCTGGTTGGCACAAGTTACTTCGTTGGTCTTTTGACGCAGAATTACGTCTTTATATTCGACACGAAATCAAAGTATAGAACAGGTGTCTAGTTTCAAATATTTGGGCTGTGATATTAGTTGCAATATGAAATGAGATATTGATTCTAAAATAAATAAATTTCAGACAGTATGTGGAACAATACAGAGAACGTTTAAAAATAAAGTTAGAAAAGAAACTAAAGTAAAAATGTATAAAGTTATGGCAATTCCCACAATATTATATGGATGTGAAACTTGGGCTCCAACGAAAAAACAGAAAGATAGAATACAAACGGAGGAGATGAGGTTCCTCAGACAAATTAAAGGGTGTACAAAACTTGATAGAATTAGAAATGAGGATATAAGAGAAGAATCAAAAGTACAGCCTTTATTGGATAAAGTCACGAATTATAGACAAAAGTGGATTGAACACATGAATGGTATGAGTAAGGAGAGATATCCATTGTTAGCAAGAAATTATCAAGCAAGAGGAAGGCGTGACGTCGGGAGACCTAGAAAACGTTGGGCTGATGAATTATGAAGTCGGAACGGGGAATTGCCTAATCCTTGGAGTGATGATGATGATGATGACGGTGATGATGATGATGATGATGATGATGATGATATTCGACACGGTATGTTGCCAACTGCTTGGTAAAGATATAAAAAAAAACTTGCATTGGAATCGAGTATAACTTTTAAACAAATAAACGTAGAGAAATAAAAAGTACGCCACTGTGTAGATAAAGGAGTCCTGTAACCGTAAGCATCTATCGGATCCTCAATGCCTGCGGCACGGTAAAGCAAAGCATGCCTCGAAAATTGCGTTCCGTCGGCCATTATATGTACAATCTTAGGCGAAAAAAAAAGGCCGGCTGCCATATTGTGTTAAGTCACATTCGGAAGATTTCGGTTGCTTCCGTGACAGCTTAGGTTTAAATCTGAAGGAATTTCTTACGCACGATTCTACTCTGTTTTTGTTTTGAATTTTTTGTTTGTTGCGCTTTGTGTCCGTTGGTAGGTCAAGTGTTTTATCTAATCTATAGCAAAGATATATTCAATTGGAAAGTAAATATCTTTCCCCTAGCCAGAAGTGAACTTAGAAAAATTCACGCTACACGAGACAGGTGATTTTTCGTGGCTAAGGCTATACGTAACTCCGTGAGATCTGAACCGATGCGGGCATTTGAGAGATCGGCTAAATAGAGGCGAAGAAAATCGATCTAATTTGGATCCTCGACTTTAAAAAAAGTACCGGTAGTCGTAAAAATTTGTGCCCCGAAATTCAAACGTTAAAAAAAATGAAAAAGTGGTAATGAGCACAACAGGATAAAGGGCATTGGAAGACGAATGAAACAACCAAGTCCACCGAATTCGAGTACAAGAGAGCGGCGGCTCACCCGAGCTCGGTGGACTTTGTGGCTGTAGAACGGCGAGATGTGTCGACTACAGTGAAAAAAAAAAGTTTTGTTTTATTTAACGACGCTCGCAACAGCAGAGGTTATATCAGCGTCGCCGGACACAGGTCTCGTCTCTCTGTTTTTTTTTTTTTTTTGACGTCCAGACCAGTGCAGTTTGAAATGTTGGCAAACAAAGAAACAAATGCTAGGGTAGTGATAAAAATAAACAAATGCTAGGGACGCGATAAAATTAAACAAATGATAGGGACGCGATAAAATTAAACAAATGCTAGGGACGCGATAAAATTAAATACATGCTAGGGACGCGATAAAAATAAACAAATGCTAGGGACGCGATAAAATTAAACAAATTCTAGGGACGCGATAAAATTAAACAAATGCTAGGAACGCGATAAAATTAAACAAACGCTAGGGACGCGATAAAATTAAACAAATGCTAGGGACGCGATAAAATTAAACAAATGCTAGGGACGCGATAAAAATAAACAAATGCTAGGGACGCGATAAAATTAAACAAATGCTAGGGACGCGATAAAAATAAACAAATGCTAGGGACGCGATAAAAATAAACAAATGCTAGGGACGCGATAAAATTAAACAAATGCTAGGGACGCGATAAAATTAAACAAATACTAGGAACGCGATAAAATTAAACAAATGCTAGGGACGCGATAAAATTAAACAAATGCTAGGGACGCGATAAAAATAAACAAATGCTAGGGACGCGATAAAATTAAACAAATGCTAGGGACGCGATAAAAATAAACAAATGCTAGGGACGCGATAAAATTAAACAAATGCTAGGGACGCGATAAAAATAAACAAATGCTAGGGACGCGATAAAATTAAACAAATGCTAGGGACGCGATAAAATTAAACACATGCTAGGGACGCGATAAAAATAAACAAATGTTAGGGACGCAATAAAATTGTGCGGTAAGCAGCCATGATTGGTTGAAAGACGTCCTTTCGTACCGTTTTACTGGTCAAAAGTAGTGTGACGTAGAAAAAGTGTAATAGTCAGCAAAACACTGTTGTCCAAATATAGGCCTACTGTACACACACGGCTTCTGCTACAGCGCGCAAAATAATTCCCCGGCCGAAGCCCACCTGCTGTTTCCGAACGAGCAGAGCCCCGCGATGTGTGGTAGAAGACGGTAAGTGCAGCCACAGGCGAGGGGAGCCACGAAGAATAAATGAACGACAGAAGGCGAGTGGTACTGTAGGTTCCCTGCAGAGCAAGTTGCACTGCTCTCTCTGCAGGAGGCAGGGGCTCGAAGCCCGACCAAGGCAATGACAATGTCCCCTGCAGAGCTGCAGCTCTTGTGGCTTTCCAAAGTGCTACACTGATTCAACTCGGTCGTCATTTTTTACAGCTATGTGGTAGAGATCTTTTCATTAGTACAATTATGAATTATGTGGTGCACAAAATATGACGTGACATGATCTAGCGTATAATGAAGATGATAATAATAATAATAATAATAATAATAATAATAATAATAATAATAATAATAATAATAATAATAATAATAACAACTACAAAAATTCTAGTCCACCGCTATATAGTAAAGATTAGCATGTCTGCCTGTGAAACAAGTGGACCCGGATTCAAACTGAGAAGGAATTAAATAAGGATTAAATATACAGTCAAAAATCTCTAAAATAGGCACTTTAAGGTAGAATAATACAGAAATATGCAGTAACGGTCAAATAGGCATTTTTAGGCACTATAAAAATTCGCCAAATTGTCCTCGTGCATGTGGCATACAGTATAGGCGTAAATATACGTAGGCCTACTTTTTTTTTAGGTACAGAATAGTAATATACGTTACAAGAGCGGTATGTTGACGTTTTCATGGTCGAAGAAAAGATTAAAAAAACGAAACGTAGTTGAGCTTTTTTAATTTCCGAGAACATGAAAACGAACATACCGCTCGTGTATCGTACATTATTTTGTGCGACGATCGTTTATTACATACCTGAAAGACGAATTTCTAATTAGTTGCAATGAAATCTCCATGTTGGTTTCTGTTTAATGACGCCAACTTCGGAACACCAAAATATCTTTCTTCAACAATGTTGCTGTAAAATGTTTTCTGTGTTTATTATACTCCAGCAGGCCGTGATATCCGTCTGTCTTTTTTTTCCCCCAGTCTATAAATGTGAACTTAAAACAAACGGTAAGGTTATGTAATGATTTATTTTTCATTTTAATATTTTAACAATATTATTTATATAACATATTGCACTAATAACATCGGCATCTGGAATCTCGTTGATTTTTTCACGGCTTCCTTAATGTTACTTGTATCAGGAATGCAATAAGTTTCGTGGAGTAGTAGACTTTACTTAATTTTTGCAAATATTTAAAAACAATAATTAACATTGCAATTTAGGTGAAATTGCAGTGGTAAGTTTCCAATTTATAATTATTACTATGTTAAACGTCTCTAAAAATAATATGTTAAAAGCCTAAAGTAGTAAAATGAATGTCGCGCTTAAGCGGTAAGAAGAAGGAAATTGTTATGTGCGTTACGTTGGGAATACTGAATGTGGTATTTTACACTTACCGCGTATAGGTTCTGTGCGGAAAACAAGCAAATACGCACGATCTCGCACAAAATAATAAGCATTTCCCTGAACATCCGAGGTATACTGCAAAGAACCTCTGCATTTATTATGGTGCCTCGTACCGTGAAATTCACTAACAGTAGCTACTCCTCTTCTTTCCCAAAAGACAGTGGCCATGGATAAATATGTAATAGGATCCGAAACTTATGAGTTTCCTGTAACACATGCTAGAGGTGCTAATGTAGAAATTGATCTTTCTGCCACCTGTTGGGAGTAGGCGAACTTATTACATCTAGCAGCGCACCAAGTAGCGAAAATAAAAACTAATTACTCCATGAATTTAGCAGCGCACCTGGTGACGAAAATGTTAAACTGTGCAGAAAGTATTCCCTCCCACCCTCATTGATATTCAAAACTAACCAATTTTAAATAAATTATTTACATTTTTATTCCTCACAGCATCTTCTACTGAAAATTCTTACCGGAGCCAACAGGAAGATAAAAGAGACGATCTATTTTACACTACCCGATTAAAATATAACCAGACGGAGACAAAAAAATATAGCAAAAGGTTAGATAATTGGGATTATATTCTTTGGGTATTTATTGTACAGCGCAATGGAAAAGTCTGCAAGAACTACTTAGATAGTTCAATTTATTATATTACTATTACTTTACAATACATTCAAGAACACTATTTTTACAACGTCCATAAACATCACTGTTTAACATACAGTGCTATACACACGTAGTATCACTTTATGTTCACTTATTAGCAAGTTTCTGGCTGCCATCTTGTCTTCTCGAGCAACGTCTCGAACGGATAAATAGAGAACTCTGGGTAATGTACCCAACACGTAGTTCTAATGTTCACTACCTACGACGTCGGGCGCTGATCATATTATTTGATCCCCCTGCCGCCAGATGGTGCTGACCGCAGTTTCGCATCCTATTATATTACATTTATCCATGCAGTGGCCATGAGAGAAAGTTTCGCAGCACTTTCTTGGATACTTCGGCGACTACGTTATGACCCCACTCCTACGGCTGATTCTTATCTCAAAGTAGTCTCAGAACATAATATTCGCAAGCCTATTGGACGGAACTGTGCAGAGAAGAATCTAGCCAGCATGTTAAAACAATTGTCACATATTTTTATCTACAACTCATTTTTATTCCAGAATTAAACTGACTGTACGAATTTAACACTACTGTGAAAAATAATTATTTTGTGGAGCGTAATTCCAAACGTCAGAATCCTGCCTAATTGCATCACTGTTTAAAAATTACTTTCACGTGTCATTTAGTCTATAAATTTGGAAGGCATGATGAGGGCCGATAAGCTGATGCAATAACAATAGGAGTTTTGTCAGGATCCGTCTGTGCTTATCTATTTAACAAATATTATTAGTTTACAATATTTGTCACATTTGTCACTACAGATGAACCAACCTGTTTCAATTGCAAATGCATCGCACATGTTTTAATTTAATTTCACTATTTAATAACTTTTAATGACTTTGATTATGGCTTACATAGCCCTGTTTTTTAATACAGTAATGTTTTACTTCATTGTATGTTCATCTACTTCTATAGAGATTTATTTTAACTGGTTTATTTATTTGTACCACACACACGTCATGTGCTACTTCTATATATATAGGCATAAACTTTTCTGAAGATGGCTTACTTAAACCGAAAACGTTAAAAAACTAAATAAATGTGACAAATATTGCAAACTAATGATATTTGTTACATAGATAAGCACAGACGGATCCTGACAAAACCCCTATTGTTATTTAGTCTATAGTTCTATTCTCTTACAAATCTGCATTTGTCATATAACAAAGATTATTATTATTATTATTATTATTATTATTATTATTACTACTACTACTACTACTACTACTACTACTACTACTACTACTACTACTCAATACCTACACGTCACCCACGACGCAGTACAGGACGCACATTTCCCTGTCTGAGAAAGCAACCCTGGACCAGCCGCATGTTCTGTTAACATGATCGTACACTCACTCCGTCAACGGACTGCCTGCTCAACAATGGCTGACAGCTTTGTCTCGTTTTTCACGCGGTAAATGGGTCGTCGACAGAGGGCATTGCGTTGAACTTTCAATATGGGCGCACAATCTCTGCTGCGCCTTTTAACGGCCAGGTTTTATGACACCGCGCTGATACAGCCGACGCGATCCTTTTCATTAGTTGCCGCACTAAAACACAAACTAGAAAACATATCTGCCGCTATTGAGGCATGATCACGCCGCCACGCTGATATCTCCACTGCGTGGCGGTACAGTCTGTTCCAACAACAACACAGCCAGGCACTCGGTCTTTATCAATTCATAGCCTACAGCTCTGCACAAGCAATGTCCCGGAATTAGAGGGTTTCTGTCAACATCGGCAATTTTCTGTTTCGTAGACATTGTGATAGCGCTGTATGCTCGACTCACGAAAATGCAAAATTTTATTTTTTAAGTTATTTCGGAAGGTACAGACATCTACAAGGTATTCAGTGAAAGCGTGCAAACCAGAGGTCTGCGTCGGACGTTTTCGCTCAAGCGCCAAGAAGTTCATAGCATAATCCGATAGGTAGCGCACATGCATAATGGGTAAAATCGTCACCAGCGATAAATCCTCGAACGGTATAAGCCGAGCGTTAGACATTCGTTCTTCTTACAGTGATGAACTGTAGTAGTAACGTCATAGATGTTTATCATTTCAAAACTTTTCAGTGTTTAACTAACCTCTCCACAGTGCAACTACAAAACTTTCTTTAAAATGTAATATAAATGTTGTAGGTAAATGTTTTTTTTTTTTTTTTTTTTTTCCCCCACACAGGAGTGATTTTATTTTTGCCACATCTGATAGATGTTATTGGATGTAAATATAATTATTATAAACGGAGAACACAATCACGATAATGCAAGAACTGTATTAAGTTTTCTAGTAATAATAATAATAATAATAATAATAATAATAATCTCTAATAATTAGTGTATCAATCTTTACGTCTGTAACAGTTGTGCAGCATGATTATTCGTTTTATTATATTTTCTGTGACGTTATCTCTGTACTAATATTGTTATTAATCTACTGCTATATCAATAATATTTTGTAAAACGTTTCTACATTGTCGCAGTATATAGGCGGAACACTATGTATGGACCTATCATATTACGGTATATATGTGGTAAATCAAATATTGAATAATTATTAATTAGCAATAATAACTGCATATCGAAGTTTTTCATACTATTTTATTTATAACTTCATGTTCCTGTTTTGGTACGTTCCATTAAACGTTTGTCATAAACGCAGAAAATAAAGCCTTATTTTTACCGTGTGAGCAAAACATATGTGTATCTTATCTGTCGCCTTCCATACAAGATAAGACATGTCGGTGAGATGATCTTGTACTGTGCTTCTATTTATTACGAGCGTATCACGACCGATCGTATCTCACTCGAGGGTGCGACACTCGACCGAGTTCAAGCGAGCGATTTAACTCCAATGTAGCACTTTGGTGCAAACAATATCATTTCGTGTCGGGATTTCTTTTGCAGTGCAGTGTACGTAGTGTGATCAACTCTTGGAATGACATGAATGTGTGTGCCGCTGACTCATATCGCGTTTTGTAGTGTGCCAATGTAAACGCGATAGACAGAACCACGTTGTGAACGACAG